>JAGSMR010000057.1:3392500-3852500 GCA_029286605.1 Sericinus montela
TTCGCCTCGCGAATGTCTAAAGGCAGAGTATTCCAGAGGTTAATGGCCTGAACTGTGAAGGATTTATCATAAAATGATGTTTTGTGTGTCTGAATTTGTAAAATCAACTTTTTGGAAGAACGTTGGACATGCTCTGGAGGTCCTATAAAATTTTTCCTTAAGGTAAGGAGGAGCAAAAGGTTGAAACAGGACACAGTACAGAATGGAAAGTATGTGCAAATTCCGGCGAGGTCGGATAGGTAGCCACTTGAGACGAGAGCGAAAATGTGATATATGGTTATATTTACGCAATCCAAATATTTACCGATAAAAAGTCACGATAGCCGAGTTGTTGGGTGGTCGGAATTTCGAGTCGAGAGACCCGAGTTCGATCCCCAGGTGGCAGTACCAATGAGTTTTTCAAAAAACTTATGTACGAATTTCATCGTTGGCTCGGACATAAAGGCGGCGACGGGCTCACCACCTGTCACGTTGTCCCGAAAATATCTTCGGTGGAAGGTGGGTCAAAGGGACTTAATTGTCTAGACTTGACCTCTGTCTACCCCTGTATTGGGAATTGCGTGAAGATATTTTTTTTTTAAATATTAACCGAATGCTTGTATTTTGAAGTCTCTCAAGTTTAGAGGAGGAGAGTTTGTGCGAGCATGATTTTGGTTGGTATGGGTAGGAATGAACGAAGGCGACGCAAAGACCTAAGAGCCACAAAAGTCTTTCTGCTAACTTCATTCAATTGACGTGTCCAACTTAACTTAAAACAAAATGGCGGGCGATGAGTTTGTCATATGCAATATACCAACGTAGATATACATTTATACAAACGTCGACTCGAATATAAACTTTTATCACGTAAATGTTTGTCCCTAGCAGGATACGAACCCCTAACCCGATATAAGACCAGGTCACAACAGACTTCGGGGTCATCGAATTTATTTTTATTACACTTTCTCTAATTCGTTCTATTAAAATCGATCAAATATAAAGCTGTACTATTAATGTTTGTTGTAATCGTTTGTGTCAGTGATTGGCAAAGAACATGCACTGTGCCAAACATGGGGAATGCAAAAGGAGAATGACAATGGTAACAATTATGAATAGAATATTTTATATTGTCGACATTTGTCGACACTAAGTAATTACAATGCAAAGATTGGTAGTGCAACACAAATATCTGACATGTTACAGATCAATGGGTCGATTCTAGTATGGAATTATATGTTTCAATGTTTATAATAAAGTGTTTCACTTGGCGGATGAGAATATTTGCCGATGCCGTATTCATACACATTTCAATATCGCAATATTATTATTATTATTATTTTAATTTATTTATGTACACACAACAATATAACAAATCTTTACATTTTTTTTATACACAAAGAATACTACTAGTATCTAATAAAAGTACTAATATACAAATAACATTACTAGTAATACTGTAATGTTATTTGTGTATTAGTACTTAGTAGTAGTAACACTCCCAACTAAGCTGCAATGTTTGTGTCTGGAGTGGTTCATGATAATAGTCGAATGGTGGGCCTGAATCTGCGACATTACGTTTTGCAGTCCACAACCCTAAAGCATTAGGCTATTGACGCTTTTACATCCTTACTGTTTAAGTATTTTGAGTGTACAAATAGTTTTTAAAATAAAATAAAAAATAATGAGGGATGAGAAAGAAATTGCGAGAGGAATGACAAACAGAAACCAAACAATTTAATAACAACTTAATAACTATTGAGCCAAACAATTTAATAACTATTGAGAACGTAATATCGATGTCACGATAGTCGAGTTGTCGGGTGATCGGAATTCGAGTCAAGAGACCCGCGTTTTATACCCAGGTTGTAGGCTCGTATCAATATTTTCAAAACTTGTATAAGATTTTTATAGTTGGTTTGGACTTGCTCACCACCGGTCACATTGTCCCAAAATAAGTTCCTCCTGTGAAATATGGGTCAAAAGAGCCAAATTGACTAAATTATTATATGTTTAGGAAATGTCTTTGGTGAATGGTGGGCCGACAGGACTTAATTGTCTGGATCTCTTTCTACCCCGGTACTGGGTAAGGCGTGAAGTAATTTCAACTAAATCGCTGGACTAGGCCCACGCAATAATATCCTTTAATATTATTCGATGCTCGGACTATAAGTACAGGACCTAACACATACCTTATGAGGGCACTAGTGTTTGTAAGTGGCGCTGCACTACTCTGCGCGCCATCTTTGTCTGGAGCTTCCCAGAGATTCATGGCTTCCTGCTCTTTGACGTCGATGCTCGCATTTGAAATGTCATTATTGATTTTAATTTCCGAGTATGCATTCATTAGAAACTGTAAATAAAATGATATTTTAATTGAGTTTCTCTATGAGCATTTATAAGAGCTTTAATCCTAAGACCACTAAAAAAGAAATAATTTTTTTTTTACATAATTATTTTACTGTTTTTTTGAGCATTTGATTTTTTATATTGCTTTTAAGTAGCTACCACATTATGTCCGTGATAGCTATATAAATGTGATGATTCAGACACAATTTTAAGATTGTTATTGAAACAAATAAATTAATTAAAAAAAATTAGAAGTCTATTTCACATGCTCAGCTGTGAAGTACATAAGAGAAAGCTAACTGTCACTTTTTCTACATTTTCTCTGGTCTGTGTGTTTGAAGTGGCTTTTGTTGTTTCTGATACCACATCTGTGCTTTAGCTGTTTAATTTGGAATTAGAGCAATGTATGTGATATTGTCTTCTGTATGGATATATTTATTTATTAATTTGACCCACAAGATTTGTGTCAAATTTATGACTTAATCACTATTAACAATGTTAGTGCCACAAGGGTTCAACTTTAGTGGCGATAACTTTTTCTTTACTTATATAAAAATGAAATCAATATTATATGAAAAAGAAATGGTGTACTTACACTCATATGATTTTGTATATCATTATGCAGATGATTATTCATTTCCTCTTGACTCTCAAAAGTTTCTTTGCATCCGACAGCCTGAAATGAGCATGGGACTCGAATCTCGGTCTGAGAGGAAGCTTCGGGTTGGTTGTATTCACAAGCTGCGATATGCGCATCAAGATCTAGTGGCGTTACTTTAATAGAACATCCTGAAAAGTGCAACAAAACATATAAAAAACATAAAGCTTTATATTTTCAAGCCTTCTTACTGTCACCCAAAGTACATTTGACAATAAGCATTTGAGGAACTGGTAACAAGTCCAAACTGCAGTACAATAGACAACTATCACAAAAGCATGTCCAGTGTCCAATCCTTTCTACTGAATCTAGGATACTTGGAGGGAAGTGAATTAAAGAGTTAGCTACGGGATTACAAGAATACCCTAAATAGGGAGACAAACACAATTTACATAAAAAATACACAAGTTTCCACATACACATGCTAAATAATAAAAATTAAAATCTTCATGCCATTCCCAATACAGAGGTAGGCAGAGGTCTAGACAGATAAGTCCTTTAGACCCACCTTCCACTGAAGATATCTTTGGGAGAATGTGACAGGTGGTGAGCCCGTCGCCGTCTTTATGTCCAAGCCAACAATATAGGTCATACATAAGTTTTTTCGAAAAGAAACCCCTTTTGATTGATGATGCCCAGCCACCTGGGCATCAAACTTGGGTCTCTTGACTTGTCCGATCACCCAATCGCACAGAGATCGTACCTGAAATACACGTAAAAATAAAATAGAAAAAATTATCTGAATGATGATGTTTGTAGGTGTTAGGCTCGTTAGTACATGGTTAGGTTAAGGGTATTGGTTCCATGTCATTGTTTTATTCCTTGAAGAGTTGGTCTGATACAAATATTCAATATTCATGTCCATTCGAAAAATACACTCTTAATCAAGTCAAGTTGCAAAAACCAGCTCATCTTAGCTAAAGTAGACATCTTGATTTTAATATTATAAAATAGAGTTTGACTTTCCTATGAAGTATAGCACAAATTTACCTTTGGTGGAAAAAGGGCATGACATTCTCTGCTCCTGTATTTCCCTTTTTGTGTAATTGTCAGGAAATATGTCTACTTTCATGCTGAGGTTGATATTGTCTATTGGGCAGTGGCCGCTATTCCTGCAATATATAATTTTATCCATGTAAATATTTACTGCCTAATAGACAATAATAACATTTACCATATTAATGACAAATTTGTGAGTGAACAATATTTTAGATTGTAGATCAATTACATACTTTAGATATATATACAACTAAACATCTCAAAAATCTATTAAATTATCTTCGCATCATTCAATATTGGGATTAAGATTAAGTCCTTTCGACCCACATTCCACCAATGCAGGTGGTGACCCTATTTCCACTTTTATGTTAATTCAATGATGAAAATCACACAGTTTGTGAAAAATCTCAAAAGAGCCTTGGATTACTACCTGGGGATTGAATTTGACTTGAATTGTAATCATTCGGCTATTGTGACTTTCAGAACTCTGTAAGTTATGTTTTACTTTTGTATTCTAAAATAACTTCTTACTTACATACTTCTAATACCTTTTTATTTGACATAGTACATACTTCTCTTGATGACACAAGTCAAATTTGTTGAATGACCTAGATTTAAGGTATCTACAATAATCTTCTAGTCAACAAACATTTTCCTAATGTTAAATTAAATGATTTCATTAAATATATGTAATATACAACATAATTTTTTTAATTGCCAATACATACATACATACATTTAATCACGGCTCTTTCCTGTAGGGGTAGGCAGAGACCACTTCTTTCCACTTGCTACGATCCTAAAATACTTGTTTCGCTTCGTCCACTTTCATTATTCCCTTCATACATTCTCTTCGATTCAGGGTACTCTTGACCTGGCATTTTTTCAGGATGTCCCTGATTTGGTCTCGAAACGTCCGCCTAGGTCTTCCCCTTCCTATACTTCCATTTACACTCGCCTTATATGCTTTTTTCGTCAATCGTTCTTCATTCAATCTCTCGACATGGTCAAACCATCTCAGCATACCTTTCTCAATTTTAGTCACTACATCTTCTTTCAGACCACAAGGTTTCCTTATTTCACTATTCCTTATCCTGTCGCTCAGTTTAACTCCTAACATACTTCTTAATGCTCATCTCAACTGCATTTACTCTGCTTTCATGTTTCATCTGCCATACCCAACTTTCACTTTGGTACATGAGTGTCGAACCAAAACTCCTTTATGTACAGCCAAACGAGCCTTGTTAGACACCATCCAACTGCTCATAAAGGAGTGCAAAGCTCCATTCACCATGTTTTCTGCATTCACTCTTCTTTCAATATCACTCTCACATTTTCCATCTCTTGTGAACTTTGAACCCAGGTACACAAACTCATTCACCTATTCAATTTGTTTATCTCCAATCATTATATTGCAGTATGTCATGGCCTCATCTCTTTCAAACATCATCACTTTCGTCTTTTTTACATTCATCTTCATCCCCTTTCTAATAAAAGCTCCACTCATAGCAGTTACCATCTCCTGCAACTTCTCAGCTGAAGACGCAAGTAATACTTGATCATCAGCATATAGAAAACATTTGACGAGTACCTCATTCATTCTCAACCCACTTTCATTCTCTTTTAAATCTGTCAAGCAATTGTCCATGAACAGATTAAACAGCCACGGTGATGCTACACATCCCTGTCTAACACATTTTTTGATATTAAACCATTCAGTGTATTCCCCATTTATCCTTACACATGCACAAGAATCCCTATAAAGAGATTGCAATGCTAGTATGAGGATACTGCTGACACCTTTCACGGACAATGCTGACCACAATTCATTCCTCACCATTCTATCATAGGCCTTTTCTAGATCCACGAACGTGCAATAGACCTTCTGGTTTTTAGCCAGACACTTTTCGGCTATGCACCGCAAGAAAAAGACCTGATCTGTACACCCCATTCCCTTTCTAAATCCCGCTTGTGAATCCCATATTTTTTCGTCTGTTTTATTCACAACCCTTTCAATCAATCATAATTGCCAATTTATGTCAAAAATTCATTTATTGTGTAAAACCTCTTCTCATTCAGAAAGAAACAAAATATATTTTTTTAGCTTATTTAAATAATTGAGGTTTCTTTTAATAGTAGTGATATTGTTATGATAAGTAACAAAACTGGTATTGAATAAAATTTCTCATCAAGCAGGGTTTCCTTCACTATGTCCACCATTTTAACCTTCAAATTTCAGCCAAAAGATTTTAAATTTACCGAACCATTGAAATTAAATAAATGCCATTTATTTATGTAGTATCTGTGTTGGTCCTATTTCCCCTTACTATTTGACTATAATCCCACATTATTACCTTTATCTTATTCCCTCCCTATAGAGTGTGCAACAAGGTTGTACTACGGTATAACTTTTGAAACTATTATAAAATAAAAGTTGACTTGTATACCTCAAACTTGATACTAGAAAAGTATCATTGGTACTATAATTGTACACCAAAAATAAAAGAGAAAAGGAAGAGTATTAATAATTACTGTAGCCATGATGTAATGCAACTTTTGCAGAACTTGTGACCACAGGTGGTGATGACAGGATCTCTGAGCCAGTTGAGACAGACGGGACATTCATATCTCGATTCAGGCTGGTTGCTCAGTACTGTCTCGTTGAGCGCCGTAATTCCCATCGGCTGTGACAAGGGTTGAATAGGCAGTATTATAGAACAAATAATGTTATACGTCTAAAACGTTAGGAATGTCATAGTATGGATACACTTACTGCTATACCTTCGGAAGCGCTTTTTGTTTTATTAGGATCCATTACGTAGTATTTTTTACAAATTACTTATATTCATTTAAATTTATCTATGATAAAACTCAACAAATTCAGTTGATCCTATTGTTTCTATTGAAAGCAAAGTGCCATTGTAAAATAACTTCTGTTCCGCCCAAATTCCAAAATATGCAAATGTTTGCAACTGCAAATGGCTTTGACATTATTGACATATGACATGTGTAAATGACTTGAAGTGACATTGAATTTTGTGCCATATATTTAGTGTTGCCTTATACCCAAGAAAAAGTGGTCGTAGCGACTGGTGATAAGCGTTCTGGCTGCATTGAATGTCCGGAACGGAATAAAACGGAACGCAACTAACGGAAATAAGTAGTCCAAGGGGTCAAAGCTACCAGTGTGCATTAAATTTAGATATGGCGATCTCACACTTATTATGGTACCATGCGAGGAGCAGGGATGTACGATGGTTATAGTTTTTAGTGAATAAGGATTGTAAATATATACATGTACATTTATCTGAAAATAAAGTATTGAAAAAAAATAAAACCAATATCAATTAATCGCATTGAAGGAGAATAACAAAACTAAATATTATAAAATAGATGCACGCAATTACCAATACAGAGGTATTGGTAATTGCGTGCATCTTGAGTTCTTTATTCTTTGAGTATTCCCATTATATTGTAGAAAAACGAAGATACAAACTTAGGGATGCCCATACCTAGCAGTAAGTACCCCCGGTTGTCTTAATGAATAAGAATGAGTAGGTATATAATAGTAATATGATATATCTTCACGCAATTCTCAGGGTAGGGTAATACAGGGGTAGACAGAGATCTAGTCTAGACAATTAAGTCCCTTCGGCCCAAATTTTTCCAAAGATATTTTCGGGACAACGTGATAGGTGGTGATCGTCGTCGTCTTTATGTCCAAGCCAACGATCTGCGTAAATCTAATAAGTCAGTGTAAACTATTGAATGCCCAATTTGTCTCTTAGCATCCCATATGACTGCCTCCTGCTGTTGTTATAATATGAATTTTGTTAAGCGGGAAGGATTTGGCACTGTTGTTGTAATATAGGCATTAAACCTAGCTTCAGAGGGTAACACAGATACTATGTGAAATATAAATGTATAAAGCAAGATGTATCCTATATTGTGTAGAAGACATAGTGAAACAAATAAATGTAGTATTAAACCTTTAATTAAGCTAAACCCTTAATTAAAGTTAAGCTTTAATTAAGTTATTAAGCTAATGCCAGGTACCTTTGTACCTGGCATTAGCTGTTAACAAATCGTATATTACAGTCACGATAGCCGAGTGGTTGGGTGATCAGATTCCAATTGTTTTTTTCAAAACTTATTTACAATTTATGTCGTTGGAATGACTTAATTGTCTAGATGTCTGTTTACCTAGTATTTATTTTTTCAGTGGTGGAGCCACACCTCAGCTTTTGTTGTTGCATGAATGGGCCGGCTCGACCGGGGAAGTACCACGACCCCACATACGGGCACGAAGTAGAAGACAAACAAACTTCTGCGTTTCGTCTGGTGAGTGCAGGTAACCGGAGGCCCACACACCCCCCTCCCGCAATTCTGGTGGGGGCACTCTAAGGCCGGCAACGCATCTGCTATGCCTCTAGTATTGCGGGTGTTCATGGGCGGCGGTAATCACTTACCATCGCGTGAGCCACCTGCTCGTTTGCCTCCCTTTTCTATAAAAAAAGAAAAAGAAAAGACGTGATATTTATTCATCACAGTTTTGAGAAAATGTTCCTTTACAGAAGCCTATGATTCACAAGAGGGTTGTACCGGGAATCTTCTGCAATATTATCCTTACATAGTTAGGTTCCTAATGGCAAGGAGCCACTTAAATTTTTATTGTTTATCGTCTACAGAATGTTTGGTGTAGATACCAGTAATTGTGTCGTAAGTGGGATACGGCTGGTAGAGTCCTTTTGATGCATCTTAAAAGTTGACAACTTTTAAACCAACCTCTTTGCGCATAAAGCAACCGTAATAATAATTTTCTTTAACATACAACAGTTCAGTTCATTATTATCGAAATAATACAAAAAAATGTATTAAATTTTTATTCCTTTTAAATTCGTTGTATAAAGTTACATAATTTATATGATAAATGTGTTCCAAATTTGAAATTAGACTAAATAAATTAAAACAGAACACGTTACACTAAATAAATTAAAACTGCTCCATAAAGGTAAAAAAAAAAATAATATTGTGGAGTTTAATAATATTGTTAGAATACTGTTATCTTTTAAAAGTAACAATGTTATTTTTACGTTTATTCGTGTTTATTATTGTCAGAGTTCAATACTAGAGTCCTAAGCTAACAGTGCATTAAGTCCAAATCAGCTTCGATTATCCCTTGTTATCCTTTGTAAGTCGGACGAGGGTCAACACTCAAGACCCATCAATCTCATCGGATTAGTCATGTGATCTTTTGATTCACAATCGTCTTATCTTATGTATTAGGTGCTTGGGCCTATTTTTACTGGTTCATGACCGGAATTACTGCTTTCACATTTATGTTTATATTTACATATATTTAGGTTATGTTTATAAGGTAGTTAGGCCGGCAACGCATCCGCTATGCCATTGCGGATGTTCATGGGCATTCATACCTTTGTCTTTGTCCAGTGTTTTTTTACTGTGGTAGAGCCACGCATCTTGCATGACTGGGCCGGCTCGACCGGGGAAGTACCACGATCTCACAGAATACCGGCGTGAAGTAGAATTCTAACAAACCGTAACCGGAGGCCTACCCCCGCCCCCCTCCGAATTGGGGGGCATTCTAAGGCCGGCAACGCATCTGTTATGCCTCTGGTATTGTGGGTGTTAATGGGCGGCGGTAATCACTTACCATAACGTGAACCACCTGCTCGTTTGCCTCCCTTCTCTATAATTTTTTTTAAAAAGTGACATGACATATTATTAAATAAATAAATAAATATAAATATCTTCACGCAATTCCCAATACAGGGGTAGACAGAGGTTTAGTCTAGACAATTAAGTCCCTTCGACCCACCTTCCACCTAAGATATTTTCGGGACAACGTGACAGGTGGTGAGCCCGTCGCCGCCTTTATGTCCAAGCCAATGATGTAATTCGTACATAAGTTTTTGAAAAACCCATTGGTACGAGCCTGCCACCTGGGGATCGAACTCGAGTCTCTCGACTCGAAACTCCGACCACCCAACCACTCGGGTATCGTGACTTCTTATTCTTATCTCATATTATTAAAGGCTTAAGTAAGTAACTGTAATAAGTCAACACATGTAGGTAATGTTTTATTTACGAAACCAGGGCTTCACTTCACTCACTCTCATTGTATGCCATTAGCATACAATGAGCAATAGCACAGGGATTGACTTTGATATAACTTGTATACGGAATTGGTATATAATTATTAAGTAAGATTTGCAGATTGCAGATGCATGAGCATATAAGGTCTACTTCAGCGCCGCGGAAACATTATTATTAAGTTCAAAATAAAAGTCATTTTTTAAATTTGCGAATGTGAAGTTTTAGACTTGTTACTAAATAGGTAACGTCCTACTTAGTTGTGAAGTGTTTGTCTTGTCCTATTTGTTCAAGTAAATTGATTTAAAAAGATACGATTCATTTATAATTATGAAATTCGGTAACGAAATAAAACACTATTTTTTTTCTTTATACAAAAAAGTATTTGCAATGTATAATAAGTATTTTGTAAAAGATAAATAAACATAGATAAGGGTTAAAGGTAGCCTTTATCACTACGAAGTACATAACTTTTCCTTTAAAGACCAGTCAATATTCGTTTGTCTGTTTCAAGATTTATCTGGGCAAGTTACGCTTATACATGAGCCACTGCTTAGACCTGTCGATAAAAATATAGTAAAAGGCAAAGGGGTTAAATCAACGTAACTCTAATAATATTGAAATCATGTAAATGCTTTAATTCATATTTAATTATATTAAATAAACTGAACACGCAACTACATCGTCTGTATTTCATTTGCATAATGTTAATATCTGCCCCAGATATTTGTATGCAAATTAAAAATTTATTCATGTAGTCCTATTCTGCCAATTTCATTAGCTAATCATAATAAAGATATATATTTAAGTAACTGGGTGGCCATACTTTGCTATATATATGTATATATAGATAGGAACAACATCACATACATTGTTTTGATCCCAATGTAAGAAGCTAAAGCACTTGAGGTATCGGAATCGGAATCAAGAAAGGCACCATCAACTCCCAGACCTAAGAAAATGTAGAAAAAGTGTTTTTTCTATATTGACTCGTCCGGGAATCCGTCAGTGGACGAGTGAGGTGTTTACGCCTCTCGTCCACGAAATTCGTCGCTATAATACAATTGTTATATATTTTTTAAAGTGTAAATGTATATTCCACAGAGATCACATCCATCCAGATAAATAAAGAATGTAAAACATCTAAGTACAAAATATTGCCCACACCGTTAAAGTCACAAGGTCACGATAGCCGAGTATTTCGAGTCAAGAGACCCGAGTTCGATCCCCAGGTGGCAGGCTCGTACCAATGTGTTATTCAAAAACCTATGTACAAAATATATCGTTAGCTTGGACACAGAGACGGCGATACGTTGTCCCGAAAATATCTTCGGTGGAAGGTGGATCGAAGGGACTTAATTGTCTAGACTAGACCTCTGTCTACCCCTGAATTGGGAATAGCGTGAAGATATTTATATTTATTTATTTATCGTTAAAGTGGTTAACGAGATACCAATGCATACATTTATATATATACTAGCAGGCCCAGCAGATGTAATCTTGCCTAGGAATTAATAAAAAAATACATTATAAAAACTATCAGATCTTGTGCATGCCAGTACACATATGAAAACGTTAAAATCGGTGAGACAGTCTCGGGTTTCATCGTGAGCAACAACGTGACCCAAGAGTTATATATAATAATTAAGATTTGTGATCATCATCAACATAACGGCCTGTAAAAGTCCACTGCAGGACATAGGCCTCGGGAGAGGATTTGCCTACATGTTAATGCAGGTTATAAACGATCTATGTGCCAAATTGCTAACAAAACCGTTCCGCCGCTCAGTAAAGTACAGTAACAAAGTTATGCAAGAAGCAGAAATCGACTTTATATCCCAGAAAATTGCACGGTTCGTGTGTTTGAGATGGCATTCTTTAACGGATTTTGTTTTGTAGTAGTTGAGTGTCCGTCCGGTGACATAAGCTATTTCTACTTTTTATTTGTGGAAACTGAAGGATCATCGGATAATAGAAATAGTTGTATTGATGTATTATGATGTAGCTGTTCGAGTAGTAAAGTAAAAAAAAATATGTTACGCTATTCCTAATACAGGTGCAGAAAAAGGTCTCGTCAATTAAGTCCTTTCGTCTCACCTTCCACCGAAGACATCTCTTTGGGACATCGTGACAGGTGGTGAGCCCGTCGCCATCGATGTGCGTAAGCCAACGATATAATTCGTGTTAAAAATTTTGTAAAAACCCATTGGTTCGACCCTGCCACCTGGGTATCGAACTCGGGTCTTTGAATTTTAATCTCGATCACCTACCCACACCGCTATCGTGACTTATACTATATAGGAGTAAAGTAGGCAAAGTTATATACCAAGACCAGCAATTACAAAGGACCTCGCTTATGAACGGTTACGCCGAGATTCCGCTCAGGTTCGCAGATATTGAGTGGAATTATAAAATGCCGATGCTATCGGATTATCGCTTTATGTAAGATGCTCCGGTAATCTTTGTCGAGCTTGTTACTCAATGTGGCTTGCGATGAATTTATAAAGCCATAATCTTGGTCATTCGTTATTAGGATTCGTTACTAGGCTTCTTAGGTATATCCTAATCAAATGATGAATAAATATAAATAATAACAACAGACTTAGATAGGGACAACATCACATACATTGCTCTGATTCCAAAGTAGCTTAAGCACTTGTATTATGGAATTAGAAACCGGGGCTCTCAGCTCTGAAAGCTGGCGAAACCATGAAAACCGGTGTTTACGCCACTCGTCTACGGAGGTCTTTTTTTTATAGAAACGCAGAAGTTTGTTATACTTCTACTTTACGCCGGTATTCTGTGAGCTCGTGGTATTTCCCCGGTCGAGCCGGCCCATTCATGCAACAACAAAAGCTGATGCGTGGCTCTTCCACTGTTAAGTCGTCATAATATTAAACTTACAAAGGGGTGATTAGAGGTTAAAGGAGGTAAGTTGAATCTTTTCAAATCAATATATATCCAACATATATGGAACAACATTTGCGTGAATTTATTCTCCAAAACAACGATAAAAATCGTAGAGAAGCTTAGAAAAACTCATTGGAATGAGCGTTTGATACCAACCAAACCAAGTATGAGTTCTTGAGAATCGAACTCGAGTCCCCTGATTTGAATTTAGATGATTATAACAAAGAATGTAATCTGATTTAATAATATGTATGTATATAATATTAATCAGATTTCTCTTATATATTATTTATTATAATTCTTTATATTATTCTTCATATTTTTACCGTATATTTGTGGGTGGTATCCATCCAACATGTGGCATCCAACTCCTACCTGATATATGTAATTGTCAACTGTGCATGTAAACATATATGTAACTGTCGTAAGAGCTGAAGAGAATAGCTTTGGCGATGACAAAGGCCACCCAGATGACGGGGTAGCAAAATCGTTCAATATCTGACCTATAAAATAGAGCAGTGATGGGCAGCACGGCGATCGCCAATCTACTTGTTTGGCGATAATGGCAAATATTCCTCGCTACTCTACCTCGCTATTCTACGCTCTACGCCTATATCCTTTAGATGATTTTTACAAGCAGTTATATCTAAAAGCGAAAGTATCTCTGCCGTCTGTGTTTTTAATGATAACAGTTTCTAAACTAAGCTGTAAAAGGAAAATTACATAAAATAATTCAAAAATGACATAAGCTTTAAAAGAATACGTAATAGTATTAATTGAATATTAATGCGAGGAGGTTACTGTGCCAATAGAACAGTGCCAAATAGTGAAAAAATTCGGCTACGTAATTTACTTATTAGAATTCTGACAATGGAGTTCCGTAACCCAACCGTAAACTCTAAAAGAGCCATAGAATAAATACCTATTATAGCTTTAAATAGTCACGATAGCAGAGTGGTTGGGTAATCGGAATTCGCCACTAGAGAAGCGAGTTCGATCCCCAAGGCACGTACCAATGTTTTTTTTCCTTCGTACGTTATTCCAAAAAATGTCTTCGGTAGAAGGAGGGTCGAAATTTGGTCATACCTTATTGTCTAGACCTCTGTCTACCTCTGTATTGGGTATGGCATGAAGATATTTATATTTTATTTATTATATTCATAGAGTGTAGAAAAAAGCTAGAGAATTATATTGTTCAAAAATGAGGTTGCGTTAAATGCGTAAATAAATATAATTTATTAAACTTCTGTAATACATTTTTGTAGGTATAAACTTCAAAGTTGAAATATTGTCCGATGCCAATGTATAAATTATTATTTGGTTATCATAATTATTTATTCATACTTTAATATATTCAAATTTAAACAAGGATAATGCTTTACTTACCGGCATTCACTGCCAGTTGACTCGAGGGGTGGGGAAAATTGTTTTGGTGCAAAGGTAGCAAATCAATTAACTTAGAATATTACATAATACAATAAGCATAGGCCAATAAATGCTCTATGTGAAATGTTCAACATTACATTCATGATACAAATACTAATAATAACTTAAAAAAATACATACGCACCGAGCAAAGCAGTATTGATTTTTGTAAAGGAATTTATAAAAAAAAGCTCATTGATACGATTAAGATTAATACATTAGATTATGTATATTCTCGTGAATTTTGAAGCACTTAAGCCATATCGTGCTTTTGTTGAATACAATTTTATGTATTAACGTGGGGGATTCAAACCCGCGACATCGGCTCTGCCGCCGTGTACCGTGTACCGCTTGCAATTTCTAACCTCATTTGTAAGCCTCTTATGTCGGTGACATTCATCAGATATTATACATCTTGCGACTTAACTTTACAACTATAAAAATATCGCTATGAATAATTCTGTATACTACGAGTATGTTACTAGTCACGGTAGTCGAATGCTATGGTGCTCGGAATTCGAGTCAAGAGACCCGAGTTCGATCCTAGGAGGTAGGCTCGTACCAATGAGTATTTTCAAAACTTATGTACGATTTATATCGTTGGCTTGGACATAAAGACGGCGACAGGTTTTTTGCAATTTGGGTCGAAAGGACTGAACTGTCTCTGGCCACCCCTGTATTGGGAAATGCATGAAGATAAATAAAAATACATATAAAACAGCAGTTGCTCTTAGGCTCTGCCCGGGTTAATCCTATTGCTTAAATTTTAAAAAGAATAAGATACGTGAGAAGTTTTATTAAAATCGGTTATGTAATTTCCGAAATTACACGTGACACAGGATTTTCATGTGTATGAAGATGAGGAGATTTTTCAATCCATTATGCAATCAGTGAGTAGCGTTTAAATAAAGAACATGATTTGTGTTTTATGTTCCTTCCTTCGATTCGGTTAACGTTCGAGAGACAATAGTAATACAGTTGTAGGCTTTGTATGGGTGGCAACGTCAGTTTTTATACTAGCGATAGGCCGATCAGGGTCGATCAACCTCGTTTAACGGTACCACAGACAGTCAAGGCGCGGAATAGACTCGCTTGCGACACCGTATAATGTGTTGGCTGTGGGCTCGGGAACCGACGAAATGACGTCTACATTGTTATTTTCTCTGTAACGGTGTTGGCCAGATACTCTTTTTTTGAAATTAGAATCATGAGTGAATTGTTGTTTACTGTTATTAGATCGATAAAATATACATATTAGAGTATGTTTGAAATTTTATTACGACTTGCGGTTTTCTCTTTTAAGTATTAATTCATATTTATTTAATTTAATAATTCTCAAATATGTTTTTATCATTCCTTCTCAGATTGGCAGGTCTCCTCACGGCTTTGTCCTTCACCGATAAAGTCGTGGTGAAATTAGCACTTAAAAAGCTTTTAACAATTTTATGGGTGCCGGCCTGATAGATCGAACCTGGATCACTTGAGTATAAAGCAAATACTTATACTCGTAATTTAAATTTCATATCTGCCACCGGGTTGTTTTAGTTAACTATTGACTTCTTGAAGAAGATCTGTAACTGACTTAAAATGACTACGTTAAGAGGAAAGAGAGATAAGGCCATATTTTTTTAAGCTAAAAAGAAACTAACCAATGAAACATTTGTATGAATTGTAGCCTTAGCTAACATGTCACTTTGTCCCAAATTAGATTGGATGAATTAGATCGAAAGAACTAAAAGTTGTCTAGATCTCTGACTATCCGTGCTTAGGGGAATGCGTGAATAATCCTAGTTGTTACTTGAAAAGTTCTCATGGGCTAAGTTACGCTGTTAAGTTCTTATGTATAAAAGGTAGGGGCGACAATATTATAATTATCTGAACTCTCTGTTTTTTGCCACTTATAAAGGATTACTATGGTCCCAATGGAAGACTGCGGAGACTAATAAGAGTAAATGGATGGATGATACAGAGGTTTAATATTACTAGCGACAAAACGTGAGAACGTATAACGTAGTAAAATTTTACAATATTTACACTTTACATGCTTTAAAGTTCTACATGTTGATTAGTATTTACCTCTTTGGGTGGTGGATTCGAGTGTTTTATGTTTACTTAAAGGCCTTTGATTGCGGCAGCAACGTGTGGCCGGGTGTCCGATTCCCTCAACCATCTTGGATTGAGGGCTACGGCTGCCACATGCTTCATGCCTGTGAACACTTGCGCTATTTATGGGGGCTGGTAACATCGGGTCTGCAATTCATAAATGATGTTTTATTTTCTTCTTCTTTCTTCTTTTATTATTTTATTTTGGAATATTATTTGATTGTCAGTGGAACTATTTTTTCATACTTAGAAACAGTGTATGAAATGACGCTACCTATACATATAGGAGATTATTTTGACCATTTCTTTGAGAAGAAATAGTCAAAATAATCGTCAACGGAACCTTATCACGAAATAGTGATAGATTTAAAAACAATGTCTTTTCCCTACAGACATTTATGATCCTATGCGAGAAATAAACAATTTAATGACTTTTTGTATTTACGCGAATACTACACATAAAAAAAACCGTGGTCACGGATGCTGTAAAGCATCCGAAAATTCGGGAAAAAAATAGTTTGTAAAAACTAATAAAAACGCGATAAAACGGAAATCGTTTTATTTAAAATAAAGAATTTTATTTTTTCATTAAGGATTTCGTATTGCATGTACTTGATACGTGTTTTATGAGGGCCCGATAGATGCCTTCGTAGAAAATGATATATGAATGTGTTGACAAATAAAATTAAATTCGCGAATTGGTGCTTCTGTACAGTCTGAAAATTATTTATCTTATTATCTTCTTATACACCTTAAAAATTTGTCACATGCGGACTTGATGCAGCGTTTGCATTCGCTTTTCTGGGGGTTTTGAAGTAACACCGAAGGTAAAAAATTTCTTTGTTTTTTTTTTCTATAGGAAAAATATTTATTGTCTAATTGTGCTAATTCATACCAACTTTAAATTTAAACTAATTAAATCATTCTGTATAAAACAATGAACTTCTAATAGAGTTCGCAATTAATCCTGGGGGACTAGGATAGTAGAAACTGCTGCAGAGCACTTCGCATTCCGCTTCAATCAATAGGATTACTTCAGAAACTATTCCGACATAACTTCTGCGTAATTGAAGGCATCGGAAGACGTCTTGTTAGGCCGGCCGATTATGGACCATCGACCGCAGCTCGTCGTGCATACGCGCTATCGCCACATCTGAACGAACGGTACATTGTATAAACCATCGGATTCTAGTTTCCTGACTATTGCTTGCTTGTTAGTAGCTGGTTTGCTTTGACGTCTGTTACTGCTTCGTATTACTGATAATATGTTGATAGAGTTATGCGGTTGGTGTAGATCTTTGCCCTTTTCTAGTCACTAACAAGTGACGGTGTGTTTCTTGCACTTCAAATAAAGAATCTTATGTGTTTCTAAATGTAAAAAATAAATATCTTCCCGTAATTCCATTTCCCTTTGACCCAACTTCCACCGAAGATATTTTCGGGACAACGTGACAGGTGGTGAGCCTGTCGCCGTCTTTATGTCCAAGCCAACTATATATTTGTACATAAGTTTTTGAAAAACCCAATGGTACAAGCCTGCCACCTGAGGATTGAACTCGGGTCTCTTGTCTCGAAATTCCGACCACCCAACCACTCGGATATCGTGACTATGTATATAAATGTATCTTCTAAATACATGAGAAAAGAATTCTATATTTTTTTCTATGTAGAAATGTTGACTTAAAAATTATCTCTATCTATATTGGGACACGTAGTGTACTTATCGCCGTCTTAATTTCCAAGCCACTACTTTAAATTTTGTCGATGAAACCAATCAAATCAAATCAATTATTCACCGACAGAATGTACATTATTTTATCGGTAGTCACTGTTTAATCTACCACGGTTTCGCAATGAGGTTCCTCTGATGGAGAAGAAACAGGCGAAAGAAATAGAATTAGATGTAGATAGCGTGCTACCTAGATTTATTTCAATCGCTTGATAATATTATCTCCATTATTTTTATTTGATGAAGTATCATAAGCTCGAGGTAAAAGAAGATTCTTCATATCTCCATAATTTTAAACTCCAATCTCCAATCTCTTTTAATGAATAACACGAGTTACTAAACGACTTGCAAAAATCCACGATATGAAGCGCTTGATAAGCGGATTGGCAATCGCTGTACCAGCCACCACGCATCAGCTTGCTGCTTGCCGATCTTATGGTACATGTCTACGTATATTATACCCAATAATAAAGAATAATTTTGTGTATAAATTCACGAAGCCGTCATATATACTCTCGAAAAATTATGTCTCGGCAGAGGCAAGTGAAAAATTATTGGATTGATGAGTAGCGTATTTTTAATGAAATGTTGACATAATGTAAGTCACGATAGCCGAATGGTTGGGTGATCGGAATTTCGAGTAAAGAGACCTGAGTTCGATCCTCAAGTGGCAGGCTCATACCAATGGGTTTTTCAAAATTTAATTTATGAATTATATTGTACGCTTCGACATAAATACGGCGATGGGCTCACCGCCTGTCACTTTGTCCCGAAAATATCTTCGATGGAAGGTGGGTCAAAGGGACTTCATTGTCTAGTCTAGACTAGACCTCTGTCTACTCCTGTATTGGGAATTGCGTGAATATATTAATATTTTAAGAAACGTCCTACCAGGTTTGCAAGGATTTAAGTGTTTATTTAGCATTAATCAGACGGGAATCTCGTATCGTCAAAAGCAATTAGTGCCACCTAAGTATACTTGTAAACTCGCTTACTTTGTGCTGCTTTTATATAAATAATTACAATTGACTTATTTAAAAAAAGTTGTTTTTATCAAGATTCTCACCTAACGTAGAAACAACTTACAGATATTAATTGCACGTGTATTTATCCCATAAAAAAGTGGTCGAGTAGGGACTGTGCGGGAATGGAATCTTTAATGCGCTCCGTAACAGTCAGATCCATAGATAATAAAGACGTACTTACGACTAAGATGTACGTAATAATCGTAAATACTTAGACAGGTATATTATATAAATTGCTTTAATCCCAAAGTAGGCAGGTAAAGCAATTGAGTTATATTTTTATACCTAACTAAAGTAACCAAATGTAAAATCAAATTAAATAAACAAGTGTTTAACTTTGTGCTGTTTGCTATCGGCAGAAGAATGACCCCATTTCCCTCTTTTGGGAGTCAGAACAGGGGAAAGACTTTTTTTTTAATAGCCACCGGTAGATATACCGAATAAAGCTGAAAAAAGTGGTATGTAAGCTTCTTGAAACTTGGCGATCTTTTCTCTCTGGCTACCTCATCAGGGACTATGCGTGAAGATAAATAATAACAATAAAGCCCAATGACCTGCAGCAGGAGTAGATATCTGGTACTGCAATCGTTAATCCGTTTAGCGAGCGTAGGGATTATGACATATTCTCCTTAGGAGAGAGGCATACATCTGAGTTACGGGTTCGACTCTCGGACGGATCGATGTTGAAAACAATTTCTTCCACATTGTCTCGGATCTTTTTTTATAATATAAATGATTTTTTGCAGAGATTACACTCACCTCTAGATAAACTTGAAGCCTAAAATAATATCTGAATACAATATCTTAACAATTAACCAATTCGTTACAGTACTTTTCAAGATACAAATACATATTTATAATAATATATAATATATAATATGTACATAATATTATTAAAATATGAATATTATTTGTAAATTATATTATTTTAATGTTAATTTTCGAGATACATGTAGAAATTTATATGTAGGTATTATATAAATTTATATGTGTATTTATTATGTATGTTTTATTTGACATTAGCCTGTTTATAGTAAAGATTTGAAGTGATTTTATTTAAAAATGAAAATAATAGGAGCTTTAATAACATTTACCTAGAGGTTCTAGTCCAGGTGGGTTAGTTACACAAAAAACTTCAAGGGCATTCGAAATAAAATAACATATGTAAATGTTTAAAAAACTTTTATGTGTATATAAATAAAATCAACATTTCTGTCAGGCTGTTTCATATTTGATTTGTTCGCAGTTTTATTACGTATACGGCTCGATAGTAGCTCGTATACCGGTAGATAATAAAATTGCCAAACACGCAAGTTCTGATGGATAAGACTTTAGTTCAGTTGCCCTCAAAGCTGTGGGTTAAAGTTCAGTTATTAAAGTTTACAGGTTTAAGTTCCGCTAGGCTAAATTGTTTTTTCCCAATCACAAACATTTAAATATAATATTTAAATGTTTGTGATTGGGGAAAAACAGGGAGTGTTGATCTGCGTAGGTGTATTCACCGTAGATCATCACGTTTTTTGTTTCATACAGTTTCAAATCACCAAGATGCTTACCAAGTTTTCAATTCTAACAAAAATCCCTTGAAAATCGCAATGTCTATTTGGCAAGTGACAAAATATATCTATAACAAAAAGTATCATATTAAAAATTTGTCTTGGGATCGTCAATCCATTTTCCGGTAGTGGAACATCAGAAAGTGTTTTCTTTTTGTTGAATATATATATATATATTGAATATATATATATATATATATATATATATATATATATATATATATATATATATATATATATATATATATATATATATATATATATATATATATATATATATATATATATATATATATATATATATATATATATATATATATATATATATATATAATTATTTTTAATTAATATTAATCCAAGTAATATTTCCAAACATTGCAATGGTACCCAGTATCTATCACGATACGTAATAAGCTCATGTTAAACTACTAAACTCAAACTCAAAAGCTCGAAAGCCCGCCAGTGTACCTTGTGACGGCACGCACGCCGCCGGCGGTGCTTGTGTCATTCCGGCCAGTGTTTACATGTGCCAGTCGTGTTTGTCATTTCCCGGTATAGTTTTTTAAATTTTAAATCAAGAAAAAAAAATAAGCATTAGTATAACTACAGTATTCGAATAAAAAAGTCATGTTTTTTGTCAATATTAATTAAAGACACGCTGAACACGTAGATAAGGAAAACAGGTAGAATACATAATTTTTTAACTCTGAATGTGCTTTCGTCCATATTTCGATAAGAATCCGAAGTTTTTGTCGATAATACAATTCTGATCTTATAATCTGAGTTAAATTCCAATACTATCGTGATTAAAAAAGATGAGTTAGTATTTTTTATAACGTCGCGATGAGTATGTAACTACATAGCTATTGAGCCACATATTCAACCATCTATGAGTTCGAATCCTGTTTCTATAAAGCCGAAATTACTAGTTTTTCCAGTTTAGATTTTTTTTTCTGTTTCGAACTTATTTTCAAATTTACTTTGTATCATCGTCGGTAATGTAAAAATGTGTGTGTGTGGTGTGTCTGTGTGGAATTTGAAATGATGTCGCCGGGGATGAAATTCGAAAATCAATAGGGTATTTGCTATAAGTTATTTGGATATTAACTTTAGGTACCAAAGATGTTTTAACTTTACTTTATTTCGTCTTAGAGTTATATTTAGAGCTTATTAACAACGTACAAATTATTATTTACATTAATAATATTATTATAATTAACGATTAATCGTAAGCTTACTTGGGTGCACAAACTCCTCTTGATATGTAATTCAAATGGATTGACATTCTTTGTTTCAATTCAAACAATATAGTGTTCGTATAATAGTGCATATTTGCCTTAGAGTTTTCTGAATACATACAGGGACAGAAAATGAAGAAACCTTAATAAAAAAATAATATGCTTTTAATGTTGTCTTTCATATTGTTAATAAGGCATTCACATGAACTTTGATAAGGCAATCCAGGAACTTAGATTCTGTTGTGTTTGTTTGGTCTGGACCAAAATTATGCAGACTTATAACTGACAGCAGCAAAAGTACTAGTATTTTTCGAGATAGCTATGCTAGGATCTTGAGAATTCAAAAAGTAAAGACTGAAGGTCTGTACTTTTTGAATTCTCAAGATCCTCATTTTCTATTAATAACTTCTTACGGCACCCACGAGTAGAAAAGTTGGTGTTATATTCTTACTTATTATATAATCAGCTTTTAATATTATAATAACTTGGTTAAAGTATCACAAAAAGTAGAAAACTTATACACTACAGAGTATCTAAGACTCACCACCTTTCATCTGTTATGTTATCCCCAATGAGCTTCGGTAAAAGGTGGGTCGAAAAGACTTCATTGTCTAAACCTCTGCCTACCCCAATATGGGAAGTTGCGTACAGATGAAAAAATAATTACTATAAGATAAAATAATTCCTAATTTTTTCACAATGTAGAAATGAACAAGGACGCATAACAAAAGCGAGCTCAGCCAGCAGAAGCCACTCAAAGTCATTAACATTAAAACTTGAATGACAAAAGATATTATCCAACTGTTCTTTTGTAATAGTACCGCTATTATTTAACTGCTGCCACTCGAAAAAATCTTAACACAGTTTAGTTGGAGTTTAAAACGAGCGAAAGAATTGGCTTTTTACAGACTATTTCCAGCGGTCTGCGGATTAAATTTTGTTAGAACTGTCTTTTTGATTTACATCCATTAGAGTATTATCCTGCTAATTTGTAAATCAAGTTTGTTTTCAGTATTAATTTTGTTAGAGCTTTCAGTACTAATTTCTTTTACTAAATTTGATTGAAACAAATTGTTCGTTGTTTAATATTCTTATATGTTAATATACACCAACAAAATTATAATTAAATCGTTGCCTTAACGGCCTGTAAAGTCCACTGTAAGGCCTCTTCCGTAAGGAGGGTTTGTTGTAATCGCTACAATTGGCATCTATCTATCTAGTATCTATCGTCTATCTATCGTTTATCGCAGTACCAGACACTTTAAGTGCCTGCCACCTGTCTGTTGAGTTGGTTATCCCTTCTTCAGTCGGTAGCCTCAGTGTTTTTAAGGCTTTTAATTTAGTTGGCTGTTACGACACGGGAGGAAAGGGGGTTGGTGTATTCTTACCCCACGCCATAGTATTTTTTCTACATCTTCACGCAATTTCCCATACTGAGGTAGGCACAGGTTTAGGCAAGCTAACAATGCAATATATATTTATATAGATAAGCATTAATACATACGTGTAAACATCCACGACTAGAATATAAACAATCTTATACATCCTAGCGGGATTCGAACGCGCTACCCTTAGCTACGAACGTAGGGGCACTACGAACAAGGTTATGGGGTCAATATATTTTGTATCCTTTGTTTTTTGATGTTAATAATTAATTTTTAATTAATTAATGTTGATGGAATGGAATCCAATAATCTTAGATAAACTTTTTGTATAAGCATTCGATTCGTCTAGACCTTAAACCAGGATTCATGCGTTTTTGGCAAGAAGAAATTGGAGCTCAGCAAACGTCATATGTATAGAAATATATAAAGAATTTTGTGTGTGGAAAAATCACGATAGCTCAGTTGGGTGATCAGAATTCGAATTCTGAGACCCGAGTTTGATCCCCAATTGATAGGTTCGAACCAATGGGGTTTTCCAAAGTAATAATTTACATTGTTGACTTGAGCATAAAGACGGCGACAGGCTCACAACCTGTCACGTAACCCAAAAAATGTCTTCAGTAAAAGGTGAGTTGAAAGGAATCCATTGTCTAAATCTCTGCCTACCTCGGTATTGGAATGGCGTGCGTGAGATCTGAAATTACACTGTTATTTCATAGTCTTTATTATTCCTTATAATCTAGGCTACGTCATTTGGTATTCCAATACAACGTTAGGTTTTTGGCACGTGGTTTTTCCTGATTACATTACGGTATATTTATAAAATAACTCGTATAGTTAGTTTCTGTTCCAAATCCGATATCATTCGAGATCAATAAATTTTAGCATTCCTTCTAATTTGTAATTGGAGATCATCAATACATTTAAATTGTAATTCGAATACATTTAAATTTGGAATTTGAATTCGTCATGGTTGTTTATCGCTACTTTTATGCGTTACACAAAGTTATAAAGAGTATGTTTGAGTACAATACGCACTTATCTAAAATAATAAGTAAGAAAACATTCTCGTTTTTTTTAACAAGAATTGACTGAGTTATAATTTTTATTAATAGTTCGTATTACGTTATAAATAATAAACAAACAAATGTGTAGACAAGAATATAACATACACTGCTCTGATCACAAACTACGTAGCTTAAGTACTACACAAACACCTACACCTGAAACAATATGCAAACAGTGAAAAGTCCCATCCAGAAATCGAACCTAGGATCGGCACGAAAATCGTGTGTACGCTACTTATCCACGGACATCGTTACAGATGAGATTTAAAATTTCGGTCATTATTTATTTATTTCTAAAGTAATTTTTAATACTGAATTTAATACTGAACGTATTTCATTGTTGTATGAAATAAGTTCAGTAATGAGGGCAACTTGCATGAGAACTTGTTCACTGGGTCGAATTTTTTTGTTTTTTGTTTAATGAGACAGTTCGGTGCGCTATCTCACGATTTGCCTGACGTAACAGTGTTTTGTATCTTGCTCAGTGCGCTGTGTTGACTGAGAAAATTTTGTACGATGTTGAAATAATTTGATACTTCCGTATTATATGGGCATAGTGACCTGGTGCTAATTTTGCAATCATAGCGGTGGGCCCGAACGGACGCTGTCCTGCATGTCGAATGAAATTTAATATTTTTGAAATTCGATCTGAAAAATAAAAATGATCATTAAATGAATAAAACAAGAGCAGCGCCACCCATCAGCTCTAAAACTATTTTACCTCCCAATTTGGACCAAGTAAAACACATGTGCTAAATTTCATTATGATTTCGTAGTTTCGGAATTTTGAGTAGATAGGAAAGCCTTAAAAACGAAAATGGCTACCGATACTTGACACGATAAGGCTCTCTGAACAATTTTGTATATGTTAAAAAAAAATAGAGAGATTTCAAAAAATCAGCTGATGTTAAAAAAATCGTGAGGTGCTTTTTGAGATATTTTAAAATGACTTACTTTTACCAATATCTGTCAATAACAAGTTCACAACAACTGATATCAAGCACCTGAGTTTTTTTTACGATAAAACGAGTTTTTTTCTTAATTATTCTATATTTTCTATTTTAAGTTCGGCTTTTTTTAATTAATTATTGATTTTACTCTTTTGGGTTCAGCAACTAGCCTGTGTTTTCATAGTATTTTTAACTGTTTTATTATTACGGACAAAGTATAATTATTGTAATGTCATTGGTCCTTGATAAACATGCCAAGTTTCATTTCAATCAAACGTTATAAAGTGGGTGGAAATCACGTTCAAAGATTCCGTTACATATATACATACATAGCAAGCTAATAAAAGAGTGTTAAATATCAGACCATTAATTAATATCAGACCATAGACCGATAGTCTGACAGTCACGATAGCCGAGTGGTTGGGTGGTCGGAATTTCGAGTCGAGAGACCCGAGTTCGATCCCCAGATGGCAAGCTCGTACCAATGAGTTTTTTCAAAATCTTCGAATTATATCGTTAGCTTCGACATTGAGACGGCGACGGGCTTACCATTTCTCTCGTTGCCCCGAAAATATCATCGGTGAAAGGTCTGAATGAACTTAATTGTCTAGACTAGACCTCTGTCTACAGAGTAATTCTCAATTTGGGAATTACGTGAAGATATTTATTTTATTTTTTTATTTAGACCAGAGACCCAAAGAATGGCCAAGTGTTGCTGTGTTTAGTCATAATCACAGTTTCGATAACCTAAGGCGGGAAGATCAAACGGTACCTAACCGCGCGGTTGACCGTTAGAGCACCTCGAAACTGCAGAAATCCGTACGGTTAGTGATTACAATAGAATGAGATAACTATGTTACAAGAATAAGAAAATATATCTTCACGCAATTCCTTATACTGGATGTCTAGCCAATTGAGTCCTTTCGACCCACTTTTCACTGAAGACATTTTTTGGGACATCTTAACAGGTGGTGAAGCTGTTGCCGTCTTTTGTGCCCAGGCCAATGGTATAAATCGTACATAGCTTTTGATAGTACCCATTGGTACGAGCCTGCCACCAGGCGATCGAACTCTAGTCTCTTAAGTCGGGTTCTGGTCACCCTACCACTCGACTATCGTGCCTTAATGATTATAGGAATAATCGTTGCGTTATAAAAATGAGATTTTAATGTTTATCAGAGCAAAAGCCAGCGAGAACTGGCGTTTAGAACTTTTTTTATGACATTATTTTTTATTAGAATGTCTAATCACATCACGGTCCACTATGGCTACATATATGAATATACAGCAGCCTGTTAATTTCCACTGCAGGTCAATTATCTCCCATAAAGGGCTTGCCATAATCGGATTAGCGATCACAGCACAAGACGTGAATGAGAAGTCTGCTGAGTTTTGGTCTGGTATTTTGCCGACTATTTGTAGCCGATTGTATTTTAAGGCTTTTCTTTATTCGTCTTTTAAGATACCCGTAGGAAGGTAGGGTGTGTGTTCTCAAGCCGACATCTCACGGCAATTGTATGGATTACTAGAAGGCAAAAACGGGGACATGGTTTAGAGGAAATTATTATTATTAATAATAATTAGTGGACAGAGGGCGAGACCCAAATGCTCAAAAACTAATTTAGTGTGCATGACTTCTAGCGAGCACATCTAACATAAAATTAAATCATTACTTATTTTAACAGATTTTTACATACAAAAATTAGGTTTGCACCTAAAAATACATTTTTGAGACCTCTACAGACACTGTATATTGTGATATGTGTATATACATGCATATTGTGATGTGAGTTTTTAATCAAATAATTTGTGATAGATCATAACATAATGTAAAGCTAAATTAGTTCGTGTGTATGAACTATTCCGACAATAAACAATGAAAAATGTGTGAGTTGAACTTTGGATATTTGAATTCAGAATGTTAAAACTTTGAATATCTGAATGATGAATATCATCCAAAGTTATGAGCAATGAATATTATACATTTAAAAAAAAGTGTTGAGAGAAAAAAGAAAATGACGTCGTGGGTGTGGTTAGCAGCTCTTGTCTGCGGTTCTCAAGCAGCCGTATTGCCACCACCATGGGCTGATGCAAGGCGTAATCCTTGCGCTACTCATCCAAGAGGATGGCTAATGTTATATTGGCCTGCTGACGGGAAATGTTACACTATTTATAAGGTATGTGTTTTTTAAGTTTCTGTATTTAAATTTCTTAGTGAAATGATTTAAAGTATTTCAAGATGAAACAAAAAGGATTTATGTACAAAAAAAATTCTTCGCTGTTGCCCGTGACTTTCACTTTATATATATCGAATATATAAATTACTATACAGAACTTGATGACAACACATGTTACGTTTTCTAAGTATACTAATGGAATGTCTTTTTATTACATATTATTTAGATTTGTTACGATCCGATATCCTTAATGGTAACGACCCTGTTTTGAAGCTGACGGAGGTTCCAATTCCGCTAGGGGCAAACTGAAAGCAAAATGAATGAATAAATATTTATCGATATATCATATTGGCTTGGGCATTAAGATAGCGTTAGGCTCACCACCTGTTACGTTGTCGTGAATAAGCTTCAGTGAAATTTTGGGCAAATACGTAAAGGTAAAAAAACATAAGTCCACGTGTTCGGCTCCTACGAACACTGAAACTGATCTTTTCTTTTAAAAGGTTACAGACACGCTGGGTCTTGTTAAGTGGACGAATTAGCCAGAGAGGTCAAATCGCTAATTGTCACGGTCTTTGCGTACATCTTTCGCTTCACTTCATCTGCACGCACGTCCGGTTACCCGAGTACTCTTGACTTTCTCCTACAGTAACACATGGTCCTCACATGGCTTTAAAAAGTGTCTTGATGTATCAAGGCTCCTTTTATTGTTCACTCGCGGTATATATTATTTTCACCATTTGCTTAACGTAATGTATTTAGCCCACATATTATTTATAATAATATTTAAATTTTATAAACTAATTATCCGACCGTCTCTGCTACCATTACCTATTTAGTATTACAGGTAAAATTATAGTATCGGAATCGTTAGAATTATACGAGATACGTCAATACAAGAATACTCGTATATGTCAACAGTACATACCAAAACATACAATTGACAATTGTAATGAGTAACGCATTGATCTTTTATTTGTTTTTAAAAGGTCAATCCTATGCCATATGAAAATCTTATAACAATCCACCTGATGGTAAGTGCATCACATGGATATTTGCACGATTCAATATGAATCCAATGTACAACAATATCATAATGAATAAAAATCCAACTGATATTAAGTCGCAGCTGCAGAGACATGGATACTTCAACAGAAAAAGGTTACAGATTCGTCGTCGCCCGTGCATTGGAATATGATAGTCGGTAGTAACTCTTTTGGATAATCAATATAAATAGCTATACGCTTTATAATACGCAACATAATAAGCTATACAATAAACCACACGGGGAAAATGTGCGTATGCGTTTTGCTTTTGAAGTAAAATAATCTAGCAGCGTAGATCCTGCCATGTTTTAAGTTTTCTCTTCAAAATTCAATCGACACAAGCAACGTTCAAACCTGAAACATCTGAGCCTGTCCACTCATCAATTACTGTTTCAACCATACTTGAACTGTCATTTACCATATTAAGAAAAAAAAAATGTTCGGATATATTATAAATTACGTGGTCCGTGGACGAGTAGCGTACACCGGTTTTATGGTGTTACTAGCTCCGAGTCCCGAGTTCGATTCCCGGACTTGTTAATGTAGACAAAAATATGTTTTCTACACTGCCTAGGGTCTGGGTGTCTATGATATTTTCGTTGTTTCCGATTCTAAGACTGTTATTTGTTCCCTCACACTTATTTCAATTACTATGGAATCAAGGAATGTATGTGATGTTGTCCCTATCTATCTATGTATGTCAATGATATTCAATAGGTGCGAATTGGACAGTAGTTTTTAGACGTTGCGAAAAGTGTGCTACTAAGATAAAAAAAAACAGTAGGTTAGTATGTAGGCGAGTTCGATCCCCAGATGGCAAGCTCGTACCAATGAGTTTTTTCAAAATCTTCGAATTATATCGTTAGCTTCGACATTGAGACGGCGACGGGCTTACCATTTCTCTCGTTGCCCCGAAAATATCATCGGTGAAAGGTCTGAATGAACTTAATTGTCTAGACTAGACCTCTGTCTACAGAGTAATTCTCAATTTGGGAATTACGTGAAGATATTTATTTTATTTTTTTATTTAGACCAGAGACCCAAAGAATGGCCAAGTGTTGCTGTGTTTAGTCATAATCACAGTTTCGATAACCTAAGGCGGGAAGATCAAACGGTACCTAACCGCGCGGTTGACCGTTAGAGCACCTCGAAACTGCAGAAATCCGTACGGTTAGTGATTACAATAGAATGAGATAACTATGTTACAAGAATAAGAAAATATATCTTCACGCAATTCCTTATACTGGATGTCTAGCCAATTGAGTCCTTTCGACCCACTTTTCACTGAAGACATTTTTTGGGACATCTTAACAGGTGGTGAAGCTGTTGCCGTCTTTTGTGCCCAGGCCAATGGTATAAATCGTACATAGCTTTTGATAGTACCCATTGGTACGAGCCTGCCACCAGGCGATCGAACTCTAGTCTCTTAAGTCGGGTTCTGGTCACCCTACCACTCGACTATCGTGCCTTAATGATTATAGGAATAATCGTTGCGTTATAAAAATGAGATTTTAATGTTTATCAGAGCAAAAGCCAGCGAGAACTGGCGTTTAGAACTTTTTTTATGACATTATTTTTTATTAGAATGTCTAATCACATCACGGTCCACTATGGCTACATATATGAATATACAGCAGCCTGTTAATTTCCACTGCAGGTCAATTATCTCCCATAAAGGGCTTGCCATAATCGGATTGGCGATCACAGCACAAGACGTGAATGAGAAGTCTGCTGAGTTTTGGTCTGGTATTTTGCCGACTATTTGTAGCCGATTGTATTTTAAGGCTTTTCTTTATTCGTCTTTTAAGATACCCGTAGGAAGGTAGGGTGTGTGTTCTCAAGCCGACATCTCACGGCAATTGTATGGATTACTAGAAGGCAAAAACGGGGACATGGTTTAGAGGAAATTATTATTATTAATAATAATTAGTGGACAGAGGGCGAGACCCAAATGCTCAAAAACTAATTTAGTGTGCATGACTTCTAGCGAGCACATCTAACATAAAATTAAATCATTACTTATTTTAACAGATTTTTACATACAAAAATTAGGTTTGCACCTAAAAATACATTTTTGAGACCTCTACAGACACTGTATATTGTGATATGTGTATATACATGCATATTGTGATGTGAGTTTTAATCAAATAATTTGTGATAGATCATAACATAATGTAAAGCTAAATTAGTTCGTGTGTATGAACTATTCCGACAATAAACAATGAAAAATGTGTGAGTTGAACTTTGGATATTTGAATTCAGAATGTTAAAACTTTGAATATCTGAATGATGAATATCATCCAAAGTTATGAGCAATGAATATTATACATTTAAAAAAAAGTGTTGAGAGAAAAAAGAAAATGACGTCGTGGGTGTGGTTAGCAGCTCTTGTCTGCGGTTCTCAAGCAGCCGTATTGCCACCACCATGGGCTGATGCAAGGCGTAATCCTTGCGCTACTCATCAAGAGGATGGCTAATGTTATATTGGCCTGCTGACGGGAAATGTTACACTATTTATAAGGTATGTGTTTTTAAGTTTCTGTATTTAAATTTCTTAGTGAAATGATTTAAAAGTATTTCAAGATGAAACAAAAAGGATTTATGTACAAAAAATTCTTCGCTGTTGCCCGTGACTTTCACTTTATATATATCGAATATATAAATTACTATACAGAACTTGATGACAACACATGTTACGTTTTCTAAGTATACTAATGGAATGTCTTTTTATTACATATTATTTAGATTTGTTACGATCCGATATCCTTAATGGTAACGACCCTGTTTTGAAGCTGACGGAGGTTCCAATTCCGCTAGGGCAAACTGAAAGCAAAATGAATGAATAAATATTTATCGATATATCATATTGGCTTGGGCATTAAGATAGCGTTAGGCTCACCACCTGTTACGTTGTCGTGAATAAGCTTCAGTGAAATTTTGGGCAAATACGTAAAGGTAAAAAACATAAGTCCACGTGTTCGGCTCCTACGAACACTGAAACTGATCTTTCTTTTAAAGGTTACAGACACGCTGGGTCTTGTTAAGTGGACGAATTAGCCAGAGAGGTCAAATCGCTAATTGTCACGGTCTTTGCGTACATCTTTCGCTTCACTTCATCTGCACGCACGTCCGGTTACCCGAGTACTCTTGACTTTCTCCTACAGTAACACATGGTCCTCACATGGCTTTAAAAGTGTCTTGATGTATCAAGGCTCCTTTTATTGTTCACTCGCGGTATATATTATTTTCACCATTTGCTTAACGTAATGTATTTAGCCCACATATTATTTATAATAATATTTAAATTTTTATAAACTAATTATCCGACCGTCTCTGCTACCATTACCTATTTAGTATTACAGGTAAAATTATAGTATCGGAATCGTTAGAATTATACGAGATACGTCAATACAAGAATACTCGTATATGTCAACAGTACATACCAAAACATACAATTGACAATTGTAATGAGTAACGCATTGATCTTTTATTTGTTTTAAAGGTCAATCCTATGCCATATGAAAATCTTATAACAATCCACCTGATGGTAAGTGCATCACATGGATATTTGCACGATTCAATATGAATCCAATGTACAACAATATCATAATGAATAAAAATCCAACTGATATTAAGTCGCAGCTGCAGAACATGGATACTTCAACAGAAAAAGGTTACAGATTCGTCGTCGCCCGTGCATTGGAATATGATAGTCGGTAGTAACTCTTTTGGAAAATCAATATAAATAGCTATACGCTTTATAATACGCAACATAATAAGCTATACAATAAACCACACGGGGAAAATGTGCGTATGCGTTTTGCTTTTGAAGTAAAATAATCTAGCAGCGTAGATCCTGCCATGTTTTAAGTTTTCTCTTCAAAATTCAATCGACACAAGCAACGTTCAAACCTGAAACATCTGAGCCTGTCCACTCATCAATTACTGTTTCAACCATACTTGAACTGTCATTTACCATATTAAGAAAAAAAATGTTCGGATATATTATAAATTACGTGGTCCGTGGACGAGTAGCGTACACCGGTTTTATGGTGTTACTAGCTCCGAGTCCCGAGTTCGATTCCCGGACTTGTTAATGTAGACAAAAATATGTTTTCTACACTGCCTAGGGTCTGGGTGTCTATGATATTTTCGTTGTTTCCGATTCTAAGACTGTTATTTGTTCCCTCACACTTATTTCAATTACTATGGAATCAAGGAATGTATGTGATGTTGTCCCTATCTATCTATGTATGTCAATGATATTCAATAGGTGCAGATTGGACAGTAGTTTTTAGACGTTGCGAAAAGTGTGCTACTAAGATAAAAAAAAAACAGTAGGTTAGTATGTAGGCGTGTCGTAACAAGTGTCGGTCACGGTCTTTCATAAGTCAACCGTCCGAGCTATACCGAAACTGGATAGACCGGTGTTAACAGAACAATTAATACATTTGTGAACAGATACGATTGTGAGTTTGTTTGTTTCTTAATAAATTGTTAACTGAACTAACGACTGAATCAAATCTAGTCAATTTTTATTGATTTTAAAAGCTTATGAGTTATGCTGAAATTTTGGTTATTAAATAAAAATGAAATATATCTTTCTCACTTTCTCCGCGCATTATTTCTATATTTTCACGGGGTTCATTCCATTAATTTCCAAAAAAAAAAAAAAAAAAATAACAACAGCCTTAATTCCTCTCCGGTAAACAACATTCCACAAACTATAAATCACATTCAGTTTAACAAAACTTTACTCTAGGTTTCTCCTCGGGAACAATATTTTTCAGGATACTAAATATCTTATACGTTAATCCGGGTTATATATTATCTGCGTGTCAAAGTTCATTCGTATTGTTTTGTCGTATTTGAGTTACAAATAACATCCATATACACAAATTTTCGCGGATATATTTGTTTAACACCACGCAATTTCCCACACTGAGGTAGGCAATATGAAGTCTATTCGACGTATTTTCCACCAAAGCATGTTTCAGACAATGTGACAGGTGGTGAGCACATCGTTGTCTTAGTTTCCAAGCTACAGATATATTATATGACATGTACATAATAATTTTGATGTAATGCATACTTAGATTTATATTAATAAAGTCACGATAGCCGAGTGGCTGGGTGGTCGGAATTTCGAGTCGAGAGACCTGAGTTCGATCCCCAGGTGGCTGGCTCGTACCAATGAGTTTTTTCAAAATCTTCGAATTATATCGTTGGCTTGGACATAAAGACGGCGACGGGCTCACCACCTGTCACGTTGTCCCGAAAATATCTTTGGTGCAAGGTGGGTCGAAGGGACTTAATTGTCTAGACTAGACCTCTATCTACCTCTGTATTGGGAATTGCGTGAAGATATTTATTTTTATTTTTATTTAGACCAGAGACCCAAAGAATGGCCAAGTGTTGCTGTGTTTAGTCATAGCGTCACGGTTTCGACTAACCTAAGGCGGGAAGATCAGAGCAATTACCCTAACCGCGCGGTTGACCGTTAGAGCACCTCGAAACTGCCGCGAAATCCGTACGGTTAGTGATTACAATAGAATGAGATAACTATGTTACAAGAATAAGAAAATATATCTTCACGCAATTCCTTATACTGGATGTCTAGCCAATTGAGTCCTTTCGACCCACTTTTCACTGAAGACATTTTTTGGGACATCTTAACAGGTGGTGAAGCTGTTGCCGTCTTTTGTGCCCAGGCCAATGGTATAAATCGTACATAGCTTTTGATAGTACCCATTGGTACGAGCCTGCCACCAGGCGATCGAACTCTAGTCTCTTAAGTCGGGTTCTGGTCACCCTACCACTCGACTATCGTGCCTTAATGATTATAGGAATAATCGTTGCGTTATAAAAATGAGATTTTAATGTTTATCAGAGCAAAAGCCAGCGAGAACTGGCGTTTAGAACTTTTTTTATGACATTATTTTTTATTAGAATGTCTAATCACATCACGGTCCACTATGGCTACATATATGAATATACAGCAGCCTGTTAATTTCCACTGCAGGTCAATTATCTCCCATAAAGGCTTGCCATAATCGGATTGGCGATCACAGCACAAGACGTGAATGAGAAGTCTGCTGAGTTTTGGTCTGGTATTTTGCCGACTATTTGTAGCCGATTGTATTTTAAGGCTTTTCTTTATTCGTCTTTTAAGATACCCGTAGGAAGGTAGGGTGTGTGTTCTCAAGCCGACATCTCACGGCAATTGTATGGATTACTAGAAGGCAAAACGGGGACATGGTTTAGAGGAAATTATTATTATTAATAATAATTAGTGGACAGAGGGCGAGACCCAAATGCTCAAAAACTAATTTAGTGTGCATGACTTCTAGCGAGCACATCTAACATAAAATTAAATCATTACTTATTTTAACAGATTTTACATACAAAATTAGGTTTGCACCTAAAAATACATTTTGAGACCTCTACAGACACTGTATATTGTGATATGTGTATATACATGCATATTGTGATGTGAGTTTTAATCAAATAATTTGTGATAGATCATAACATAATGTAAAGCTAAATTAGTTCGTGTGTATGAACTATTCCGACAATAAACAATGAAAAATGTGTGAGTTGAACTTTGGATATTTGAATTCAGAATGTTAAAACTTTGAATATCTGAATGATGAATATCATCCAAAGTTATGAGCAATGAATATTATACATTTAAAAAAAAGTGTTGAGAGAAAAAAGAAAATGACGTCGTGGGTGTGGTTAGCAGCTCTTGTCTGCGGTTCTGGGCAGCCGTATTGCCACCACCATGGGCTGATGCAAGGCGTAATCCTTGCGCTACTCATCCAAGAGGATGGCTAATGTTATATTGGCCTGCTGACGGAAATGTTACACTATTTATAAGGTATGTGTTTTTTAAGTTTCTGTATTTAAATTTCTTAGTGAAATGATTTAAAGTATTTCAAGATGAAACAAAAGGATTTATGTACAAAAAAAAATTCTTCGCTGTTGCCCGTGACTTTCACTTTATATATATCGAATATATAAATTACTATACAGAACTTGATGACAACACATGTTACGTTTTCTAAGTATACTAATGGAATGTCTTTTTTATTACATATTATTTAGATTTGTTACGATCCGATATCCTTAATGGTAACGACCCTGTTTTGAAGCTGACGGAGGTTCCAATTCCGCTAGGGGCAAACTGAACGCAAAATGAATGAATAAATATTTATCGATATATCATATTGGCTTGGGCATTAAGATAGCGTTAGGCTCACCACCTGTTACGTTGTCCTGAATAAGCTTCAGTGAAATTTTGGGCAAATACGTAAAGGTAAAAAAACATAAGTCCACGTGTTCGGCTCCTACGAACACTGAAACTGATCTTTTCTTTTAAAAGGTTACAGACACGCTGGGTCTTGTTAAGTGGACGAATTAGCCAGAGAGGTCAAATCGCTAATTGTCACGGTCTTTGCGTACATCTTTCGCTTCACTTCATCTGCACGCACGTCCGGTTACCCGAGTACTCTTGACTTTCTCCTACAGTAACACATGGTCCTCACATGGCTTTAAAAAGTGTCTTGATGTATCAAGGCTCCTTTTATTGTTCACTCTCGCGGTATATATTATTTTCACCATTTGCTTAACGTAATGTATTTAGCCCACATATTATTTATAATAATATTTAAATTTTTATAAACTAATTATCCGACCGTCTCTGCTACCATTACCTATTTAGTATTACAGGTAAAATTATAGTATCGGAATCGTTAGAATTATACGAGATACGTCAATACAAGAATACTCGTATATGTCAACAGTACATACCAAAACATACAATTGACAATTGTAATGAGTAACGCATTGATCTTTTATTTGTTTTTAAAAGGTCAATCCTATGCCATATGAAAATCTTATAACAATCCACCTGATGGTAAGTGCATCACATGGATATTTGCACGATTCAATATGAATCCAATGTACAACAATATCATAATGAATAAAAATCCAACTGATATTAAGTCGCAGCTGCAGAACATGGATACTTCAACAGAAAAAGGTTACAGATTCGTCGTCGCCCGTGCATTGGGATATGATAGTCGGTAGTAACTCTTTTGGATAATCAATATAAATAGCTATACGCTTTATAATACGCAACATAATAAGCTATACAATAAACCACACGGGGAAAATGTGCGTATGCGTTTTGCTTTTGAAGTAAAATAATCTAGCAGCGTAGATCCTGCCATGTTTTAAGTTTTCTCTTCAAAATTCAATCGACACAAGCAACGTTCAAACCTGAAACATCTGAGCCTGTCCACTCATCAATTACTGTTTCAACCATACTTGAACTGTCATTTACCATATTAAGAAAAAAAATGTTCGGATATATTATAAATTACGTGGTCCGTGGACGAGTAGCGTACACCGGTTTTTATGGTGTTACTAGCTCCGAGTCCCGAGTTCGATTCCCGGACTTGTTAATGTAGACAAAAAAATATGTTTTTCTACACTGCCTAGGGTCTGGGTGTCTATGATATTTTCGTTGTTTCCGATTCTAAGACTGTTATTTGTTCCCTCACACTTATTTCAATTACTATGGAATCAAGGAATGTATGTGATGTTGTCCCTATCTATCTATGTATGTCAATGATATTCAATAGGTGCGAATTGGACAGTAGTTTTTAGACGTTGCGAAAAGTGTGCTACTAAGATAAAAAAAAACAGTAGGTTAGTATGTAGGCGTGTCGTAACAGAAGTGTCCGGTCACGGTCTTTCATAAGTCAACCGTCCGAGCTATACCGAAACTGGATAGACCGGTGTTAACAGAACAATTAATACATTTGTGAACAGATACGATTGTGAGTTTGTTTGTTTCTTAATAAATTGTTAACTGAACTAACGACTGAATCAAATCTAGTCGAATTTTTTATTGATTTTAAAGCTTATGAGTTATGCTGAAATTTTGGTTATTAAATAAAAATGAAATATATCTTTCTCACTTTCTCCGCGCATTATTTCTATATTTTCACGGGGTTCATTCCATTAATTTCCAAAAAAAAAAAAAAAAAATAACAACAGCCTTAATTCCTCTCCGGTAAACAACATTCCACAAACTATAAATCACATTCAGTTTAACAAAACTTTACTCTAGGTTTCTCCCTCGGGAACAATATTTTTTCCGGGATACTAAATATCTTATACGTTAATCCGGGTTATATATTATCTGCGTGTCAAAGTTCATTCGTATTGTTTTGTCGTATTTGAGTTACAAATAACATCCATATACACAAATTTTCGCGGATATATTTGTTTAACACCACGCAATTTCCCACACTGAGGTAGGCAATATGAAGTCTATTCGACGTATTTTCCACCAAAGCATGTTTCAGACAATGTGACAGGTGGTGAGCACATCGTTGTCTTAGTTTCCAAGCTACAGATATATTATATGACATGTACATAATAATTTTGATGTAATGCATACTTAGATTTATATTAATAAAGTCACGATAGCCGAGTGGCTGGGTGGTCGGAATTTCGAGGCGAGAGACCTGAGTTCGATCCCCAGGTGGCTGGCTCGTACCAATGAGTTTTTAAAAAAAACTTATGTACGAAAGTATCGTTGGCTTGGACATAAAGGCGGCGACGGGCTCACCACCTGTCACGTTGTCCCGAAAATATCTTTGGTGCAAGGTGGGTCGAAGGGACTTAATTGTCTAGAATAGACCTGTGTCTACCCCTGTATTGGGAATTGCGTGAAGATATTTTTTTTTTTTTTTTAGATTTATATTCCTCTGACTGATTCGTCATCGTATTGCATGAACTACTAAATTAAGGACGGCGAAATTTGGATGTTTATGTTAATTTTATATGTAGGTATATTAATTTCTGTCTGTCGCAATTCTATTGATAAAAATGAAGTAAGGAAATTTAGTTTAATTATGATTTACTTTGAGTAAATATTTATGTTTAATTAATCAGAATTAAATGTTGTGAGGGTCAATGGATACAGGTAGCAGAGGGCCGAACGACTCTTTATGGACTCTTGATAGGCTTTAAAGAAGAAGATAAAGATTAGAAATATCTTGGATGCGGGCATAGAAACACTTGGTACTGTTTTTTTAATTCTAAAAAGAGCAATCAACTTTAATTGATAAATTCTTCAACAGATAAATTCCTCAAAAGTCACGATAGCCGATTTGTTTGGTGGTCGGAATTTCAAGTCAAGAGATCCGAGTTCGATACCCAGGTGGCAGGCTGGTACCAAAGGGTTTTTCAAAAACTAATGTACGAATTATATCGTTGGCTTGGACATAAAGACGGCGACGGGCTCACCACCTGTCACGTTGTCCCGAAAATATCTTCGGTGGAAGGTCGGATAAAGGGACTTTATTGTGTAGACTAGACCTCTATCTACCTCTGTATTGGGAATTGCGTGAAGATATTTATTTTAATTCCTCGACCGTTTTAAAATAAATCTCTTCACTATTGCGTGTATTGTCACGCATCGAGTTATTTATTAATCAATAATTGTCGAATGAAACCCGCAAGGCATTTTTAGGTTAGCAATTATGTGCTTGCAACAACGTTGTTAAAAATACTGTTAGTAACAAACGGGTCATTGTGTCACATCACTTTCGAATCGCCTTTATTCGTATTGTATCTTCATGTTTGTAACGTTTCGGGAGCGACAGTCAGAAAGTAGTAAACATTAAAAAAATACCTTCAGACATAGCCCCTGACGGGGAAGTTAAAGAGACAACAGACCGCCAAGTGTCATCCTTAAATATTTCTGTCGCTCCTTTTCAATTTATCATTTCTTCGTATATATAAGTCACGATAGCCGAGTGGCTGGGTGGTCGGAATTTCAAGTCGAGACCTGAGTTCGATCCCCAGGTGGCTGGCTCGTACCAATGAGTTTTCAAAAACTTATGTACGAATTTCATCGTTGGCTTGGACATAAAGACGGCGACGGGCTCACCACCTGTCACGTTGTCCCGAAAATATCTTCGGTGGAAGGTCGGACAAAGGGACTTTATTGTCTAGACTAGACCTCTGTCTACCCCTGTATTGGGAATTGCGTGAAGATATTTTTTTTTTTTTTTTAGATTTATATTCCTCTGACTGATTCGTCATCGTATTGCATGAACTACTAAATTAAGGACGGCGAAATTTGGATGTTTATGTTAATTTTATATGTAGGTATATTAATTTCTGTCTGTCGCAATTCTATTGATAAAAATGAAGTAAGGAAATTTAGTTTAATTATGATTTACTTTGAGTAAATATTTATGTTTAATTAATCAGAATTAAATGTTGTGAGGGGTCAATGGATACAGGTAGCAGAGGGCCGAACGACTCTTTATGGACTCTTGATAGGCTTTAAAGAAGAAGATAAAGATTAGAAATATCTTGGATGCGGGCATAGAAACACTTGGTACTGTTTTTTTAATTCTAAAAAGAGCAATCAACTTTAATTGATAAATTCTTCAACAGATAAATTCCTCAAAAGTCACGATAGCCGATTTGTTTGGTGGTCGGAATTTCAAGTCAAGAGATCCGAGTTCGATACCCAGGTGGCAGGCTGGTACCAAAGGGTTTTTCAAAAACTAATGTACGAATTATATCGTTGGCTTGGACATAAAGACGGCGACGGGCTCACCACCTGTCACGTTGTCCCGAAAATATCTTCGGTGGAAGGTCGGATAAAGGGACTTTATTGTGTAGACTAGACCTCTATCTACCTCTGTATTGGGAATTGCGTGAAGATATTTATTTTAATTCCTCGACCGTTTTAAAATAAATCTCTTCACTATTGCGTATTGTCACGCATCGAGTTATTTATTAATCAATAATTGTCGAATGAAACCCGCGAGAGCATTTTAGGTTAGCAATTATGTGCTTGCAACAACGTTGTTAAAAATACTGTTAGTAACAAACGGGTCATTGTGTCACATCACTTTCGAATCGCCTTTATTCGTATTGTATCTTCATGTTTGTAACGTTTCGGGAGCGACAGTCAGAAAGTAGTAAACATTAAAAAATACCTTCAGACATAGCCCCTGACGGGGAAGTTAAAGAGAGACAACAGACCGCCAAGTGTCATCCTTAAATATGTCTGTCGCTCCTTTTCAATTTATCATTTTCTTCGTATATATAAGTCACGATAGCCGAGTTGTTGGGTGGTCGGAATTTCGAGTCGAGAGACCCGAGTTCGATCCCCAGGTGGCAGTACCAATGAGTTTTCAAAAACTTATGTACGAATTTCATCGTTGGCTTGGACATAAAGACGGCGACGGGCTCACCACCTGTCACGTTGTCTCGAAAATATCTTCGGTTTAAGGTGGGTCAAAGGGACTTAATTGTCTAGACTTGGCCTCTGTCTGTATTGGGAATTGCGTGAAGATATTTATTTTAATTCCTCGACCGTTTTAAAATAAATCTCTTCACTATTGCGTGTATTGTCACGCATCGAGTTATTTATTAATCAATAATTGTCGAATGAAACCCGCAAGGCATTTTTAGGTTAGCAATTATGTGCTTGCAACAACGTTGTTAAAAATACTGTTAGTAACAAACGGGTCATTGTGTCACATCACTTTCGAATCGCCTTTATTCGTATTGTATCTTCATGTTTGTAACGTTTCGGGAGCGACAGTCAGAAAGTAGTAAACATTAAAAAAATACCTTCAGACATAGCCCCTGACGGGGAAGTTAAAGAGACAACAGACCGCCAAGTGTCATCCTTAAATATGTCTGTCGCTCCTTTTCAATTTATCATTTTCTTCGTATATATAAGTCACGATAGCCGAGTTGTTGGGTGGTCGGAATTTCGAGTCGAGAGACCCGAGTTCGATCCCCAGGTGGCAGTACCAATGACTTTTTCAAAAACTTATGTACGAATTTCATCGTTGGCTTGGACATAAAGACGGCGACGGGCTCACCACCTGTCACGTTGTCTCGAAAATATCTTCGGTTTAAGGTGGGTCAAAGGGACTTAATTGTCTAGACTTGGCCTCTGTCTGTATTGGGAATTGCGTGAAGATATTTTTGTATTTTTATTTTCTTCATATACACGTATAGGTATTATCCCTTTCGTTATTAAGTTTTGCGCAGTAGATTATTTTGGTCTTCACTCATGCGGCGTCTCTAAACCAGAGAAGCATGCCCTCATTCATTTTAGATGTAAGGTCATTTTTTAAATCAGCAACAATATTACACGAGATTCGTATTAACGTATTCGATTCATTGATAGTTGATAGTCTTAGAGCATACCTTTTCCATAAAACTTTTACGCTATTACCTAATTGACCGTTTAAAAATTATATTTGAACAACTCCATCTTACTGAAATTTTATAAAAAAAAATATATAAAATATAAAATATCTTCACACAATTCCCAATACAGGGGTAGACAGAGGTCAAGTCTAGACAATTAAGTCCCTTTGACCCACCTTCCACCGAAGATATTTTCGGGACAACGTGACAGGTGGTGAGCCCGTCGCCGCCTTTATGTCCAAGCCAACGATGAAGTTTTTGAAAAACTCATTGGTACTGCCACCTGGGGATCGAACTCGGGTCTCTCGACTCGAAATTCCGACCACCCAACAACTCGGCTATCGTGACTTATCTTAATGCAATTACTATACTGGGGTGACAGAGCTTTAGACAGTGAAATCCTTTCCACTTTTCACCAAAGCCTATTTGGAACAATGCGAGTGGTGGTGAGCCTACCGTATGAGAGTATCTTACTTCTTTTAAAGTTATAAAAGAATAACGTTTATTTTTTTTTAGTTTCTCACGGTAAGGCACTGCTCGAATAAAACTGAATATGGTCGTAAATGTATGATGCACTTACAAGCAACGCTCAATCCCACTTTATCCGGTTAACTGCATCCAGGAACGTGACTAGAATTAACTGAACAATAGAAGCGATAATGGCTCCATGTTTTTGTCGGTAATGTTGTGTTACGTGTCAGGTTCAAGGGTCACTTGTATAACGCAGTACGTGCCTTTTTCAGTAGTGGCATTATATAGGAAAAACATTTATGTAACCAAATATGCGTGTGTATGTCTAAAAATTACTCACAAGAACGAATATTCGACACAACAACGACAACGAAATTCGTTACATATTTGTATATCGAAAAAATATTTTACAAGCACTTTTTTTATTTATAAATATTAGATTTTAAGCTATATAATATGCTGTGATAATTAATTAGCGAGTGGTTACAGGGAAGGTACATATTGTCCTCTTTCTTCTCGTGGGTGTCGTAATTGGTAAAAAGAGAAAAGCCTTAAAAATGTAATTCGCTGCCAAAAGATGGCGGGAGAATCGTCTATAAAAATACCAGACCAAAATTCAGCGACAACGTCTAAGGTGCTCGCCATTCCGCCATTTCGTCAATCCGCTTGCTAAGGTAAAGAATAGCCCCCCGTGCGGGAGAGACCTATGTCCAGCAGTGAATCTTTATGGGCGGTTATGGTGATGATATGATGAATTCATTGTCGTGTGTAAAGGGTCTTAAAATGGCAATGTCTTCCAACGGATGGCGTAATTACTGCTTTGAAAAATGGGAGAGCGAATCATCGGTTTTCTAAAGGTCACTGAGGATTAGTTAGTTTTAGGCCTCCCCTCTAAAAAGATCCATGACATTACGCGGTGCTTGGCACTTCACTCCTCAGCGCAATTAGCACCTTATATTTGAACAACTCCATCTTACTGAAATTTTATAAAAAAAAATATATAAAATATAAAATATCTTCACACAATTCCCAATACAGGGTAGACAGAGGTCAAGTCTAGACAATTAAGTCCTTTGACCCACCTTCCACCGAAGATATTTTCGGGACAACGTGACAGGTGGTGAGCCCGTCGCCGCCTTTATGTCCAAGCCAACGATGAAGTTTTTGAAAAACTCATTGGTACTGCCACCTGGGGATCGAACTCGGGTCTCTCGACTCGAAATTCCGACCACCCAACAACTCGGCTATCGTGACTTATCTTAATGCAATTACTATACTGGGGTGACAGAGCTTTAGACCGTGAAATCCTTTCCACTTTTCACCAAAGCCTATTTGGAACAATGCGAGTGGTGGTGAGCCTACCGTATGAGAGTATCTTACTTCTTTTAAAGTTATAAAAGAATAACTTTTTTTTTTTTAGTTTCTCACGGTAAGGCACTGCTCGAATAAAACTGAATATGGTCGTAAATGTATGATGCACTTACAAGCAACGCTCAATCCCACTTTATCCGGTTAACTGCATCCAGGAACGTGACTAGAATTAACTGAACAATAGAAGCGATAATGGCTCCATGTTTTTGTCGGTAATGTTGTGTTACGTGTCAGGTTCAAGGGTCACTTGTATAACGCAGTACGTGCCTTTTTCAGTAGTGGTATTATATAGGAAAAACATTTATGTAACCAAATATGCGTGTGTATGTCTAAAAATTACTCACAAGAACGAATATTCGACACAACAACGACAACGAAATTCGTTACAGATTTGTATATCGAAAAAATATTTTACAAGCACTTTTTTTATTTATAAATATTAGATTTTAAGCTATATAATATGCTGTGATAATTAATTAGCGAGTGGTTACAGGGAAGGTACATATTGTCCTCTTTCTTCTCGTGGGTGTCGTAATTGGTAAAAAGAGAAAAGCCTTAAAAATGTAATTCGCTGCCAAAAGATGGCGGGAGAATCGTCTATAAAAATACCAGACCAAAATTCAGCGACAACGTCTAAGGTGCTCGCCATTCCGCCATTTCGTCAATCCGCTTGCTAAGGTAAAGAATAGCCCCCCGTGCGGGAGAGACCTATGTCCAGCAGTGAATCTTTATGGGCGGTTATGGTGATGATATGATGAATTCATTGTCGTGTGTAAAGGGTCTTAAAATGGCAATGTCTTCCAACGGATGGCGTAATTACTGCTTTGAAAAATGGGAGAGCGAATCATCGGTTTTCTAAAGGTCACTGAGGATTAGTTAGTTTTAGGCCTCCCCTCTAAAAAGATCCATGACATTACGCGGTGCTTGGCACTTCACTCCTCAGCGCAATTAGCACCTTATATTTGTTACACTATGTCTGTAAATTGTAGGTTTAAAAATACGTTTGTTAACAATGTTTTTGTAGTTTATTAATTTTTTTAACAATATAATAAGTTACTTCGTATTCACTGTGTGCACGTGAACGTTTAACACAGTTATTCAAAGGGGTATCAAACAGCTGGTCGAAATTAAATGTGTTTGTAGCTTCCTGTAGCCAATCGACTTTCAGTTTTATGTCCAAAATGATAGTGATTATTATCTTTTGCAATGTTCAGCTGTTTAAAAAAACAGCTAATGGGTTTCGGGACGTGACTTCCGTCTTATACAATCCGTATTCACTCAAATCTACGAGAATTAAATCGTAATGAGTTTTTTAAATGTGGTAATAAACTTATTAACTTATGTTTTGTGTAATCTGATCTGTGTAAACAAGTAAGATATGGAATGCGAGATTAATGCTTAAAGATAACACACTCAACAGCTCTTACTTATAACAATGATAAATAACGAGGAATATGAACGTAGAATATAATTTATTACCCCAGTTACAATTGGAAGGACAACTTTCCAAAATTGCAGGATATTTTCCAATTGGTAATACTAATAAAATTTATTTTTTATTTCTTTACTTTTTTCCACAGAAAAGGTTCAAAACAATTCAAATGTTACAGTCACTGTACGGAAGTTTATTATCAAGTCTGTTTATTTATCCTACTAATATACGAAAGTTGGTTAAGTTGTTTATTACTTAATAACGCAAAACTCGAAAAATGGTGATTGCATTTTATCTAAGATTGTTCGGTAATAATTTTGTCTCCTGAAATAATATATTATTTCTTTTATAATTTGCCATGGCGACCGATATTCTGAGTTTCATGCCATTACTATTTTTATTGATAACTCAGTTTCACGGTCAATCCAAGTCACGGCGCGGCGTGGACGGTTTTAGCTAGAAATATCTAAAACCGCAGCGTCGCTGCGGGATCCCTGTAAATCGCTATGGCTACCGAAATGGTGAAGAGCAGCAGCATCTAAGGTGTGTGGTGTATGTGCGATGTATGCCAGTCCTCTTAACAAGCGTGGCGATTAAACAAATCTTTCTTAAGGGAGGATTCTCCCTTCTTCTTCTTGCAGCGGATAAAATAATATATATAAACAAGCAATAAAATAAGGAAGTAACTTTTATTTATTAACGGCCTGTGATCTTTCTTCTTCATTCACAACAATGTCTTCCGGTTTGTCACTTCGTGAGTTAGAAGGCCCTTCGTTACACACAGTTACACCACTCTCTGGCCTAAATCCGTGCAGACAGATCTCGTTTCCTTATTCCGTGTTCGATCTCGGAGAGAAATTGGCAACATTGGTTTGTTGTCTCTTATAATATTGAACCGGGAGTTGTAAAACTGCTGATTCCACACTTAATAAACTTACAGCAAAATTTTTATGCACTTTTGACTATTTTAAATATAATTAATATATTAAATTTATTTTCAAAGATAATGTACTAAAAAAATATCTTCACGCAATTCCCAATACAGGGGTAGACAGAGGTCTAGTCTAGATATTTAAGTCCCTTCGACCCACCTTCCACCGAAGATATTTTCGGGACAACGTGACAGGTGGTGAGCCCGTCGCCGTCTTTATGTCCAAGCCAACGATATAATTTTTACATAGGTTTTTAGAAAAACCCATTGGTACGGCCACTTGAGGATCGAACTCGGGTCTCTTGACTCGAAATTCCGACCACCCACCATCGGCTATCGAGACTTAAATAAAAAAAAGATAATGTATTACTTTTACAAATTTAGAATTGTTATTATGTAGATTGAACAATGTTGAAAATAGGTTTGTGATAAGAATGTCAATATAATACCTTGCCGTAGACAGCTACAAAAGCTTTACCCGTACAAAAGTTACTTCCTGTTTTGTTTTGTAGATTGATTTGTGGTAACGAAGAAAGTTTCTTCAGTTCAAGGTGTAGGTTAAATATGTTTTTGGTCTAAAGCTATAATAACAAGTCACGTATATGGTACAGAGGTAGGTACAGATACATAAATATAAAGGGACAACATCACATGCATTGTTATGTAATCGAAAACAACGTAGGTACCACAAACGCCCAAATCCGAGGAAAATACTGTATACAGATTAAAAATAAGGCTTTTGCATGTATAAATAAACAGGTGTTATAATATTCCCAAGTGAACAACTTTTAGAAAGTGGCCTAAAAGTGGCATGGAAACGTAAAACCGTATCGAAGTGGAAAATATTGACCAAAACCTTTCATTGGCTTTCTAGATCCCTGTGTTTAATTCATATACGTATACAAGGTAATCCCTTAATTGTAATTTTATTTTTTTTCTTTTTAATAATTAAATACATACACATATAGGGACAACATCACATACATTGCTCTGATCCCAAAGTAGCATCATAAGCGCTTGTATTATGGAAACGGAAACAAAAGTACCATAAAACCCAGACCCGAGAAAATGAAGAGAAAAAAGTTTTTCCTATATTAACCCGACCGGGAAACTAGGACCTCAGAGCTGGTAACTCCATGAAAACCGTTGAGTACGTCACTCGCCCGACAGAGGTAATCGAAATTTAGATATAAGTGCACTTTCTAATAACACGTTTCTTTATGATTTGTTTCATTAAATTACAGAAAGGACACCCATGTTCAGAAACTCAAGAACTGAGCCCGGGACGCTGGGGGGGAAGGACGGCGGCGGAGTGTAAATGTCCCCCTGGCACCGCACAGCTTCCACAATCAACAACCTGCTACAAACTGTTCGAGCGTGGCCCGTGCCGACCGGGGGAGTACTTCGCTCCAGTAGAGGAAACCTTCAACAAGCGAGGGTAGGTAAGCATCAGAATAAAATCTGTATGTTTGGTTCTCTTACATTTATAAGTTCATGTTTTATTTAATTTTATTTATGTTTTAATGAATTATATAATATTTATATTTATCACTAGATTCTCTGTTCAAACCAAATGTACACTCGTAGAGAATGCCGTTAGACATTGAGTTCGCCATTTTGTACAAATAAAAAAAAACTTACATGAAGAATTGGTTCGGTAAAATTTTCGATATATTTTTTCAGTTTCATTGTAAGTTTTCGTCGCTTAGTCTTATCTACTTTTAGTTGTCACTCACGTAAAACTACAAACTTGTTATTCAGAGGGTTTTGATGAAATAGTTTGGGCTTAGTTTTTACAACTTTCTTACAATATGTATATCATTTGCATAATGTGTAAATATTTAAACATGTAAGCCTTGCTGACTCTTGTTAAATAAGCATGAATGTAAAGCAGGTGTAGTTTTTCCAAATTTTTCGTTTTCTTCTTTTATTTTTCCTTTTAACCGAAAAAAAACGAGAAAAAAAGTGCAACTCACTTTTTTGCCTTTATATATTTCAATAAATTTTCTCAGGATACAAGCATTATAATGAGCTCTAATATGAGAAACATCTTTATCATTTAGAAATTGTAATGTACATGTTTAACTTGATTAACGTTCATTGTTTCTTTCTACGAGTACTTAATTTATTTTATGCATACGATGGTTTTGTGTATATAAAACTGCAAGCAAAGCCTTCAATTATGGGTTAGCTCTGGTTCTGATAATGGATCCATTTACAGATTCCAAGGATCAAAAAGTTACGCTGAAAATTATTGATTCATTTACCACATAATCATTTAAAAAACAAAATATTCTACAAGAAATATACTATAGGCTCATTCGTGACTTGGTGGGAATTTAATCGATAGTGGCGTAAGTTGTCTGGTGTAGAGTTTAGCTCCTACTGGTGTGTGGGAGGTAGGGTGGGCCAGGTTCTCTTTAGTTCAGGTACTCATATGCATATTATATTATATTATATTATATCGTATGTGTATTATTTGCAAGTCTGAATTGTGTACGATTTTAATTCTGGTTATCTTCATAAGACATTTTATTTATCGTAACAATAGCATGAAGTTGCATCAATATATACATAATTGAACAGTTAACTGAAAGAATACTATCTTGTGCAATTCGATTGGCAATTTCGTTCGTGTGAACCACGTGCGTTACCGAAACACATAATACAATACCCATGTTGTGAAAGAGAAACAGATATGACTAATCCGATTTCCCCGCTCTTTCCAATTCCAGTGTACGGCAAGGCATGTGCGTGAGGCCCCAGCAGTGCGCTGATTCAACCTTGATCTACTGGCCTGCTGACGGCCGATGCTATCACAGGCTGACTCAGGGCCCATGCTACCCTGGTACTATTCTCGATCTCGGGGAGGACGGATTGGCGAATTGTACTGTGAGTGATGTTTTGAAAATATGTAAAAAAATTATAGTATATAAAATATCTTCCATTCTACCGCGGTTGACAGAGGTTGACAATTAAGACCTTTCGGCCATCTTTCACCGTAGACATTATTGTGATAACGCGACAGGAGGTCAGCCTGTCGCCGTCTTTATGTCCAAACCAACGATATAAATCGTACATAAATTTTGGAAAAACCCATTAGTTTAGCCCCGAGCCTACCACCTAGGAATCGAAATCGGGTCTCTTGACTTGAATTTCGATCACTGAAATATGTTGATAACCAATTTGTAGTTATTGAAATAATTCTTGTTATCACTGACAGTGTTTGTTTATCTCAGATAAAACTTTAAACTGGATTAAGGTATTTTATTTTTTTTTCGTTTTATGGAAAAGGGAGGCAAACGAGCAGGTGGCTCACGTGATGGTAAGTGATTACCGCCGCCCATGAACACCCGCAACACCAGAGGCATAGCATATGCGTTGCCAACCTTAGAGTGCCCCCCCCCAGAAGGGGGAGGGGGGTGTGAGGGCCTCCGCAGACGAAACGCAGTAATTTCTTACTTCTACTTCACGCCGGTATTGCCGCTATGCAACAACAAAAGCTGATGCGTGGCTCTACCACTGTAGAGAGATTTCATACTATGTCAAACATGTTTTATTAAACTAAGACTTCTTTAAAACATTTTGAATTCAAAAACAGAGAAGATATGGCAAGAAACCCTGGGGTCTACAATTTTGTTAATTTTATGTCTATTTTGTAAAGTTAACTACATTTTAGAATACAGTTCGATTCTCGCCCAATCTCGTCAGTTAATTTTTTTAAATTTCTCTTTAATTTAATAACAAAAAGTTCTGCGTAACTTAAATACTTCAAAAGTTTAATAAAATATTGCATAACTAAAGTGTGTGTAACAGTTCATCTGATCATTCATTGCTATTGCTATTCCAATCATTGGATACCCTAAAAAATACTGACTCGTAAATCTAAAGCGGAACGCAATAATAGTTTCGCTGGAGTGTGTGCTAGTAACCGATATGTTGGGGAAGGTGTTTACCACCTGTTTATTATGTGTAACCGGGGGCTTTTTTTTTTTTTTTTTTTTGATAACCGTGGAGGAAAATGCTTTAAGCACGAACGTTTCCTGACCGGGAGGCCACCGAAACGAACAGTGTCGGACTCGGATCTCAGAAGGAGAAACATACCGACTAAAAACCATCCACGGGATGCTGTTGGCCCGGAGGCCTTTACAGCGTCATCTGAGGAGACCTGCGAGAACGAAGGCCCGCAGGTAAAAAGAAGAAAAGAGACAACGTCGTGACGCACTCGAACCCTGTAACGAAGCGAAGACCTTCGACATACGGGGGAGGGGGAGGGTGAGAGGCCCCGGGGGCCACTCGTGTTGGGAGTGGGTCGTATTTTCGGACGGTTACCCGAGACATTCTCGTGTGAACCGTGAAACATGGGACCGCGAATCTGACTACGAACTGTGTGTAGTGTACCTACTGCGTTCGTGTGTTGTTGAGATTACGGGACGCGGCCCCAAATCTTTGTTTGATTTGGTGATGACGTCGTCATCATCAATCAAGACGTGCTTTGGTCGTCTATCAAATCGGGTGATAATTGGGGAAGGGGTGTAGTTTCCTAGACCCGCCACTAACGGATTTGGGTGATCCTTAATTTTTCGAAATATCTTGACGATATTTCTTTAAAAACCGCCACCGTGGGGATCTCGAGATCTCTATGGAGATCTGCGCTCCTCATGTATTGGGGTGCGTTTGTAGCACGCCTCATGAACTTGTTTTGGATGAATTGGGTGTTCTCAGATATGACCTAGGTGCGTGCGCGAACGCGACACACGCATAGGACATTATCGGCCGAACACAGGTCCTATATAGTAACAATTTTTGTCTTAGCGACATTTTGCTACGATGGCTTGTGAGACTGTAAAGTCGACCGGAAACGAAGGCCGCTTTGTCTCTGACATGTTTAATGTGTTGTTCGAAGGATAACCTACGGTCTAGAACGACCCCTAGGTATTTCACCTTCTTAACCCACGGGATGGGTTTATCGAACATTGATATTAGGTTTTGGAATTTGGATTGGACTATGCGCTTTACGCGCGAAGGTTTCAGGAGAACTCTTCCTAGAGAAGAGTACGGCCTGGCTTTTTTCAGGGTTCACATCAATTCTCCAGGTCCTAAACCAGTGGCTTAGCACACTGATCGCGTTCCGGAGACGGATGTAGATCCTGCATTCATTCGTATCGGTGGTGAAGAGCGTGGTGTCGTCGGCGAATAATGCCAACTTCACTCCGGCCGTCTTTGGGATATCGCTGGTGTATAGCGAATATAGGGTCGGGGAGAGAACCGAACCCTGCGGAACACCAGCCCTTATGGGTCTGCTGTCGGACAGGACCCCCTCCACTTTGAAGCGGAAGGTGCGATTTGACAAGTAGTCTTGTATGATGTGTACAAGTCTGTCTGGCACTTTTTGAGCATACAGCTTATAAATTAAGCCGTTGTGCCAGACTTTGTCAAATGCCTTCGCGACATCGAAGAATAGGGCCCCCACCATTGAGATGGCTTTGGGTCGGTTGAGGCTCTCGAGTATGTGCTCCGTGAGGCGGTGCACTTGCTGAGTACTAGAGTGTTTGGCTCGAAAACCAAACTGCTCGTCGGGAATTAGGTTAAGGGATTTGACGCAGTCATTCAGTCTAGCGATGATGACGCGTTCATAGACTTTCCCCAGAGAACTGAGGAGGCTTATGGGCCGGTAACTCGAGGCCTGGTTTTTAGGCTTTCCAGATTTGTGGATGCCAATAACGTGAGCCTCCTTCCAGGCGTCCGGGAAGGAGCTACTGGAAAGGAGGGCGTTGAAAATTGCTACTAAGAGCAAGAGAAGGGCGTTTGGGAGGGCCTTGAGGAGCTTGTTGGAGATACCATCAGCTCCTGGAGCTTTTTTGGTCTTGAGGTTCCGGACTATGTCTCGAACCTCCTCCAACGTGGTAGGTGGCAGCGGATCACCCGTCGGCGGCAGGGCGGCTCTACGGGCTACTTCAGCGTCCACCTTCTGAAGGTGGGCCGGATCTGTTGGCTGGGAGCTGGGAGAGCATTAAAGCTCTAGGCTGTCGGCTAAGCAATCGGCCTTTTCCCTATCCTCAAAAGCTACGGTGCGACCGTCGGAGCTGATCAGGGCGGCATCGTCGAGACAGTTTCTGACTTCAGAGCCCTCGCCAGTTGCCAATAGGCACTGTGTGATGGCGAGATATCCTTCATCAGTTTGTCCCATCTATCACTCCTGAGTTCAGCCATGCGCTCCTTGACCTCTCTCTGGGCGGCGCATCCTGACTCGATTGTCGTCAGACCTGTATCGATCGTATGCTCTCGTAGCAGCATTTTTTCTCTCAGCAGCCGTCTAATATCCTCCGCTGGCTCATGGCGGCGATCGTTCGCCACCTTGACCTGCCTAGAGGATGCTTCGACGGCGGCCTTTAAGTGAGAGGTGAGGTGGTCTACAGCAGCAAAGGCCATTTCCTTTGAGGAGATGGCATCTGGGATGCTGTCTAACTCTGGGGTGTTCGTATTCTCTAGATAAATCTCGAGCTTACGCCAGTCCGTCAGGGTTTTGGTCAGAGGGACCTCCGCCCGGGGCTGTCCCAGCACCATGGTTACCGGACGATGATCAGAGTTTAACTCGTGTTGCACTTCTATAGATCGCAACGGTAAGGTTACGTTCTTTAGAATTGCAATATCTAATATGTCCGAGGTATTGTTTCGATTCGGGTCTATCCTAGTAGGTTCTAGGGGGGCGATGATATCGAACATTGAATTGCTACTTAGGTTTATCTTAAGTAGCGCGCGTCCATTCATGTTAATGACAGAGCTATTCCAAGCAGAGTGCTTGGGTTTAAGTCGCCCGCAATTATCACCGAGTCGCTTATTTTAAGCAGTGCCTCGATGTCGCTCTCAAATAGTCTTAAATGCGGTCGTAGATAAGCGGATATCACTGTGATAGGCTGATGGCCTGTCAGAGCGATTCTGCAAGCCGAAGCTTCGATATTAACTAAGGTAGGTACATCAATCGCCACACAGTGCAATGATGCCTTATAGTAGATAAGCGTACCGCCTCCGCGGGTGGGTCGGTCGTTACGCACTAATCGGTAATTTGCTATTTTTGGATCGCGCATTCTACTGGTGAGTCGCGTCTCCTGTATAAGGAGGATGTCTAATTGGTGGACGGTGAGAAATTCTCTCACTTCGTCCAATTGTTTTTTAAGGCCGTTTGCATTGAAGTAGCCGACAGCCAGAAACCTAGGTTTAACTTTACATGGTGTGTTATCCATTTTGGATTAGTACAACATGAAGAAAAAGGGGACTTAGGAGGTTTGCCTCCAGGGAATTGACTTACGAACAAAACAACTGAACATTGAATACAATGTTCAATTGTTCTATTTGCGTGAGGCCTTAAACTTATTATAAGTTTCGAATAGCGCCTTATGTTTGGCGACTATTCTGAAGAAGTCGGACGCCGAATCTGTCGCCTCTAATTCTGAGACCGTTGTCTCGATTTCGCTGATGTCGAAGAGATCTGCGATCTCTCCGAGCCGCGCGAAAACGTCGTCGCCGGCGCTAGTCGCCTTTGCGCCCCGCGCGCCAGACGCCCTTGCGGGGCCTGCGGAAGGAGCAGCGACGGGAGTAGGCACGGGGGAGGGTTTTGCCGGGCCCACCATCGGTGGGGGTTTCACCCACGCGTTGGTTTTGGGGGGCGGAGCCGGGACCAAGGCATTAGCCTTTTTAGCGCTTTTCGCGGGGGGAGAGGTGGAGGCAGGAGCCCTAGTGGGTGCGCCCCTTTTGTTCCTCTTTCCCCCTCTGCGTCTCTTGCCGTGCGGCGCGTTGGGACATCCGCGATAATTCGCAGGGTGACCCTCGCCTCCGCACAGGACGCACGCCGGGGGAATGTCCGTAGGCTTGGGCCTGGGACAGTCCGCTGTGGCGTGGTCCTCTAGGCACTTGACGCACCTAGGGCGTGAGTGGCAGTTCCTTGCGGAATGCCCGTATAGTTGGCACTGGTGGCACTGACCCGGGGAAGTGCGCTTCCTCGGGGCCTCCACGCGAATGCCGTGCACATGGGCGGCAGACTTGATCTTGAAGATCAGCTGCGCCTCGTTGGTGCGGTCGAGATGGACCAGCACCAGATTGTAGGGGGCTCGGGTGCGCATGTTGCGCATCCTGTGCACCGCCTGCACCGGCAGACCTTGCTTAACAAGGTCATCATGAACTGTTTGGGTGTCTACCTCTTTGGGTATACCCCTAATGACTGCGCTTTCTCCTCCTCCAGCGCGTACGTGTGGTAGTTGATCTTTCGATCACTTAACCACCTGGTCAGGGCGCGATGGTCGGCCGGGGACTGTACCGTTACCGCCATCCCTGTGGCGATGGGCTTGGCCTTCGTGTACCGGATTTTCTTTTCGGTTATGGCCGCCGATATTTGGTTCCAGGCACTAAAATCCTGGATCACTACCGGCGGCGGGGGTCTGGGGGCCTTGGGTGCTGCGGCAGAGGGCGCAGCAGTGTCCATAGGCGTGGGTGAAGGATTGGGCGTGGACTTGCCCTTTCCTTTCTTCGGGCCCTTCGCAGGCGCCGCCACTATCTTACGCGGGGGGCTAGCCTCCTCCGCGTCAGACTTTTGCTGGCGCTTTCGCTTTTTCTTTCGGCCCTCTACGACGGAGAAGCCGTCGTCCGAGTCGTTGCCGACCTCTGTACCCGGGTCGGTGTCCATGGCCTGAGAGTCGCTCGAGGCGGTCTCCAGGTCCAGTGAACCCGACGCAACGGAAGAGGCTGCAGAGGTGGGGCGCACTGAGTCGCAGGGACTTTGCGGCTCCTGAACTACAATCTGCGCTGGTTCGCGCGAGGAGGCGCGCGAAGAGTCGCGGGATGCAACCCGCGAAGGTGCGCGGGACGTGGCGCGCGAGGTAACGCGCGAAGCGGCGCGGCCGTAGGGGAGTGAACCTCCGCCTCCACGACCCTATGGCGCGCCACCAAGGCGGAGCGCGCGCTTACACCCTCACCGACGCCGACGCCGGCGTCGGAGCCATCGGGGGAGGCGGGACTGCTGGTGCAGTACACCACCGGTGTTGCTAGGGGGGGGGCTGGGCCAGAGGGGCCCGCTCCGCTCGCCGCCAAGGCAACAAATCTAACTCCCAGGCTTTATGGGTTGACCCCTGGGTAGATCTCCGCCAAAAAGCGGAGAACTCTCTCCTGCGCTGCTGCCGCGGAGTGGGAGGGAGGTGAGTAACTAAAAACGCAAAAACACTCTCCCAATGTGAAGTGTAAATTATTAAGGACGACGAAATAAAATCGTAAAGACTACTTACGTACTTATTTCGACGCAGCGATGCACTCCGACGCACACCTGTAAGCCTCAACACCGTTGCACAATACAATAAAATATTGCGCAATACGCGCGCGACTTTACAACGGCTAAATAACGGCCGGACGCGGCCGGCGAACGGGGGGACCGAATAATAACTATTGCGATAACAAAAGAATCGTAGGCTTACGCCCGGTCGTACTGAATATAACTTTCGGCCCGGCAAAGTGTTTGACTGCTCAGGCGGAGCAGCCGAGCACACGTATGCACGGGACTAAAGCGCAATCCGAATGAATAAGTGTAACCGGGGGCCATTGTAGCTGCAATTTTTATATTCGCAGGGGTGATGTACTACCGTATCCCTTCCTCTCAGGGACAGCTTTGAAAGGGGTTTAAAAATAAAATTACATGAATATTAACCACACTTCTTCTCTACCTAGGTGTCGTCAGGGTCAGTGCTAAACGGCAGGCTCTTTTTTCTGTTATTTTCCGGATTCATTAGTCTCTAAAAAACTATAATCACGTCATTCCCATTACTGATGCAGACAGATTTCTAGACATTGAGTCCTTTCGACCCACCTTTCACCGAAAAAAATTATTATAACAACGTGACAGGACGTGAGTTTGTCGCCGTCATTATGTCCAAGCCACTGATATCTTACCTAGGTTTTGAAGAAACTTAGGATCTGGGGATCGAACTCGGGTCTCTTGACTTGAATTCTGGTCACCGTACCACTCGGCTGTCGTTACACCATGCGCATTGTGATTCAGCTGCTTCTTATATTTACATAATTTTTCCAGTGTACATCCGAAAGTCCCAATTACTGGCCCACGGATAACGGCTGCTACGCGCACTACACCAGGGGTCCATGCGAAAAGGGCCAGCTTTTCCTTCCCGGTTCCAAATGCGGCTGCGAAAGCTATCTACCACATTACCATAACGAAACTGCGTCGTGCTACGAACTCGGTAAGGTTTATAATTAAAATTAAAATTCAGATGCTATGTAAAAGAAAAATAAATTAAACTTAATTTTGATAGAAGGAATAAACAAATAAACATACGTGAGATATCCCATCCTTGGTGTAATCATAACATGAAATTATTTTTGAAAATGATTTTGTTATTGGAAAAAGGACCAGGCAAATTTTTTGACGTTAAGTTATTAAAATAAATATCTCACGCAATTCCCAATACAGGGGTAGACAGAGGTCTAGTCTAGACAATTAAGTCCCTTTGACTCTCCTTCCACCGAAGATGTTTTTGGAACAATGTGACAGGTGGTGAGCCCGTTGCCATCTTTATGCCAACGATATAATTTAATAAGTCACGATGGCCGAGTTGTTGGGTGGTCGGATTTCGAATCGAGGGACCCGAGTTCGATCCCCAGGTGGCAGTACCAATGAGTTTTTCAAAAACTTATGTACGAATTTCATCGTTGGCTTGGACATAAAGGCGGCGATGGGCTCACCACCTGTCACGTAATACCTAAAATATCTTCAGTGGATGGGGGTTAAAGGGACTTAATTGGCTGGACTAGACCTCTGTCTCTCTCTCTGTCTGTCTATTGGGAATTGCGTGAAGATATTTATATTTATTATTTATTTATATAATTCGTACACAAGCTATTGAAAAACCCATTGGTACGAGCCTGTCACCTGGGGAGTGAACTCGGGTCTCTTGAGTCGTAATTCCGATCACTAAACCACTCGGCTATCGTGACTTTTTTTAAGTCAAAGTCTTTGTTAAAGTGTAAAGTCATTACCGACCTTTTAGTGTATCCAAAATATTGCCACATCTCATATCATAAAACATACATTACAGAGGGTGTCGTTAGAGGCGATTAAGGGAAAACCCTTGAAATTAATAATATACCATTCATATACCAGACCAATAACTTGCAGACAGGTGACGGGTAGCAGTACCCACAGCGCCAATTCGCTTTATTGGCGTACCAATTATAACGCTCACAAATAGGGAAAACCTTTCGTACAGTGGAGAGGCTTATGACTTGCAGTGGACAATGACAGAACGTTATGAAAGAGTCACGATGGCCGAGTGGTTGGGTGGTCGGAATTTTGAGCCAAGAGGCCCGAGTTCGATCCCCAGGCGGCAGGCCCGTACAAATGGGTTTCTTAAAAAATTATGTACGAATTATATCGTTGGCTTGGACATAAAGTCCGCGACGGGCGCACCACCTGTCACGTAATACCGAAAATATCTTCAGTGGATGGGGGGTTAAAGGGACTTAATTGGCTGGACTAGACCTCTGTCTCTCTCTCTGTCTGTCTATTGGGGATTGCGTGAAGATATTTATTATTATATATTTATGAAAGAAAGTTTGTGAGATCAAAGTAGATGGGAAAAGGATGAGGACCTCTCGGTGTCTCATTCATTCGACGAAATGCAGACATCTAATGATGCCTTCATCTTTTTCTGGTATTCTGAAGTGTTTCGCCAGTTTTTTTCGTTTCGATCAAGTTTTCGTTTTCAAGGAGTGTCCATCTCTGGATTCCATTCCCGGACGGATGAATTAATAAATAAACTTTTTCTACATAATTTCGCGACGGAGTGTTTGTGGTACTTTCGTTGTATCCGGTTCTATAACATAAGTGCTTAAGTTACTAACTTTGGGATCAGAGCAATGTATGCGATGTCGTCCATATCTATGTGTTTGTTTGTTTGTCGACATATGTATTTATATGAATAACTTTTGTTTATTACAGATACACTCGGCCCGTGTACGAAAGGTCACGTGTTCTCTATAACGGAGGTGTCGGAGTTGGGATCCAAAGCGTCGTGCCACTGTAAATCGTTCTATGCGCGGGCGCACGACGGCGCATGCTACAGGCTGTACACGCGCGGTCCCTGCAAACACGACGAGATGATAGCGAGGGGAGGGCGATGCACAAAAGTAAGCTACGTTTTGTTTGTCTTTACAATTAGAAGCTTGGGATATCATAGTCGATAACGTGTGAATGACATACGCCTCTCCCATAAGGTTGCGATTGCTAATCCTTGTAAGACTTTAATTCTTAGTCACTATCAACGTTGATTTATTAATATTGCACAAATTGAGCATAAATCAGATTTGTCGGACGTATTCAAAATCAATATATTACATTAATAAAGGTATTAATAAAAAATACCTATAATTGCGTCGTTCATAATACATTGGGATCACCCCGTGCAGTTATAATCAGTCTCTTTGCGGGAAAGACGGAAAGGACCGTGCAGAGGAATTTTGTAACTCGTTATGTATATTGTATATAATGTAAGAAAAAATCGATCATTGCTGCTTTAGTCCGAAAGTAACATCCAAAATTTACCTCGATATTCTGGAACTGAAAGATATGTTTATTTTCTACTTCAATATCATAAAGTTAATTGAATGTACAAAGAGGGGAAAAGGGGAGAAGGGTGAGCGTAGAATTTTAATCAACATACCAATCGAAACATACAACTTGTACACAGGTTTCTCATAAGAAAAGTCATAGGCCTTTCTCATAGGCCTTATATATCTTGAAGGAGGTCAAGAATTTATAAATTTTTTTAAAAAAACTTTCGTTCCAGGTTCCGTGCGCCAGGGGGAGGCTGTACGTGCCCGAGCGGCGCCGGTGCTACCGGCCGGGCGCCGGCGAGCCGTGTCCCGCTGGTGAGGTGGTAGCCTTCGACTTCGAAGCCCGGCCCGCTCTCGACGGCCTCAGCCACAACGGCGTCTGCGTCTGTGGCGGAGGCGCCTGTGCTAGGCGAGAGGTAAGCCTGTAATAAGGACGAAATCACACACGTTCCTCGGATCCCAAAGTAAGTAGCTTAGAATTAGAAACAGAGAAGAAGACCCGAGCAAATACACAAACCTGCGAAAAAAGTGTTTTCTGTATTGACCCAAACGGTAATTGAACCCAGGACCTCAGACAATGAACACAAGGTGTGCGCCACACGACCACGGAGCTCGTCAATGAAACAAGATTATATTACGAGGGTCTGAGCACCCTTAACTCGTTTGGACTAGCGTAAATTAATTCTGAACTGGTGATAGACTCTACTTATTATGTTTAGGTCCTATACTCCTAGTAGATACTGCTAACAGACCGGACAAATGTAAATGAAAGACAGTAGTGTCTTAGATGTAAGAGACAGCAGTACGAGGTGTCGCGTACCGAGATCGCCAATTCGCTTATAGTGTGGTGATTATAACAAATCCTCTTTACACGAGAGGCCTATGACGCTAAATCAGTGAGTATGACACATCAGTGACTTATTCCCTTTAAGTTCGTTTGTTAGTGTCCATCGGCTACAGTACCTTTTACTGTATCTTGATGGATTATCTTGAAAATAACTGCTACCTTGTTTGCTATCTACTTACATACTCACTTAACAACCTGTCTACAGGATATAGTACTCTCCCTTATAGAGGCTTTGCCTTCGCATTTTAGACGCTGTTACTTGTCCCATGTTTATATAATTTCGAACTGAGATAGTTCTTGCGTTGACTGTCTCGTCTAGATTAGGATTGGATAACTAACTCGCAAAAAAATGTGTCAGTAACTGTTGTCAACACCCACGGGAAAAGGAAGGTTTGGCATATTCTGACGCCGATACCATACAGAAAAGCATTGTGTACCTAGAGATTATGGTGAGTTTTAATTATTTCGGGTCTGCAATCGTTGGTATTTCTGATACTCTTTTATCATTTTATTTTGGAATATGCTTTAACTGTCTCAGGGGCTACTCTTTCTCGTCTTCACAAAGGCTTGTATTTGTATGATATGATAAAAAATTACAAAAAAATAAGATGCCTACGGTGTTTCTGTCGCCGATCTTCACCGTCCGAGGAACCTCTTTATGAAACGATGGTAGAATTGAAAAGTCGAAAAAATAAAGATTTTATATTTGATTTGAATTGAATTGATTAATCAAAAAGTGTTAATAATTTATCATTTTCCTCCATCAGGTAGCAGCATGCTCGTCGCGGAAAGGCACAGTCGTTTACAAAAACGCATGCTTCATTCTCTACACCCAGGGTCCGTGCGCCGAAGGTTCCTGGCTGGTGTTGCGCGATGACGAGCCCAAGTGCGAATGTAGACCTGGTCATCCCAGCTGTAATAAAGTTGATAGTTGACACCCAATCGCTTTGACGGTTTAATGATCTCGTGGAAATAATTATAGAATTTTAACTTAGTAGTAGTGTAATTTATACTATTATATAGTATAATTTCATTATTAATTAATATATTAATTATGTTGCAGTGTAATTTATGAATTTGTGTTCATTGGACCAGAATGAACGGAATGAGTAAGAATAGAAAAACTGTTTGTGTGCAACTTGCTCTGTAAACTGCTTCTGTTCACAGTAAGTGATATTTAAAATGCACAATTAAAGCAATAAATGTTATTTATAAGACAACACATGTGTAATTTTTTAAATATACTTGTAACAACAGCAATTACAGTCCTAATGATTTTATTATCAGTATTATTTCTGGTCGTCTAAGCTTGGGCGGAGCGAAAAATATAAATTATTATATCCGCCAAAAGATGGCGCTCAAGCCTATAAATCTTTACCTTTTGTGTTACCTGGACATGGAATGTAAAACCTGTATCTAAATACAAAATATTGGTTGAATTTTAAAGATATCAAATTATAATGGATATTCTTTTTTTGTAATTAGAGCTGGGTACAAAGATGTCGTATGTTGGTAAGTAAGATGGTAAATTAACTGATGGTAAGTGGCTACTGCACTTACCATCTGCGAACATTTTTAAAAGAAACTAACAGATGGGTTGTCACCACCGAAGAGTAAGAAACTGGCTCTCTATACTGTTTTAACCGGAATACAATGCTAGACGGAATACGATGGTAGACAGAGGTCTAGAAAATTAACCCACCTTCCCACGATATTTTGGGACTACGTGACAGGTGGTGAGCCCGTCACCGACTTAATGTCTAAGCCACCGATATAATTCGTACGTAAGTTTTTGAAAAATCACATTGGGACGTGCCTACCACCTGGGGATCGAACTTGGGTCTATTAACTCGGATTCCGACCACCCACCACTCGGCTATCGTGACTCTTTATTTTAATCAGTGTTGCTAACATAAACAAAGATATTATAATATTAAATGTAAATAAAGAAATAATTTAATTCTTTCTTTCATTCTTTCATAATTATTTTAGCGAATATTCTGAGGAACTCTTCGATCTGCGAAGATCCGTTTCACCATAATAAGTGCGATTAACGTAGTGTAAAAAAATCCTCCACAAATAATTTTTTTTTCACCACTGTAATTTTAGGAAACGCGTCAGTATTCACCACTGGAACTGTTATAGCTTTCAAACCTGTTAAGAGATGAGCCTTTCATATAGTCTGTCAACACACCTACAACTATTTTCTAATATTTAGATCATACATGTCGGCTTAAAAAAAGACACGGACATTTTTTTGTCTTCACACAATCACCTTTACTAGGGTAGGCATAGGTCTAGTCAATGAAGTCATATAAATATGAAGTCCTTTCGGCTTCCTTACATCAAAGTCTACTTGAGACAACCTGACAGGTGACGAGTCTATCGCCGTCATAGTTTCCAAAATAACGGTACAAAATAAATACATACACATTTATTTACAAAGACAAGTATTCATATAAACATTCATAAATCTAGTACAACATTCATATTAATCACATAAATGTTTGTCCCTTGGCTTTCAACGGCTTTGAACCCGCAACCCTAAGCTTCGAAGGCAGAATTACTACCATTAACGTGTACACCGCAAATCCTACCAAAAATTTATTTTATTTAATGTAATTTATGTGGCGCAGATAATGTCCCGAGAGACTAGTATTTGATATAGTTCACGGTGCAACTAAAAGAGAAGCAGTCTATTAATTTTCACGAAACCACTCGTTTTTCAGTGGTTTTATTGCTACGTCAATACACTAACGGTTGAAAATTTCGTTTTTCCGTTGTCCGCCAAAGCTTTTAGAGATATTTTTCCTTTTTTGAATGTAAACTCTGTGTAGTGTCCAAATAAATGTAGGGATAAAATGTATTTTATCACAGCAGCTATCGACCGGGATAGCAACAGTAAAAAGACATAATCGAATTCGAATAAGATAAATGTAAATCAATAAAGAATGCGTGTGTATATATTCACGCAATTTCTTATCCTGGAGTAGGCAGAGGTCTAGACAATGTCCTTGTGACCCACCTTTTATTGAAGAGATTTTTTGGGACTACGTAACAGGTGGTAAGCCCGTCGCCATATGTAGGTTGGAGTATTAGATACACATAGGCTCTGCCTATGCATGATCAATACAGGGAATTGGGTATGATGTGAAGATATTCTTTTTGTCATGAATATTGGTAAACATTCATTTCTCGAGTACAGACTGACTTGAACCTGTAACCCTCTGCTTCGGAGTCAGGGTCACTACTAACTAGGCTACGACACTAGGGTCGGACGAACCATGTATATGCAATGAAATATTTACTTGCTTTAAAAATATCGTCACGTCATTCATACCCAATACATGGGTAGACAAAGGTCAATACAATTAAGTTCTTTCGACCCATCTTCTATAGAAGACATTTTTGGTGTGACGGGTGGTTAGCACGTCGCCGTCTTATGTCCAAGTCAATGATATAAATCGTACTCAAGTTTTAAAAAAACCCATTGATTCGAGCCTTGGGGAACGAACTCGGTCTTGACTCGAATTCCGATCACTATCTACATCCACTTCTTTACACGAAATGTTAACTCATCTGCCAACAAAACTAAAAAAAATACGGCAGCACCTAAAATTTAGAGTAAGAGAATATTAAATTTTTTTCATAATTTTTTTTTAGTGCTTGCAAACATACAAACTTGCTTTAAAAGTGAACATTTGCTCCTATGGGTTTGCCCTTGCACCTTAGACTCTAGACAGATGGTGATCTATCACAATATAATTATATAATTTTAAACATTGTTCAAGACGTTTTAGGTGAATCTGGGTATTGTAGGGGACTGTAGTCGTTTGGGACTCATTTGTACGAGCTTACAATGACTGGATATTTGCAGCGCAGAGCAAGATGTCCTCAAGAGATCAACCGCAGCTAGAAATTGCAAGACAATTTGTGATTAAAGGCAAGGTAAAAGCATTTGCAAAATAAACGTTTTAATTAAGATTTTAATTTTATTTTATTTAATAAATTATATTTTATTAATATTAAATATTAATATTTTTAGGCAGTAGGCAGAGTTCTGGGCAATGAAGTCATTTTGTCCTACTATTCATCGAAGCTTATTTTGAACTACATGACAGTAAATTAGCGATAGGCTAACCACCTATCTTAATGTGAAAGCTAACGGTAATTCCCATATGGAAGGCACGTACTAATTCGTTAACTTAGACATCTCGTTCACTACCCATCATGGAATAAGCGTAATCAATTCGATAAAAGTAAATTCCTTTAAAAAAATTTCTTTTTCGGAAACCACACGTTCGTGGTTTCAATGAATAGTCAGTTTAACGGCAGCGGGCGGAATTTTTACATTTTCATTGTCAGTTTAAGCTTTTAAGGTGTTTTTGCTCGTTTTTAAACGTTGAGTTAGTGTTGTGTTCATGTTCCCGCAAAAATGCATTTCAATGTACACCAGTACGGCAATTCGTTTAAACTTTTAGTAATAAAAAAATAAATATCTTCACGCAATTCCCAATACAGGGGTAAACAGAGGTCTAGTCTAGACAATTAAGTCTTTTCGACCCACCTTATACCGAAGATATTTTCGGAACCTTTTGTACATAGAAACCTTCAGTAAATATAGTATAGTATATGTCCCGACCGTTTTAGTCCACAGCGACTTTGGATCTATGACTATTGCGAGCGTCGTGTGGTAAATATTTATTTTAGTAAATACTTTTAGTAAATAACTATTTACTTACAACCTTATGTTTTACAAAGCTTATTACTTGTGTACAGACGTAACGGCCTCTAAAATTCCCTTGCAGCAGATACCTCTCTCCGGTAAGGAGAGAGGTACCTGCTGCAATGTAGAGGTATCTGCTGGTTTTGTCGTATTGCCATGCTTGGCAAGCAGAAAGACGATCGCACTACCAGACATCTCCCACATCCTTCGTTACTGACATTATTTTTCGAGATAATTATCTGTCATGTATGAGTTGTCGATGACATTTCTAAGGCTTTTACCTTAGTCGCCTCTAAACACACTCATGGGAAGAAAGGGGAGGTATTTCCTTATACCAATGCCAAACGGCACTATCCTGATTATTAATTTATACAACTTGATATTTCATAAACACCAGAGCCGTGTAGTTACGGCATTAGAATATGGATAGTTTTCCATTCTTCTCGTGAGATTAAAAAAAAGGTAACTTAACGTGTTTTTTAAATCATATTAGCTACCGACAGATGGGATGGGATCTAATCACCACGAAAAATACCAATATTCAGACGATCGGTGACTGGTGGCATCTATGGTGGAAGGGCAAACCTTTCCTTGTTCTGCAAAGGGATAATTTTTTTCAGCCCAGTTTGTATGTTTGTAAATACCGAATAAAATTTTGTAAAACCTTGTCGTTTTTTTTTTTAGATAAGTATATCTATTTATCTATAAAACCTTCAAATAAATTCTGGTACTTACTTCAACTAATACCTTAAGCACTTTTTGAGGTTAGTTATGTGAGTTGTTGTTACCGCTGTAATTTATAAAGACTAAAGGAAGACTGGACTTTAAATACACCAAGTTTATATTATACATTAAACTTCCTTCCTCACTTTGTATAATTCTAAGGCCCGATTTTACCAAACGATAAAATATACCAGAGTAACTAATCTAAGATTACTTTGACTCTTATTAACATTCTACGAATAGCATTAATTTTATCACACAAATCTATGTAAAAGCTATTCCTAGTTTAACTATTCAAAGGTTCAAATGAATAAAATTAAAGTATGTTTAATACGACAAAAAGTGGTACGTGGCATTTTAGTTGCAAGGTTCGAATTAATATGCCAACCTAATTTGGTCGCATTATCTGTCAAGATAAACAACACGATGATAAAGTCACTATAGGCGAGTGGTTAGGTGATCATAATTTGAGTCAAGAGACCCGAGTTCGATCCATAGGTGGCAGACGCGTATCAATGGGTTTTTTCAAATCTTAAGTACGATTTATGTCGTAGGCATAGACATAAAGACGGCGACGGGTCCAAAACATCGACATTGTCCCAAAAATGTCTTCGGTGAAAGGTGGGCCGAAAGGAATTATTTATCTAGACTGTATACCCTAGTATTGGGAATGGCGTGAAGAATAGTAATACTAAGAATAACAAGGATGTGTGTGATAAAATGAACGCAAAGCTATCAGTAGAATAAAAATAAAAGTAAAAATATTTAAAGATTACTTTTTCTCCTATATTGAGCTTATTCCTGGTATTAGGTAAAACACAAACATTACTTACTCCCTTAACTAGCTATTTCTTCTCAGATAAAACTTTATTCCAGTTTAGTCGAACCGGGCCTTAACAGAGCAGTTACAGTAATAATAACTGTGCTGACCTACATCAATTTCGGAGAATCATTTGCTATTTTAGCTACACAAGTCGCATTTCCTTCAGAACTGCAAAGTTAACTGGTCTGAATTTCCTTTTGAACTGCTAAGTTCAGATGGCAGACACTGCTAATATTAGTCTTTTGCCTAAAATACTCCGGCGAAATAAAGTCAGCACAATTTTAATCACAGTTCTGTTGCAGAAACCTTTTAACATGGTTAAAAACTGATTTCTTAACGCTAAGGTGCTATTATCTTGTTAAATATTTTACGCTATTCTCAATACTGGGGTAGACAGAAGTCTAGTCAATTAAGTCCTTTCGACCCTTCTTTCTTTAAAGACATAAAGATATCGGATATCATGATAGGTGGTGAGACTTATGTCTGAGTTTTTATGTCTACAAAGCCAATCCAACAAACAAGAAAGATTCGAAAAATACTCATTGGATCGAACTCGGGTCTCTTGATTCGAATGCCGACTACCCAACCACTCGAATATCGTTGACTATGTTTTATACATACATTTTTTTATGGGGCACGGAGGCAAACGAGCAGGTGGCTCACGTGATGGTAAGTGATTACCGCCGGCCATGAACATCCGCAATACCAGAGGCATAGCAGATGCGTTGCCGGCCTTTGAGAAAGGTATAGGCCCTTTTCTTGAAGGTCCCTAAGTCGTATCGGTCCGGAAAAACCGCTGACGGCAGCACATTCCATAAAGTGCAAGTGCGTGGCAGAAAATTCCGCGATAAACGCACTGTGGTGGAATGCCAAGCATCAAGATTGTGTTGATGGAATTTTTGACTATGCCGTAATGTTCGATGGTGAAATTCAACGGCTGAGATTAATCCGAACAATTCCTCAGAGCACTCCCCGTAGTAAATCTTGTAAAATATGCAAAGAGATGCAACATCTCTTCGCAATGCCAGGGGATCCAGCCTATCAGATAGAACATGGTCGTCGACGATTCGAGCCGCTCTTCGTTGGATACGGTCAAATAGAAGGAGCTGACATTGGAGTGCCCCCGCCCAGAGATGCGAACAGTACTCCACGTGCGGCCGAACCTGCACCTTATAAAGTTGCAGGCGGTGGGCCAGCATGAAGTACTATCGTGCTCTACTGAGCACGCCAAGCTTCTTAGAGACCAATTTGGCCTTCCCTTCAAAGTGACCGCGAAACTGAACGTCGCACGATATGTCGACGCCAAGGATTCCGATACAGGCTGAGGCAACTAGGGGTGTGCTTTCAAAATGAGGTGACACGACGAAGGGTTTTTTTTAGCGGTAAACGCGCAAACTTGTGTCTTTTTAGGGTTAAACTGGACTAATTTAGTCCAGCTGGACTAAATTTTAGTCGGCCATTGGGGCCGAGACTTTGTCTAACAAAATCTCGACTTCAGACACAAGTTTGTTCCGGTACTCGTCGACGTGTTCCCGAGAAATATTGGCACGGCCGGTGTATAGGGCATCACCAGTACTGTCGTCTGCATAGCAATGAATATTACTAATTTGTAACAAATCATTGATATGCTGAAGAAGCAGGGTTGGCGATAGCACACAGCCTTGTGGGACACCAGCGTTCACAGACTTGGAGTCCGAGCATGCACCGACAACTACGACCTTGATGCTCCGGTCTGTGAGAAAACTAGTGATATACATATGCGTATAACGCCCTATTAATGTTCACTCAAGGATATACGCCACTCGCGCTTTGGTAATGGCAGTATCTGATACCACGCTCCTCTAACGCTGCTGCCCGTCATTGGTATCTTGAATTTTGGTTTGAAAGTTTTTGAGATAATACTCACCAACATATTGAAGGAATTTTCCTTAGTTAACTTTTTCACTCCCTCGAGAAAAAGGGGGTTTGGGGTTGTTTATTCTTAGGGTGTGTCTGACGACCCGCTCGCGTGCTTCTCGCGCGCTGCACGCGTGCAGTTAGCACTGTAGTTACTGCAATTGTTTGGTACGCCTCTATTGCGCAACTCACGTAAGGGCTGCTGCACAGTGGATCCTTCATATTCATAGACATTATAGACATCTCATTATAAAAATATAATATGTATGTTTACCTATTTATTAGATTAGATGTTTTAATACAAAACATTTTATTCCAAATTAGTGTAAATATCTTAAAATAGTCATCTAGCAAAATTAAACAACTTTAATACTACCGCCCGCGGTAAATTTCTTTAAATGAGCTAGCACTTAAAAGTTCAGAGCAAGTTCCCTCATAGACTTTGGAAAGAAACATTTTTAACTTAAACAGTTTTACATAATTCATGAAGCAGAACTCTGATAACTAAGAAATTATATTTATTAATAGACTGTTAATTATTATATTGGTTCATGAATCTTACTGTAGATTATTTGCTCTCAATGATAAGAACACAATGAGGAAGGTTATATCATTTGTTTATCAGGTGTAAGAATGTATCACATCTTTTCCCAGAAGGTGTCGTAAGAGGTACTATGGGAAAAGAATCGCGTAACAAATAGCAATGGTTATTAGATGGCGGGTAACTAACTTAATTATTCCAGACCAAAATTTAGGAGACCGGAGTCGGGAGCAGAGGCTCTAAGGAGCGTTTGAGAATACTGTGATCGCCGGACGGGAGGACAATGGTAAATTTTTCTTATGAGAGAAGCATATGTTCTGCAGAGAAATTTCGCACCTTTTTTTTTTAAATTTAATGAAATATCTTCACGCCATTCCCAATGCAGGGGCAACAGAGGTCTAGAAAACTAAGTCCTTTCGAACCTCTTTCCACAGAAGACGTTTTGTGGGATAACTTGACAGGTAGCGAGCTCGTCGCCATATTAATGTCCAAGCCAACGATATAATTCGTACTTAAGTTTTTGAAAAAAAAAAGCCACTGGTACGTTGACTCCGAATCCCGATCACCCAGCCACTCGGCTACTGTGAGTATTAGTATCTAGTATCTTTTTTTAAAAGCTAAAGAAAAAGTAGTCAAACAATAATAATTTTGGTATTTCATCTACTTATATCACATACTTAGATTGTGACAACATCACATACATTGCTCTGATGCCAAAGTAGCGTAAGTACTTGTGTTATGGAATCAGAAACAAAGGAGGCACCACTAACACTCAGACCCAAGAAAATGTAGAAAAAGTGTTTTCTACATAGACGCGAATGGGGAATCGAACCCGGGACCTCAGAGCTAGAAATCGGTGCTTACGACACTCGTCTAATGAGGTCGTTTTAAGCTTTTCAGTTTTCAATTATAACTAGCAATTTAAAACAATGTATTTTATCGTGCCTTGTAAACTATAATTACAACCCATGTTATCAAACACGAAACAATTCGTTATATTAGGAATGTTCCTACATTAAAATCGACTAAATTGTTGCACGGTTTACTTAATATCGTTAAAGTCTGGCCTAGTTTAATTTTCAACTGAAAATTAAACTAGGCCAGACATTGCTGCAGCAGACGTAGACAACGGTAACCGCTGTCGTGAATCGTGACACAGGGCGACCTCATAACTGGAGCTTTTATTCAACTTTAATCAGAGTGACATAATTTATTATTGTTTTATTACTCGTTGGGCTCAGAGCAATCGACTTTGTTTAAGCAAACGATTCGATTAGTTTTGTTTTTGTTATATAATAACCGACTAGGAACGAGCATTAGGTATCCGGTGGTGATTGATTACCAACGCTTGTTTACAACACCTGGAGTGATTGAATGCGCTACCAGCTTATAAGGAATGGGGGAGAAGAAAAGAGAGTAGAGGTATAGGGAGTGGGAAAGCGGAAAGAATATTTTTTTCATTTCTGACTTTCTTTAATAATAAAATTCAGCATGCCCTAAAAATTTACAAAAATAAACATAATGATTTCTTGTATTTACGGGAATACTACACATTTAAATAAAACGATTTTCGGATTTTATCGCGTTTTTAATTAGTTTTTATTGGGGGACATTGCCACAGTGACCATGGATGTTGTAAAGCTTCCGAAACGTCAGGAAATAAAAATAGTTTGTAAAAACTAATTAAAAACGCGATAAAATCCGAAAATTGTTTTATTTAAAAATATGCATATTAAGTAACAGCTGTTGATCCGCCATGCATGTGCAATTCAAGAAACAATAATTTGAAATGGGGGTCATTGTAGAAGCGTGCTCGTCGCGACCCCTGCCAGCCCTTTTCAGGATGAGTTGATTGAAATAATGAAAGAAAGAGAATTAGATGTCGTGTGTTTGTCGGAGACCAAGCGGAAGGGCAGCGGTACTGAAGAGCTCCCTGGCGGGGCGTTAGCTCTATGGTCCGGAGTCCCGGAGAGCGAGAGCGCCTGCCAGGGAGTGGGGGTGCTGCTGACGTCTCGGTTGGTCGATGTTATGACTGAATATAAGGTTGTGAACTCGAGACTTCTCTGGGTTCGCTTTAAATTGGGACTGACGAAGTTATTTCTTTTGGCTGTTTATGCGCCGGTGGCTTCGTCGTCCAGAGCTGAGCTGAAGGAGTTTTGGGAGAATGTAAGAGAAGTTCTAGACTTGGTTAGAGGAAACGAAAGAATTGTTGTATGTGGTGATTTGAATGGATGGGTTGGTACCGCTCGGCCAGGGTACGAGTCGGTGCTTGGAATGTTTGGCGATAAAAGGGTTAACGATGCTGGCAAGCTTATACTGGCTGTATGCAAGGAAAAGGGTCTTCTTGTGACAAACACTATGTTTAGTCACAAGAAAATCCATATGTATACTAGAACAAGAGAGAATGAGAGAAGTATGATCGATTTATTCCTGGTGGATGACCGACTGCGAAAACAGGTGATGGATACGCGAGTGTTCCGAGGTACTGACCTGGGAACGGATCACTATCTAGTGATTACTAGATTTAGGGGTCGGTTCGCGGGTTGGCGCCACCGGACGGCGATACCAGAACCACAGTCGGTCGGTAGCATCCGAAGCTGGAAGCTTCAGGAAGCGGACACTAGGAATAAATATCAAGCAAGGGTAGCCGAAAAGCTGGACAGCATTGGTGTCAGGAAAGAATGTGTGGAAGAAATATGGCAGAGCCTTAGAGATGGAATGGTTAGTGCAGCGGAAGACGTGTGTGTAACTGTGAAAAGAGGTAGTAGTAAAAAGGGTGATGCATGGTGGAATGACGAAGTGAAAGAAGCTGTAAATAAGAAGAAGAAAGCATGGTTAGACTACTTGGCCTCTAGTAATGATAAGGATGTGAGAGAGAAGAGGAAGTGCGTGAAAGGAGTAGAATGGAAACGGACGAAAGGTTGTCGCACAACTTCAAGGAGAACTCCAAACTCTTCTGGAAAGAGGTTGGAAGGACCCGAAGTGGTGCGACAGCCTTAAGAATGAATAAAGTGCTTTCGGGAACCAATGACGTCCTCTCAGAAAAATCGGACGTCATGCAGCGATGGAGCGAATTTTATAGAGAGATGTATGCGTGTGATGATCTTAGTGAGGGATCCGGGGGTGACGCCGTGATTGGTACGCCAGACTCGGACCTCGATGACACTGAGGTCATCAGTATGAAAGAGATTGAATGTGCGATTAGAAGTTTGAAATGTGGTAAGGCTGCGGGACTAGACAGAGTTACTGCTGAAATGGTCAAGTATGGTGGGCCACGCGTCTGGGACAGCTTTCATCTGCTGTGCAATTTGTGCTGGCGAACGGGGGCTGTTCCGGATGATTGGCGATCCGCGGTCAGTGTGCCTTTATATAAAGGTAAAGGTTCACATTATGACTGCGGGTGCTATCGGGCGATCAGCTTGACCAGTTTAGCAAGTAAAGTTTACTCGAAGGTTATGACACGTAGGATGCAAGATAAATCGGAAAGATTTCTATGGGAGGCACAATGCGGATTTAGACCTGGAAGAGGAGGCACGGATCAAATGTTTTCTCTCCGCATGATCACGGAGAAGCTTCTGGCTGCTAACCTGAAGATTTTCTGTGCTTTTGTGGATCGTGAGAAAGCATTTGATAAGGTTGTAAGGAAGAAAATGTGGGAACTGTTGCCGGGGTATGGTGTGGATGGTCGATTGCTAAGGGCTGTGCAGTCACTTTACTGTGACTGTAAAGCCTGTGTGCGGGTAGGGCATGACCTGTCACCCATGTTTAGCGTCCAAACGGGCGTAAAACAGGGTTGTGTCATGTCTTCCTGGCTATTCATACTGTATCTCGACAGTAGTTTACAGAAGCTGAAAGGTAGCTGTTTGGGTGTGAAATTGGGTGACATAAAAGTAAATTGTCTGCTTTATGCTGATGATGCAGTGCTTATAGCACCATCAGAGGCAGAACTGCAGGCATTAGTCACGTGTATGAAAGAAGAATGTGAAATTAATGGTCTCCGTTTGAATGCTAATAAAACTAAGGTTCTGGTATTTGAAAGAACGAAGTGCGAAATTTGGGTAAATCAGGAATGTCTAGAACAGGTGAATGAAATTGTATACTTGGGGAGTGCGTTTAGCCGGGATGGAAGATGTGATTTAGATGTGGACAGGCGTGTCGCTGCCGGGAACAAAGTCAATGGTGCCCTGACTGCGTTAATCAAAAGGCAAGGCGTTGTGAAAAGTGCACGCCTTGCAATACATAACGCAGTGTTGGTACCGACTTTGTTATATGGCAGCGAAACCTGGGTATGCCAGAAGAAGCATAAAAGCAGGTTGAATGCATTGGAGATGCGATCTCTTCGTAAAATGTGCGGCCTTACCATGGCCGACCGAAAGCCAAACGAAGAGATTCGCAATATGGCAGGTTTGAAAGATTACCTTGTCTCAAAATGGATAAGGGCGTGCTTCGATGGTTTGGGCACGTTGAGCGAATGAGTGAAGACCGAATGGTGAAGAAAATATATAGCGCGAAAGTTAATATTAAAAGGTGTCGAGGTAGACCGAGACTAACGTTCGAAGACCATGAGAGCAAATTGCTCGAAGAGAGGAGGGTCAAGAGTACTCGGATACCTAGACGTGCATGTATGAAGAAGATGATGAATCTGAAAGAAGCGAAAGAAGTATGTAGGGATCGTGACACTTGGCGATCTGTTCTCTCTGGCTACCCCGTCAGGGATTGTGCGTGAAGATAAATAATAATAATAAATAATAATTTGAATGCAGCTATTTAATTGTGACGTGGTGGAATCGGTTTAGGAATGTGCCGTCCTTTTCTACATGTTGGTAGTAAGAGGCGACTAAATGAAAAGCCTTGACAATATCTATGGCTAGCTACAGGTAGCGGGATAACCAATCCGAAAAATATCAGACCAAAATAAGCGAATGGGCAGCAGCGTACAAGATGCAAGGTGCTGGTATTGCGATCCCCAATCCGCTTACTAAACGTGGCGATTATGACAAAACCCGGCCGTTATGATGATGATGATTGTATTTGGGGGACCTTCACGTGGTCAGTGGAGCAAAACTCTTCTTGTATTGTTCTTAGTCACTAGTTCATAACGACGCTGCCTTCGCAGCCGGGTGGAGAGTCTAAATTCCAATTACAGAGACAAACACAAATATGATAAATATAATTATGTATGAATGTCTTAGCCTTGTCAACCTCCTTGCAAACCATGGTCGACGAGTGTCTTACGCACCTTTTTCGCGGGTTCGATTCCCAGATGTGTCGAAGTCGACAACCACTTTTTTTTACAATAACACGGGTGTTTGTGTTGTATACCTTATATATAACTTGCTTCTGATTTCTTAACAGAAGTGCTTTAGCTACTTACTTTGAGATCACATCAATGCACGTGACGTTGTCCCTATTAATGTATTTATTTATTTTGTATATGTTTCGTAGATTATTACAACGACACAGGCAATCCTAATTTCTAACAGGATGTGTAATTGTTTAAAAACGTTTTATTTTATTTTATTTAACAATTTAAGTACACACGTAAATCAAATGAAAAAAATGGTAACATGAATAGTCTGTACAAAAGTTGTTTTTCTCATGCCCACATAAAAATAAATTATCACGCATCGATATAGCTTCGATAAACATATAGGTGATGCAAAATCGATTCCATTCATTTTCCATCATAGAAATGTTTTCTTTCAATTACAAAACTGCAGTGTTGATACTCGGCGGTGCGTCACTTCCGCAAGGCGAGGTGCTGTAACTGATATTAATGTCGTCAGGTGTGGCAATTTTCCTGCAATAATTTTTCAGGGGATTTATAGCGCATGACCTTAATACAATTACGGTACGTTGAAAATATCTTTTTTTCTCCGGTATTCAATGCATTCAACTTCTCGAATTAGTTTAAGCATCTAACTTGCGTTTCGTAAAATAGTGACGTCGTAAAACAGTTTATTTAATATTTAATTTATATTAAAATTTACAATGTTGTAACTTATTTTTGATAACGTATTCTTCCCGATGGGTGTCGTAAGAGGTGAAACATACATGTTAGTTCAGTAGCTGGGATAACATGACGCCAAAATTTAGTACACCAATGACGGGAAGGAAAGGTCAATTATGCGAGGCGTTTGTTACTGCGAACGCAAATGCGCTTACAAAACGTGGCGATTGTAGTTAACTCTGCTGTACAGGAAAGATTGTCCTGCAATGAAAATTTACAGGCCGTAATTATGATGATATTTAATCTGTATTTTAAAACTAAACGTTCCAACGTTTCTGTAAACTTCTTTGTCATTTCTCTGTCTATGTTTTCTTTATTTGTCACTATGTCCAAAATAAGCTCTGATAAAATTTAAACGTAAAGGACTAAATTGTTTAAACCTGTCATTTTTATGACGAATTTAATTTTGCATTTGAAACTATTATGGTTTTTGACAAGATCTTTGATAAGTAAAAAATATACTTATATAATAAGTGGACAGCGATAAAAAAATATAAGTGGCAGATGAAAATGTTCAATATTTATTGTACTTAGCAACTCCAACAAAACGTGACCACAATGATAAAACTCTTAATGGATTTATTGTTTATTTTTTACTTTTATATGTGCGTGCACCTTTTTGTTTTTCCTTTAGACCCTGGTAGTTGATGTCATGATAGCCAAGTATTTAAAATTTAGTACACCAATGACGGGAAGGAAAGGTCAATTATGCGAGGCGTTTGTTACTGCGAACGCAAATGCCCTTACAAAACGTGGCGATTGTAGTTAACTCTGCTGTACAGGAAAGATTGTCCTGCAATGAAAATTTACAGGCCGTAATTATGATGATATTTAATCTGTATTTTAAAACTAAACGTTCCAACGTTTCTGTAAACTTCTTTGTCATTTCTCTGTCTATGTTTTCTTTATTTGTCACCATGTCCAAAATAAGCTCTGATAAAATTTAAACGTAAAGGACTAAATTGTTTAAACCTGTCATTTTTATGACGAATTTAATTTTGCATTTGAAACTATTATGGTTTTTGACAAGATCTTTGATAAATAAAAAATATACTTATATAATAAGTGGACAGCGATAAAAAAATATAAGTGGCAGATGAAAATGTTCAATATTTATTGTACTTAGCAACTCCAACAAAACGTGACCACAATGATAAAACTCTTAATGGATTTATTGTTTATTTTTTACTTTTATATGTGCGTGCACCTTTTTGTTTTTCCTTTAGACCCTGGTAGTTGATGTCATGATAGCCAAGTATTTGGGTGATCGGAATTCATGTTTTTTTTATAGGAAAAGGGAGGCAAACGGGCAGGTGGCTCACGTGATGGTAAGTGATTACCGCCGCCCATGAACACCCGCAATATCAGAGGCTTAGCAGATGCGTTGCCTCCATTTGAGTGCCCCTCTCCCCCATAATTGGAGGAGGAGGGTGTGTGGGCCACCGCTTACCTGTACTTACCAGACGAAACGCAGAAGTTTGTTAGACTTCTACTTTACGCCGGTATTCTGTGAGGTCGTGGTACTTCCCCGGTCGAGCCGGCCCATTCATGCAACAACAAAAGTTGATGCGTGGCTCTACCACTGACAGGTGGTGCTACCACTACCACGGACATGTTAAAAGACCGAGTTCGATCTCCAGAAGGTAGGCTTGTATCAATGACTTTTTTCAAAGTTATATACAATTTATACCATTGGCTTGGAAATAAAGACGGCAAAATAATTCCTGTGAAATGTGGGTCTAAAGGTCTAAATTGTCAAGACCTCTGGCTATATTAGGCCGTATTAGGAGATGCTTGAAGACCTAAATGAATTTATGTGTGGGTAACATAAATTTAGCTTTAGAATTATAAAATGTATCCTGCGTAAGTAATTATTACCGCAATTAGAAAAAAAAGCTGAAACTGAGGTAAATTACAGGAATGTGATATATTGTAACTTTATTTTCACGCTTCAAATTATACATAGATGTCAAATAGTTTCGAACCTAACAAAGATAGATAGATGTTTAGGCATCGGTATTTTCTTCTTCGTCCTTTAGATAACAATCTAAAGGGCGAAGCTATATTGTTACATAATCCATGTTGATCCCAGTTCTGACTCTACTAGAATTATTTTAATAGAGTCAAACGTTAACATTTTGGGGACAAAGAGGTGAAATTTGTAATACGTCTTTCAACTTTATTTGAAGACGTCAAAGGATGTATGTAATTCATCCATAAACAGAGCTGAAAGTATCGAAACAAACTTTTTTCATGAACTTAGTACAAAACGAGTTTAAAAACTTGAAAAACAAAAATTTTGAAACCTCGGAACATAAAAATATACTTTTGACAAGAAATCTATCAAATAAAATAGTTGAGGATTCGTTAAGTAAGCCTTGGTGGTCTTGGACGACTTGATAGCTTAGTAGATAGTGACCCCTTTAAAAGCTACAATGTAATACGAATCCTGCTAGGGTAAAAAAATTGTGTGATAACTAAGAATGTTTCTAATTTAGTTATGCATTTGTATATGTGTAAATAAATAGATGTTTATGTTTCATAAATATTTATGTTTGTTGTATGTTTATGTTATCTAGTACATTGAATTGAAGACTCTGCCAGTGAGACAGTGACAGCCTCAGCACCTGCCATATTTTCCCAAAAAGCGCTGATTAAATGACGAACCTATAAATCACATTTCTCGAGGCACTTCGAGGCAATTGCAAAGAAATATAGAAGTATTGAATTATATAATATTGTCCAGGAAAATACTGAATTCCTTTTAACTACATACGTAATCGAACAACTACTTAAGGAGGTTAAATCGTCACTCTGGGCAAGCAGAATGGGAACCACAGTATCAGACCTTGGATAATCTAAGTTATCACTGACGTTCTTAGCTTTGGTCTTGTACTTTCCGAGCTGGTTGTCTCGCCATCTGTCATACAACCACGGGTATAGCGCATTATTCTTATGCAGACACATGGTAACTACTTTCATTTTTCATAAATTTTCACGGTAATTATATTCATTTATACTTTATCGCATTCAACTAAGAATCGGCATTCATTAGGCAATTTGAGGTATGGGGACAGTTTATAAGTATTTTATTTATTTAAACTTTGTTCTTTAAACTTCATAATATAGGCAATAAATGGCGAACTTGGTACCTTTAAGCAGTCTTTGCCAGTCAACATTTTTTACGTAGTAAATTGAATATGTCACGATAGCCGAGTGGTTGGGTGGTCGGAATTTCGAGTCAATAGACCCGAGTTCGATCCCCAGTTGGTAGGCTCGTACCAATGAGTTTTTCAAAAACTTATGTACGAATATCGTTGGCTTGGACATAAAGGCGGCGATGGGCTCACCACCTGTCACGTTGTCCCGAAAATATCTTCGGTGAAAGGTGGGTCGAAGGGACTTAATTGTCTAGACTCGACCTCTGTCTACCCCTGTATTGGGAATTGCGTGAAGATATATATTTATTTATTTATTTAGTAAATTGATCGCAATATTTCTGATTCACTTCATATCCCATTTAAATTCCTGCGGGTGTATTAACCGTGCAGGAATCTAGACACGTTTCGAGTATTACGAACATTATATTGTTTATTAACATAAAATAAGCACGTACTTGAATAAAGCGAATAATTGGCTATATTACTACAGTTATAACAGCTATAGTGAATTGAATGTTTACATAAAACTATATTTTAATTAAATTTCTATATTCGAAGCATGTTGTGGATTGTAAAGTTTAATATTGATAATAGAATGACATATTCTTTGTATTAATATACATAATACTCGTCTCATCGTTCATGGCATGAACCGGTCTATTGTAGAGCAAATGCGTCTCCTGCAATGGAGGGTTTGCCATAATCGTCGCGCTCGGGCAGTTGAATTACTTATGGTATCGAAAACCTTGCGTCTTACCCGCTGCTGCTTGTCACTGATCTGCTGAATTTAGGTTTGGTATTTTTAGAGATGTTTATCCCACCATCTGTCGGTTGCCAATGTCATTTTGAACGCTTTTCCCTTAGTCGCCTCATACGACATTCACGAGAAGAAAGACTACCGTAACCACATGGCGTAAATTATAGATATCACTTTTAATTTCAAAATTATTAGATATTATTAATTAATAGATCGATGACACATGAAAAAATAAAAATATAAATTAAATATCTTCTCGCCATTCCCAATACAGGGGTCTGGACAAGTAAGTCCCCTTCGACCCACGCTCTACCGAAGAAATTTTTGGGAAAAAGTGACAGGTGGTGAGCTCATTGCCGTCTTTATGTCCATGCCGGCGATATAAATCGTACATACATTGTTTGAAAAAAAAAAAACTATTGGTATGAGCCTTGGGGATCAAACTCGGGTCTCTTGACTCGAATTACGATTACCCAACCACTCGGCTATCGTTGACACATGGAAGTGATTCTTTAATACAGCATCTCCGGAAGATTGAAAGTGACGGATGTCTTTGCCCATTTGATAAATATTTTCTGAGAAAACAAAATGAATAGAACTGCAAATAATTTCGCGGCTATAACAATGCCTTTTTATAAAACCTTCTTAGTTTTATGGACATTAGTTTTATGGATTTAAACAACAAATTATTCAAACTGGTATTAAAAAGTCCGCATCCCATCCTAGGAAAGCTGTTAAATGTACTCGTAAATCATAACTTTTAACATTTATGTCACCATTAAAGCTAATATTGAGATGATATCAGAAAGTTTATATTAAGTAAATCTGTTTTCAGAAAATTGGTTCTATTTTTTATCGGATTACTATGAAAATGATCTCACAGCAAATAAGTTACTACAGCCTATGGATACCACTGGCGTGCAGTGTTTCAGGGTAGGAAGATGGAAAGTAGTTCCTTTCTTCAATAAGTTTTTAAGTTTTATTCCATGAGAAACTGTCTGAGATTGATTATCTGAATTATTAATTAATTTATTTAATAAGCATTATTATTTAATTTATCTAATATTATTTAATAAGCACCACCCTGAGGCACGCCGGCGTACCACTGGGTTTGGGTCATCTTACCTTCGCGACCGTTTCACATTCGCCTTCTGTGCCTTGCCGTACCCGCCTAAAAACCTTCTAAAATTCCCAGCCCATAAAAGTGCGTCTTATTCCGATTCCTTTACAGTTCATGCAGTTAGATTATGGAACTCGCTTCCGCCGAACATTCGCGACTCTAAATCTATTTCGGCCTTTAAGAGAAGATTTAAGGATCACTATCTCACATTGGCAGTATGAATAATATAGATCTCCTATTATCTATATTTCGATGTGTGTATGTATGTATGTATATATGTATGTGTATATGTATGTATGTATGTATGTGTATATATATATATGTATGTATATTTATGTGTATTATGTATTATGTTTGTTATATGTAATGATATTGTATTTATTATTATATTGTACACACTAGTCTAACATTTTGTGACCCATTTCCAGTCACAGGTCTGCTGGAAGAGATTTCTAAAGAAATAAGCAGGGCCTTTGTACAAATTTCATGTTGTGATTATATTGTTAACTTTGTCTTTATTTTTTACATAAAATATTAAATAAATAAATATGTTATGCACACAACAATATAACAAAAAACGGTACTGCTTTTTCTTCACAATATTCTTCCAACAGACTTGCGACTGGAGTATGGTTAAAACAATGGTAGATTTCGCGTGTGCCTATGTATGCCTATATATATAGATCCATATAATATACATACAAATCATTATATAAAAAATATCTTCACGCAATTTCCAATACAGGGGTAGACAGAGGTCAAGTCTAGACAATTAAGTCCCTTTGTTTTTGTTTTTGTACTTTCCTAATTAAGTACCTTCCACCGAAGATATTTTCGGGAACACGTGACAGGTGGTGAGCCCGTCGCCGTCTTTATGTCCAAGCCAACGATGAAATTCGTACATAAGTTTTTGAAAAACTCATTGGTACTGCCACCTGGGGATCGAACTCGAGTCTCTCGACTCGAAATTCCGACCACCCAATAACTCGGCTATCGTGACTTATTACAAATCATTATATGATCACATTATATGAAAAGCATGCCACTGATGGACATCCACAAATGATTTAATTTTAGGATGGCCATACTATATGATTAGGATTTTTCCCGAGGACTTGGAATGCTTCAAAACGCGTAAACACCTTTTTTTTTTTAAATTATCTTCTTAAATTTTATATCCATGTTCATTATAAATCAGTTGTAAGTGTCCAGAATTACATTTATTGTAAAACTAAACTTAACTTATGTAAAAAATATATGACTTCAACATTATATACAACAAGCCCCCATCAAGGAGCTTATAAGTTCTTTTAAAAGCAGCGGAACCTTAAAAAGAAACAAACTATTGTGTAGAATTGCAACGATTATGACGAACGAAAATGCTCCTAAAGGAGTTTTCTTTTTGTGGATCAAAGCATTTCCCAAGGGTAAATAGACCATTTCGTTTTTACGTAACTGCTCGTACCAAGTCAGATTTCAAAGCTAAACGCTGAAATACTGTTTTCTTGTAATACCTTCGACCTAAAAAAGTTTTGATCTACAAAGTTAGTAATTGGTGTATTTATAATTCGGATTATTTTTTATACTACTGATTTAGTTATTATTTCAAAGAGAATTCTCTTTAATTTAATAACAAAAAAAATTTCGGCATAACTTAAAAATATTGCTTTGAAATCAATAAAAAATTGCATAATACTGATTTAGATTACTTTATTTACTGACTACATTTTTTTTTCAAAAAACAATGTAGTAGTCGTAACCCTGTAAAACTTACTGAACGCTTTAAAATAGTTTTATTAATGACGAAGAATAAAGAGATTATGAGGATTATGGTATTTTTGACAGAACATTGAATAAATTATTATTAATATTTTAATTACAAAGTTACTTAATTGACATTCCCAATACAGGGGTAGACATAGGTCTAATAAATTAAGTCGTTTCGACCCACTTTCCACCAAATATATTTTTGGGACAACGACCAGGTGGTGAACCTGTCGCAGTCTTAAATAAAATTGAAAAAAAAATATTGAATAATCATAAATCTTTTTTTTTCACTTTCCTCAAAGGTTTAATGAAAAAGAATTCTTGTTAATTTTAAACTCGTCGTAGAACATTTTGTTTTTCATAAATTTCATGTAATTTTTTTCATATGTACAATAAAAGTAAAAAGAAGCAAATCCGAAATGCAATTTATACTTACTTATTGTATTCATGATGAACAAATTATTACATGGCACAATTAACGGGCTGTAAGAGTGGACTGCAGGACATACGCTTCTCCTGTAAGGAAGGTATGCTATGATTGTCACGTATGCTAAACAGATTGGTGATCGCTGTATCAGAAACCCTGCGCTTTGTAGGCAGGGTTATTACCAACTAATCGTCGGTTATAGGATGGTATAAGAGTGTTAATAATGTTCATGAAAATTCCAAGAATAAAAAGTAAAAAAACGGCAAAACAATATAAATTAAAAAAAAAACAGTTTTAATTAATAATCTTTTTGCATGTAGAGTTACAGAGGAGGGTTATTCTGCTCTATCAAGTGCACTATCGCGCCACTTCTCGGATCAGTGGCGTAGGTAATATTAATGTCGCCAGGTGTAAAAACTTTACCGATTTAATTTTTCACAGCATTTATTGCGCGTGTTCTGAATTTACAGAAGTTTTTTCAATATAACGAAGTAATTTAATTGCATTCTGGTTTTGGGTGGAATGATCACAAAATTCATTGGTCTATAATTAAACGGACTGGTTACGAGCATTCGTTTAAGATGTGAGATGTCTGGTACTGCGTTTCAACGTCAACATATCGGCATGTAAGTCCACTATAGGACGTATGCCACTCCTGTACGGGAGGGTATGGTATAATCGCCGCGCTTGGCAAGCGGTTCTAGACACCTCGCACCTGAGACGTTGGTGCCCATCACCAGTCTGCTAAATTTTGATCTTTTTTCGAGACGTTTATTCCGCCACCTGTCATCTGGCGCCTCGTTTCTTAAGAAACCCACATGAAAGGCGGTGGAGGGAGTGTTATATTATTACGTTGTAACCCTACGGCTGTGTGCGCTCAAATGTTTGTTGGAAGAGAATCCTTGTTAATTTTAACTTCGCCGTAAAACAATTTCATGCAATTTTTCATATGTACAATAAAAGTGAAAAGAAACAACTCCAAGATGCATTTTATACTTACTTATGATATTCATGATAAATCAATTATTACTTGGCTCAATTAACGGGCTGTATGAGTGGACTGCAGGGCATACGCTTCTCTAGAAAGGAATGTTTGCCATGATTGCCACGTTTGCCAAACAGATTGGTGATCGCAATAGTAAGTTAAATAGATTTTAACTGCCAGTAAATTTGCTTCATGACAATTGCAAGTTACGACAAAAGACGTCAATATAATATAAATAAAAATAAAAAATAATTATCTTCACGCAATTCCCAATACAGGGGTAGACAGAGGTCTAGTCTAGACAATTAAGTCCCTTTGACCCACCTTCCACCGAAGATATTTTCGGGACAACGTGACAGGTGGTGATCCCGTCGCCGTCTTTATGTCCAAGCCAACGATACAATTCGTACATAAGTTTTGAAAAACCCATTTGTACGAGCCTGCCACCTGGGGATCGAACTCAGGTCTCTTGACTCGAAATTCCGACCACCCAACCACTGGGCTATCGTGACATTTTATTATAATATAAATAAATATACATAACTAAATCAACATACTACATTACATTACACAAATTGTTCCGATCCCAAAGTAGATAACTAAAGCACTTATGTCATGGAATCAGAAACAACGAAGGTACCATAAACAGCCAGCCAGGACTGAGACAATGTAGAGGATGTGATTTTTTACTTTGACCCATCCGAGAATCGAAACCGGGACCTCAGAGGTGACGTCACCGTGAAAACCGGGGTGTAAGCCATTCACGGAGGTAGAAGTTGTCAAAGTAGTCGGTACTTATATTTTATTTCTCAAAGTCAGGAGATCGCAATATATATGGCATTCTATATTTTTATAAACACTAAAAACTTTACCTTCTGGAAAGTCAGGTAGAAATGGCAGTTTAATATATCATTGTTAAGGCAGCGATAGGAAAATGCAGAAGTTTACCTAACTTTCTATAGATTTGACAATGACGCAGGCGAGCTCTACTGGAAATTTTGCCTCCGTATCTTAAAACCAAGTTTAACTTAGATATTTTTTGCTTTTTTTGACTTTGATTATTTACTAGGGTGACATAAAAGTAAATTGTCTGCTTTATGCTGATGATGCAGTGCTTATTGCACCATCAGAGGCAGAACTGCAGGCATTAGTCACGTGTATGAAAGAAGAATGTGAAATTAATGGTCTCCGTTTGAATGCTAATAAAACTAAGGTTCTGGTATTTGGAAGGGACGAAGAAAGAACGAAGTGCGAAATTTGGGTAAATCAGGAATGTCTAGAACAGGTGAATGAAATTGTATACTTGGGGATTGCGTTTAGCCGGGATGGAAGATGTGATTTAGATGTGGACATTCGTGTCGCTGCCGGGAACAAAGTCAATGGTGCCCTGACTGCGTTGACGGAGAGTACTCGGATACCTAGACGTGCATGTATGAAGAAGATGATGAATCTGAAAGAAGCGAAAGAAGTATGTAGTGATCGTGACACTTGGCAATCTGTTCTCTCTGGCTACCCCGTCAGGGATTGTGCGTGAAGATAAATAAATAAATAATAAATAATTATTTACTAGGATAATTTTTTAATGTAGTAAAAAAATATCTTCACGCAATTCCCAATACAGGGGTAGCCAGAGGTCTAGTCTAGACAATTTAAGTTCCTTCGACCCACATTCCACTGAAGATATTTTCGGACAACTTGACAGGTGGTGAGCCCGTCGCCGTCTTTATGTCCAAGCCAAGAATATAAATCGTATTTAGGATTTTTTGAGAAACCCTTTGAAATGAGCCTGCCTCCTGGGGATCGAACTCGGGTCTCTTGACTTGAAATTCCGACCAACCAACCACTCGGCTATCGTGGCTTGCAGGCCAGTTGATTTTTTTTGTCGTCAATTAACACCAAACGTCATGTGTGTGCATAAACTTAATAAGATCTCGAAATCCCGAAATCTTTTGAGCATAATGGTTTTAGAGCAGTTTTCAATGTTTAAAATCTTTATATACAATTGAAAAATTACACTACATTTTGTTCCATGCATTTTATTAGTAGTAGCATACCGTATATCGTGTTTTAGCTGGGCCATCGTTTTGGTTGTATTTAGCTTAAGGTGCTTATTACATGGTTCATATTAAGTTATTGATTTAAAAAAAGTAGCAGGACATGTGAATAAATCCCCAAGAAATTAGTAACAAATAAATAATTTTAACTCAGAAACTTTATAGAGCATAAAAGTATGAACATCGGGCTGCATTGAGGCTTTTCTAGACATTGAACGGAAAGAAAAAGTTTTTATCATCTGAATATTCAGGAACTTCTTAATTTCAATAAACGTAAAACTGTATGTAAAAGAAACTTTTTGTCGTAATCTTAACATTTTCAAGAAATGATTTAATTACTTTAAAGGTCTATTTGCTGAAAGCTGAGAAAATAATGTTGCGCTTAATTAAAGTCGGTAATGAATGTCATTTCATTCCAAGTCAGAGTAAACTTTTAGAAAGTGTATAATTTTCTGTTACTTTTCCTTGCTTCTATAACAGAATTATCAGTATTATAACTACGGTACCCAGGTACTTAAAAAGCTTCATTTGGCGGTAAAATGAATTTTCATTACATAATGGCTGATCTATGTAAATGTAATTCGAATGTCTATGTAAATGTACTTCGAATGTCTATGTAAATGTACTTCGAATGTCTATGTAAATGTACTTCGAATGTCTATGTAAATGTACTTCGAATGTCTATGTAAATGTACTTCGAATGTCTATGTAAATGTACTTCGAATGTTCATGTAAATGTACTGAATGTCTATGTAAATGTACTTCGAATGTCTATGTAAATGTACTTCGAATGTCTATGTAAATGTACTTCGAATGTCTATGTAAATGTACTTCGAATGTCTATGTAAATGTACTTCGAATGTCTATGTAAATGTACTTCGAATGTCTAATACAAAATGTGGTCCAAATAGAGTAGCTATAGAAAATTACCTACTAATACCCTCAAATTTTCTCTATTACTTTCGAAACCTAAAGTTCCGATGGCACCAACCCCTAATGATTGGTGACACGGAAAAGCTTAAGTTATTTCTTTTTGACATTTTCACTAGTGATGTTTAGTTTTTTTTTATAGTAAAGGGAGGCAAACGAGCAGGTGGCTCACGTGATGGTAAGAGCAGGTGGCCCAGGAACACCCGCAATGCCAGAGGCATGGCAGACGAAACGCAGAAGTTTGTTAGACTTCTACTTCACGCCGGTATTATGTGAGGTTGTGGTACTTCCCCGGTCGAGCCGGCCCATTCATGCAACAACAAAAGCTGATGCGTGGCTCTACCACTGATAGTCAAGTCACAATGTGCATTTAGTTATGTCATTATTAATATCTCCGATAACAAGTTAAAAATGTAATACATATATTCATAGGGACAAAATCGTATATATTCCTCTGATCCCAAATAAAGTAGGCAATAAAATATAAGGAACCGAGAAAGAAAAGTGGTTTTCTACATTGATCTGTCCAGGAATAGAACCCGGGATCTCAGAGCAGGTGACACCATCAAAACCGGGGCCATGCCACTCATTCACAGAGGTCGTATGGTACCGGGGCTCAGTCAATAGTAATTTTTCACAGAAAAATGCTACGAATGAAGACAAAGTATTAAGTAGACGCCGTGCAAACACTTGAGCGAGAAAATGTTTAACATAAAACATTTACTAATGGACCCGAGCCTTATTTTATGACTTCACTTTGTGTGGATGGACTTTGTGTAGAAATTGTTTTTTTTTCTTATCTCCGACGGCAAAGTTACCCTGAACAGACACAAAGTTATGCTTTAATTGAGTAATAAATGTTAATGATATGGTGCAATGCAATGAGACTGCGGTACATCTAAAAGGCAATTTTTAAATATACAAAATTCAAAAGATAAAAATTAGTTGAGAGTAGTTTAATTTCATAATCATTGTTATCATAATCATATCAGAAGTCCACTGCTGACCATAGGCCTCTACCAAAGATTGGCACATAGAGCAATCCTGTGCTATAATGTTGCTTAATATTGCGGGGAGTCGATGGATGCACCAGTCAATGGACCCACACACTTTATGCATCGTCGCTCCATCTTATGGGACGTCGTCCTACACTTTGTTTACCTGTCGAGGTTGCCACTCGAGAACCTTTCTTCCCCAACAGTTGTCAGTTCTAGCTGTATCAAGCTATGTACGAGTTTCATTTAGTGAAATTATTAATGTCGATGATATTTATTTTTTCTGTCATCTATAGCCAAATGAACTGAAACGAACTGGAATAGCTAACTAGGGCGTGCCTGAGCTCAAAATAACGATTTTTAGAATTCTACTCCATATGTTCAAGGTTGGCGATAAAAACACTGAACGGATTTTGATCCTATAAAGGTATTTAATCCCAAAAAATTTCTTTATTGAAAGGTGGGTCGAAAGGGCTTAATTATCTGATACTCTGTCTACCCCGTATCGTGAATGGATTTTGATCTTGTCCATTATTCAATGTCTTGTCTTGTTTTTCAACTTTAAAGTTTTCGCAAGAATTATTGAAATTGATTTAGTAATAATAAAGATACAGCCCGAGCTCCTTTAAGAACGAGTCAATACTTAAGAACTGCAATACATTTGATCCCTCCGATGTTTGTACAAAGGAGACAAGTGACCCGCCCCGACTAAATTTCTTTTTATTTTGTAGTATCATAAAAATAAGTAAGAATCTACACTCTCCTTTCTTCAAAAGTCACGAAGTTTCGACGAACGACGAACGTCGTCAAAATATATTTCTTTGTAAATTCAAATATTTAATAAAAAAAGTTCAGCATAACTTATATGCTTAAAAACATCTAAATTTTTTTGCACAATAAAAGTGTAGATGGTGTGATCGTATTAATGGCTCGTGACTGTAAAGTTTCTGACCTTAAAGTGGAATATCTTCCGGTAGATTTCGCCAATGCCATAACAGGCGTAAAAAATACGGTGGCTCGGGGGTAAGAGTGTTGATACGGTATGGCAGGGGTCGCCGTTTTGAATCCCGCCCGTGTCAGATGATTTTTTCAAATTCTCTTTAATTTAATTATACCAAAATAAAATATCAAATTCAATAACAAAGTAATTTCAAAAATAAACAGGAAATATCTTCAAGCAATTCCCAATACAAGGGTAGACAGAGGTCTAGTCTAGACAATTTCCACCGAATATACTTTTCAAATAACACCTTCCACCGTGGATATTTTCGGTATAACGTGACAGGTGGTGAGCCCGTCCTCGTCTTTATGTCCAAGCCTACGAGTTAACTCATACATAAGTTTTAGAAAAAACCCATTGGTACGAGCCTTCTACCTGGGGATCGGACTCGGGTCCTTTGAGTCGAAATTCCAACCATCCAACCAAGTGGGTGGAATATATGTAGCGACAAACTCTAAATGCATAGGCCAACGTTATCTATTAAATTGCAGATAGTTTTCTCTTGGGATCGAAGGCGGGACTCTAAGTTCCATTGCCGGGTGACGGAGGACTCCTTCGAGAATCGTATTTTAGTGACACTATTGTGCGAGTCGTAACAGTGAAGTAACGGACCCACTAGAGATATGCTGATTATATGCAAATGGCATGGTAGCATATGTTACGAGACATACATAAATGCATGTTGCTCTCTTGTACATTACAAGTTTGCAAACGACTTTATAAAATGTGTATTTCTTTATATCTGTTCCCGTAAGATGTCTGACATATATACGAGGTTTAATTAAAAATAATCTTATACACTTTTTTATTGAGACTTTTTAAAACATTTTTCATCAATATTTAAAGATTTTTTTCATCTTTAAAAAAATGTTCTAAGCCTGACCAAGAAAAAAATAACGGAAAAATAAATACATCAGCTAGATAGATTCGTATTAAACAAATATAATACGAATCCATGCACATGAGATTTTGTATGGGTATTCCAATTTGTATGGGAAAATAGTGTTCGAGTATAACGTGAGAAGACTGATTAAATACTTAATTACTACTAATAATTTTTAGTAAATATTTAAAAAATAATATAATTACAATATTATTATAATTAATATAATTATAATTAATAATATAATAAGTAAAATTATAACTTAACAAAATAAAGTAAACAGTTTGGATAGAAGGCCGGATCCATTCGTAACAGATTGCGTAATTTTTTTAAATATTTTTATAGATTATGTGGAAATATTTTTAAATTATTCATTTTCAAAATTACAGATATATTTAATTTCGATTTATGTGTAGGAATGTGTATTACCTGAAAAAGATTGTTCAGTGTATTTATTTTTTTAATATTATTTATTGCAAGACGACCTGATAACCCAGTTGGTAGTGATACTACCTTCGAACCTATGGTTGCAGCATAATGTCTTAGCTAGCATAAATCTTGGGAATTAAGACAGCGATAGCCTCATCATCTGTCACGTTGTCCAAAAGGAAAGGATTTCATTAATAAGACCTCTGCCTAACCCAGTAGGGGAAATTGCGTGAAGATATAAATAAGTAAAAATTTGGAAAAAGTTAATTAACTAAGTAGACAATTTTTTATTATTGACAATAAAACAGTCAGTTTTCCTTAAGCCGATTTAGAAAATTTAAAAAAAGTACTATAATGCGATTCCCAAAGAGGTCAATACGGTTTTTGAAAGAAAATTTAAGAACATTGTGAAATAAATCTTATTTTTGAAATTGTGAAATAAAGCTTATTACGAAGTCTGAGAATGAATAGAGAATAAATATTTTAAGAGTTCTTTTCAATGTCAGTGATTCGGTCGCTTATAGATCAAGATCAAAGTTACAAAATGTTATAATTTGTCTAAAAAATGTTTTCACTAAAACTATGTTTAAATAATATACTGACTTTTAAATATACTCTTATTAATTAATATACTCTTACTTAAATATCCATACATTCATAAACAACCTATAAAAGCCCACTGTAGGGCCCACATCTCCCCTTTAAGGAAGAGATTTACCATAATCACCACGTCAATGCACTGCACATCTGCGATGCTGCAATGCACTTCACTATACATTGCCAATGCCGTTGCCGGTTTGCTGAATATTGTTCGGATATTTTTTTCGAGACGATTATCCCGCCATCTGTCGACAGTCAATGGTATTTTTAAGGTTTTTCCCTTAGTCGCCTCTTTTGACACCAAAGTGAAGAAAGGGGGATATTTTTGCACCATAACCACACAATATTGTCTTACTTATCAGTCTTAAACAACTCAATATACTGAACTATTTTGTACTCTTCTCTGACCTGTCTCTGTCTCAAGTCTCTGACCTACTTTCCACCAAAGATATTTTCGGGACATCGTGAAAGGTGGTGAGCCCGTCGCCGTCTTTATGTTCAAGCCAATTATGTTAAGCCTGCCACCTGGGGATCGAACTCAGGTCTCTTGATTCGAAATTCCGATTACCCAACCACTCGGCTATCGTGACTATTTTTGTACTCTCGTAGCATGAAGTTTATATACAAAAACAATTTTGGATGTCATAATCGCTTGGCGTATAAAACCTCCTTATTCTACAACAAAAATAAAAAAAAAAACAATTTTAAAACGAAAATACTGGAAGATAAAAAAAGGGTTTCTTTATTACAATAGGTTTAGTAATCTATGTCGTCAACATGTAAACATTTTTGTATCAAAACAACGGGTCTATCGGTAAAATAAGGTGTGAGGAAAAAGGTTGTGTTTTTCCTGAAAACAATTGACCGCAGGCAACTTTGCCTAGTTCTTCATTAAGGTAAAAATTGTAAAAAAAGCTTCCTTAATTACTTTATAGGTGTTGATCAGATAGAATTCCATGAATCACATTAAAGTACTAGTAAGAATAAATCAATGATTTCAATAAACTGTTTTTTGCATATTTTCTGAGTAATCTATATAATATTGTTTTTTTTTCTCGCGGTAATTAAACTCTGGAACTACCAGTCGGTTTTGACTAGCATCATCCGACTACGGTGTGGCTTAGTCTGTTATTGAAATTTGTAATAATAGTAATCTTTGGTGCACAGGAAATAATGTCTTTTGATAGATACGACGTTGGTTAGCAATTGGTAACATTCTCTTTGGATGGTAAATAATCTATAAAAAATGGCAACATTTTTAAAAAAATATTTCCCGTTCCCGTTGGAACTTTATGACACAAAATATTTATAAACACTTTACTAAATAACAAAAGATATTAAATAATGAATAAATAATCATAAATTTATAAATATTATATATAATTAAACGAAAAAAACATGTTATAAAAATAAAATCATATTATGCATAGCATTTCTAGTATGGATATTTGTTTACAGTTTCTATATATCCCTGATCTTACCTGGAACATTCTTTTGTAATCATTGCTTGTTTGTGTATTTATTCTTATGTACCTACATAACAATTAATATTCCTAAACACTTTTGTTGTACGTTCTGCAAAATGTATAAAACTATGATTTAGTTACTTGTTTTATCCTTAAGTATGAGAATTTCTGTAATTCTTATTGGGGAAATAAAGAAGTCTCAAGTAGTAGTTCTCGCATAGTAACACTTGACAGGGTAGCCAGAGCGAACAGATCGTCAAGTAACTTGATCCTTACATACATCTTTCGCTTCTTTCAAACTCATCATTTTCTTCATACATATCTAAGTATCCAAGTACTTGTGACCCTCCCCTCTTCGATAAATTGGCTCACATGGTCTTCGAGAGCTGTTGTCAACCTGCCTTGATTTCTTTTAATGTTAACTTTCACGCCATATACTTTCATCCCCATAATAATGGTATTCAGTCATTGGCTCAGCGTGCCCAAACCATCGAAGCACGCATGGGCGTGGATATGGAACCAGTTTAGTTCACGTTCATCTTTCAAACCAGCCATATATATATATATATATATATATATATATATATATATATATATATATATATATATATATATATATATATATATATACCATCTGTTCGTTTCGTATTCGATCGACCAAAGTGACAGTCTCGTTCATTGTCTAAATCTGTGCCTACTCCTGAATGGAAAATTGCGTAAAGATATGTAATAAAACACTTCTTCACTACATCATTGCAGGTTTTAAAAAAATACATTCATACATACGTAAGAACAACATCTCATCTTACATTCAACAACATCTTACACTCATACGTACGTAGGAATTGCTCTGATTATCATGATAGCAGCTTTATGTAATAAGAAACATCGAAGGAATCACAAACATCCAGACCTGAGAACATGTAGAAAATGTGTTTTCTAGATTGACCCGACCGGGAGTCGAACCGGGGCCCTCAGCACTGGCTCAGAGCAGACACCATGAAAACCGGTGTATACGTCACTCATCCACGGTGGTCGTCAAGTCTGCTAGTTTTGTACACCATAAAAAGCGTGTTTATTCATAAATATTGTTGTTATTTATAAAGTTTAGGTAAGACTATGATTGCGCGAATATAAAATGAGTGTCGCCAGGTGTGGAGTTTTTTTCCGGGAAAATCATATTTTAGAGCCTTTATAGCCGGGCCCGTCGACACAATCGCACCTTTCTCGGAATTTCGAGTTTTTGTTGTCAGCCAAAGCGTTTATTGCGCAATTCGTTTGTAAACCTTATCTTATTGAGAATAGCTGCAATAAAAAAGAAGGTATTTAATAAGACCTGATAGCTCAGTTGCTTGTGACCCTGACTTCCAAGCGTAAGGCGACTGGTTCGAATCTCGCTTTGGGCTAACATTATGCGACAATGTTTGCCCTCGAGTCGTGAATGATTGTAGGTATATATAAATAGTTATGTATATGTATAAGTATATTGTATCGCTGGTTTGGTCAATCTAAGCCAGTGTTGAGAATATGCATGAAGATAGAAAAATAATAAATTAATATATTGTAGTGTTCTTCTGAACACTAAGACTGCGACAGACTGACCACCTGTCACGTTATGTCAAATAAGCTCCAGTGGAGTAAGGGTAACCGGAATCCGAGTCAAGAGACCCAAGGTCGATTCTCAAGTCTCGTACTAATGGGTTTTTTCAAAAACTCTTGTATGACTTATATCGTTGGCTTGGACATAAAGACAGTCACGGGTTCACTCACTACCTGTGCCGTTGTCCCAAAATATCGTCGGTGGAAAGGGATTCGAGATGATTTAATTGTCCAGACCTCTGTCTACCCCAGTACTGGGAATGGCGTGATGATAGGAGTGAGGGTGGAGGTGACTATATTGTCTAGTTCTAGACCTCTAGCTACTAAAGTATTGGGAAATGCGTGAAGATAGATAAAACAATTATGTAATTTAAATAAGTATAACAAATTAAAACTACTGTTCAATCGAATTTCTTTATTTTCATAACTTAATCATTATTACGTCCTTGCTTAAATTATAGTACAAAATTGTCAAAATATACAAACTAATTACGTGATGTTTGGCTTAAATTAATTATAATACTTATCTAGTCTTTAAATTCTATTCACTTGCCTTTTAATTTCGTCTGTGATTTGCCTGTAAATGGAATGAAATTATTATTATTTCTTTTATTTATAAAATAAAAGCATTAATAGTGACATCACATACATTGCTCTGATCCCAAAGTAAGTAGCTAAATCACTTGTATTATGGAAACAATCGAGGTAACACAAACGCCCGGACCCGAGATGCAGAAAAAAGTGGTTTTTACACTGACCTGTTCGGGAATCGAAACCGTGACCCCAAAACTGACACCATGAAATCGAAATGTAAGCCATTTATCTACGGAGGTCATTAAACAGTAATATACTATACACGTTCAATTAACATACATTACATTCAGTTAGGGTTAGAATGCAAAATAATCACACATTCGCTTAGGAAGATTTAAAAATTTCTCCAAGAGCATTGGAAAAAGTTTCAAGGTCATCACCGTTTAAAGATGTAAAGTATTCGGATACTATTATCTCTAATTCCTTTGCCGAGGTTGGCGATTATGGAAAATCCTCCTAATGAAAGTGGCGTATGTCTCTCAGCGGATTATATATATACTGGCAAAAAAATTTTTCCTCTCCATTTGAGGGAAGGCCTTTGCCCAGCAGTGGACCGCTGCTGTTCGTCTTGAATTTTGAACTGGTATATTTCGATATGGTTATACAGACATCTCTCGGTAACCTATTGCAATTTCAAGGCTACTCCCTCAGGCGCCTCTTACGACACCCACGAGTAGAAAATGTGGTGATACATTCTTACATTGTAATCAGTGAAAAAGCGTGGTGAGAAAGGTGTGAAAGGTTTTCTAAAATATTCGTTTTATGCTTCATAACATACCAAAATATATCCTATAGACTTGATTGAAGGGCATCTCGATTGCGACAGTTCCAATTATCGACAACACCAGGATGGCCAACATTTCTGGTGCATGAACCTGGAATGCACAAGGATATTACATAAGCCTTTTCGTTATCAAAGCGTTCCACGTAGCCCAACTTTTGAGGTAAATGAATATGTGTACTATCTAATAATCTAACACTGAAACTAGAGTATAGTTTCTGTCAGTATATCCATGCATAGATATATATTATATACAGTTTGAAAATATTGTACTAAAAACTCGCCACTGATCGCACAAGAATTTGAATCTATGTAATTATTTTCAACTTTTTTAACTATGGAACTGGTGAAAACTTGATTTTGTACGAGTACAGTGAGTTCTAAGAAAGCAAATAATTTATATTTAAACCAGTTTTGTATTAATTTGTATTCGGGTTCTTGTTACCGACATTCTGAGAAGATCGCGCTTCAGATACTTCATCATGTTATAAAGGATTAAATTCCTCGAAAGTGAATGTTAGGCTTCAGGGATGGGCGAATCTAAATTTTCATTATGATGGATTACATAGAGTAAAACTAAGCATGAATATAAACGATTTTTTTTTTTTAAATATTTTTTATTTTTCGGTTTGTTTTTTTATTAAATATTAAAATCTATATCAAATATCAACACACAATAATGGCATTTTATGTAGATTGATATTAAACACAAAATTTGAAAATAAAATAGACAGAACAGGTAGTCGTGATTCTTATTATTACTTTTTCTACGTATTAGGTTTTCGGTTTTCGGCTATCGTATGAACAGCCACGATAGCCGAGTGGTTGGGTGGTCGGAATTTCGAGTTCAGAGACCCGAGTTCGATCCCCAGGTGGCCGGCTCATATCAATGGATTTTTCAAAAACTTTGGTACGTATTATAATACATATATGGAACTGCGTGAAAATATTTATTTACGATGTATTTTTCACCGCCAAGCTCGTAGTAAATTCAGCATTTACAACTGTTTAAAAAATGAATATAGCCTAATATAACCTACGGATCAAATCTGTGTCCCTCGCGTTCGAAGCAAGTGCTCTCTCAACTAATCCACCACTAATATCTAACAAATATAACAACAATAAATTTAACATCCAATATACTTGTAGATCACTTTTGAACAATTACATAATAATATTTACCAATTATTTTTAAAGAATGTGTTACTAATTAAGCCAATTAACACTTACGAGCAACAAAGGATTGTAGAACTCCGCGTGCCTCTGAACGCCGACATTGTAGAAGAAAATTGGAAATTGAGTCAGGTAGACTGCGTACGCGATTTTGTTGAAGAATTTGAAAGCTCGCGATTCCACGAAGGCTGTTCCTATACCTGCGGAAATTTACATCATTCAATTTTACAGCAGTACGTAGTTAACAATGTGTGAAAGGTATCTTATTTACGTCTTTTCCTCATGAAGAATATCTCGTTATTTATTTGCCCTTTAGAATAAATTGTGTTCTGATTTTTGCACACAAAGGTAAGAGTTCGTGTGAACACGATCTTATTTTGTTTATTAATTGACAGAAAAATGCGTGTTATTTTTTACTAAGTCCAATTTTAATACTTTTTTCTTGAAGTAATTCTGTTTTCTAAAGTCAGATAATGAAAAATTTAAATACATTATTTATATTTAATTAAATCTAAATTATTTTGATAAAATGATTCTATAAAACTATCTTCTAGTAAATTTATCCACTGCGGTTTACCAGTATAGTAAAATTGGGACCCATTTTAATTAGTATAGACATCCAATTTAATATTATTTTTCATCTGGTCTGTGGCGCGTCCTTTCAATACAATTTCCATGAATCACATAATTGTATTATTAAATCACACTATTTATTTCAATAAAGGTTTTGATTGGGTAATTTTTATCAATCAATTCTACGATCATTCTTTTTTTAAGGGACAGCGATACAAACGAGCTAACATTTCCACCGATGGATGGTAAAAAGCTACGACTGTCACATACAATATATCGAACTCGATAGTTTGGTGTTAACCACAAACATCAAAAATTTCACATGCAGAAACTAACCTGAAAGAAGCGAAAGAGGTATGTAAGGATCGTGACACTTGGCGATCTGTTCTCTCTGGCTACCCCGTCAGGGACTGTACGAAGGTAAATAATAAAAATAGAAACTGACCTGCATAATCGTTACAAATACCCCAATGAGCTATGCACATGAACAGTCCCCATAGGATCGGCGAGAACGCTGCAAACATGGCGGCTGGGAAGTGCTCGTACTGGTAGCCTTCAAGACCCATCTCGTAGGGGCTGGCTATCGTGATAGCCGCTATTCCGAAGCATGAGGCCCAGAGGAGTCGGGCCTGTGTCTGAAAGGAAAAGCAAAAAAATAAGGCTTAATCCTCATATGTCATATGTATAGAAAGATAGATAGATAGGGATAACATCACATACATTGTTCTGAGAAAAGTAAGTAGCTTAAGCACAACACAATATACGAACAACCGAGAAGATGTAGAGAATATGTTTTCTACAATGGCCGAACCTTAGAACTGGCGTCACCGTGAAAACCGGCGTGTACTCCACTCCATGAAGATGATATAAAAATCAATAGTTGACCTTAAAGGCACCGAACAATTTTTATTCTAATATTTGGTTTTATTTCCACTAAGACGGCGATAGAGTTACCACCTGGCACGTTGAAAGTGGGGGCAAAGGGGTCTGTATTAGTCTACTTAGCATTTGCAGCTAAATATATTGTTTGGAAGCCTATGTGTTTATTAATTTATCAAATTAATAAGAGATCTATCTATCGTATAAAAATAAGCAAAATTTAATTGCAAGCTATGACAAATTTTGGACAGAATCCGCTGTTTTTTATTGTATTATTTGTATTAATTATTGACTAGGCAAGGTTTTGGTGAGAGATATTTCTTAACATATCGACCGTAACAATCGGAAATTGGGAAATTCTGAAGTGTTTTTTCCTATGACGTCTTCAAAAGGATGATTTCAAAGGTGACTAAGTCAAAAATCTTTCAGAAATATGTTTTAGTTTTTCATATTTTCTTTCTTTATTTTACTTTATCAGCCTTTCTAGAGTTCACTATTTAACCAAGGCCTCCCCAAATCTTGACATAAAGAATGGTTCTAGGTCACCTGAAAATAGATCGTTTCTAATAAAATTTCGATATATTCCTAGACGAATGCAAATGTATGTAAAATCTTGTAATATAAAAGAAATAAAAAAATTCAATCATTATTTATGTAGGTAACAGAAAATAGTACTTACATCAGTGAGTTTGAAGTTCAATTTATTCGTTTTTATAAGGTATGCCATAACGACTCCAATAAGATATATAGTGGCGCGATGGGTCGGCAAAATATACGAGTATCGGGCTGCGTCCAGTAATTTTTGAACTCTGGAACGAAATCACATACAAACATCTGGACGGGGTAAAAGTTTTATTGCATACAATTTTATGATAAACTTATTCAATAGGACTTCGGTCTTATATAATACAATGTAACTCGACGCGAAACATTTGTTATTTTATCAGTTTCTTGACCCTCTATGCAAAAAGTGTCTACTTATGTGTATTAAACGCGTGTGTATGTTAGTATTAATAGTATGTATATGAGCCGATATTGGTTAAGTTTATTGTTTGAAAGGCGACTGTCCTGAGAGTATTGTAGCTATGATTTACGAAAATCTGTTCAGTCGTTTGAAATATACTAAAGTAGCAGCTAATATATTAACAAGTGGACCTTGTAGCACACGTATAGAAATAATACCATAACTATTATTGTAAATCTATTGCTGGGCCTTCCCCGAAATATTATTTCCACAGGTAAGTCCGCCACGCCGCTCGAATTGTAGTAGATCGACGGACTTTGTATGTCCGCCAATAAATACATAATAAATAAACATACATAGTAAGAGACATCACATACTTTATGTTTAACATATTTACATATTACAAGTAAAATGCGTGAAGATAAAAATTCAGTAAATACGAAAGGAAGCGTACATAGCCAGCTCTTTTTCTGAGTTATTGATATGATTTTCGTAACGAACTAAATTAAACAGAAAGATCGTACTACTTCTCTCACATAACAGATTGTTATGTTGCAGCGAAACGTATGTAACGTTTAATATACGATTATTAGGGTTTTGCTTATCAATGATAGTCTGCAAGTAGTTTAGTTTATACCTCGATTCTATTTAGCAATGGTCGCTTTTGCTTAAAAAGTCAGTTCTGTTCACCGAGGCGGTAATTGTTAATTATTATTTGGTGAATCCCTTGGAAAATTAACTTAATTGCATGGAAATCGATGTGCGGCGCGAATCAGTGGGCGTCGTTCAAATTGACGGTGATTAATCGACTAATTATTAATAGATTAATTTGACATTACCTTTTAATATCAGTAGATTTAGTCGGCGATAACTTTGAATGGAATTCGTAAATAAAATTTTTATGTTACCATCTTTAATTTAATAGAGAATAGTTACGTTTTTATTTGTACGATAAAAGAGACGATTCTATTATCCATGTGTTATTTGGTAGAAGAAAATTTGATTGTAGGATCTCCAGGTACAGGTACCCGTCTCAGAAATAACAATAAAAAAAATTGTTTCTAGGATGTGTGAATCCCAGTAACTCGCCGCTCTTCTCAGGAAGTTCTCTCGCTTTAATTCCTTTCGAATAATAGTTTAGAAAAGACCCAGCAGTTGATATATTATTATTGTTATTGTTTTTATTATTATTATTTTTTGTTATATATTCTCGTCTGGTTGGGTTTTTATACACATAAAAATAAAAATACATAAAATAAAATAAGTAAAGTATTACAAAATATATACGCAATAATTATTTATTATTTTTATTATTTTTTTTGCTTTAGTTAACATTGCTTGCATGCATTGACTGGGTGGGACTTTCATTGCCTACACCTATAATGTTACGGTCTGTAAAATTCTCAGCAGGACGTAGGTATCTCCTGTAGGGAGAAGTTTGCCTTAATTGCCACGCTTAGCAAGCTGATTGGCGATTGCAATACCAGACACTTGGTATCGCAGGATATGCTGTCTGACATCGGTATGCTGAAATTTAGTCTGGTGTTTTTTGTGGTGGTTATTCAGCTATTTATTGGTAGCCAATAACATTTTTAAGATTTCCCTTAGTCGTCTTGTTTTATATACTGATCTCCATTTAATTAAACGTGCGATGATGATATAAGACGGCCCAAAACATCCCTATGGAATACGGTGACCAGAGAAATATTTAATTTTGAGAACCTGTGAAACGTTGGAATTTTAAATTGTCGTTTAGTATTTCTCAGTCTAGTCAAGCCAATATTTCTTTCTCTTTAGATATTTGCTATAAAAGGCGACTACGGACAAACCTTATTTTTCTTATTTAAGTAGATAGGATCTTTACTTGATTTATGTTTTATGTTTAAAAATAGTTAAATAAATGGAACCGATAAGATACTTAAAGATTTCTTTTTAAATAAAACATACCTTAACGTTATAAATCGTACGTAGGTTTTGAAAACTTACTAGTATGTAACCCTACCACCTGGGTATAGAACTCGGGACTCTTGACTCGAATCCCGATCACCCAACTACACGGCTGACTTTTTACCGTGACTCGTTGACACATTTATGATACGTAAATACATAATAATAACCAAACCAATGCACGGATCAAATGTTTTCTCTCCGCATGATCACGGAGAAGCTTCTGGCTGCTAACCAGAAGATTTTCTGTGCTTTTGTGGATCTTGGGAAAGCATTTAATAAGGTTGTAAGGAAGAAAATGTGGGAACTGTTGCCGGGGTATGGTGTAGATGGTCGATTGCTAAGGGCTGTGCACTCACTTTACTGTGACTGTAAAGCCTGTGTGCGGGTAGGGCATGACCTGTCACCCATGTTTAGCGTCCAAACGGGCGAAAACAGGGTTGTGTCTTGTCTTCCTGGCTGTTCATACTGTATCTCGCCAGCTGTTTACAGAAGCTGAAAGATAGCTGTTTGGGTGTGAAATTGGGTGACATAAAAGTAAATTGTCTGCTATATGCTGATGATGCAGTGCTTATTGCACCATCGGAGGCAGAACTGCAGGCATTAGTCACGTGTATGAAAGAAGAATGTGAAATTAATGGTCTCCGTTTGAATGCTAATAAAACTAAGGTTCTAGTATTTGAAAGGGACGAAGAAAGAACGAAGTACGAAATTTGGGTAAATCAGGAATGTCTAGAACAGGTGAATGAAATTGTATAATTGGGGAGTGCGTTTAGCCGGGATGGAAGATGTGATTTAGATGTGGACAGGCGTGTCGCTGCCGGGAACAAAGTCAATGGTGCCCTGACTGCGTTAATCAAAAGGCAAGGCGTTGTGAAAAGTGCCATATTGCGAATCTCTTTGCACAGTGCAAAGAGATTCGCAATATGGCAGGTTTGAAAGATGACCTTGTCTCAAAAATGGATAAGGGCGTGCTTCGATGGTTTGGGCACGTTGAGCGAATGAGTGAAGACCGAATGGTGAAGAAAATATATAGCGCGAAAGTTAATATTAAAAGGTGTCGAGGTAGACCGAGACTAACTTTCGAAGACCATGTGAGCAAATTGCTCGAAGAGGCCTCCCCTCTTCGAGCAATTTGCTCAAGAGTACTCGGATACCTAGACGTGCATGTATGAAGAAGATGATGAATCTGAAAGAAGCGAAAGAAGTATGTAGGGATCGTGACACTTGGCGATCTGTTTTCTCTGGCTACCCCGTCAGGGATTGTGCGTGAAGATAAATAAATAAATAAATAAATATAATAATAACCTATTGAAACAAAAATAAGTAAACTTACGAAATTCCGAAATACACGAACATGCTGATGTCATACCAATATATTGCCATGTATCTGAGTGCGGTGGACCCGACAGCGATGGTGGCTATCAGGATCCATCCAACAGTTCTGAACTTCCATAGGAACAGCATCAGTGGTAAAGTAGCTACGTATAGTTGCATGTCTATACCGATTTGGTGGGTGTGAGTGAGACACTGGAAGAATTTCAATAAATAAATGAAGTTATAACAATAACAACCCGATGGCTTTATTTGTAGTTACCCAGCCTTCGAATTTAAGGTTTGCGGGTTCGAATCCTGCTAGAGGCAAATATTTGTGTGATAAATATCAATGTTTGTACTCGATTAATGGATGTTTATGTGTACATATGATTTTTCGAGTTACATTATTTTTCGAAGTATATTTTCAGTTACATGTCTGTGAAGATCTTATCTCGACCCACCGTTTACTGAAGTCTATTTGGGACAACGGGACAGGTGGTAAGCCTATCGCGATTTTAGTGTCCAAGCCAACGATACCAACGATTATATACAAACATATGTAAGTGTTTACATAGATAAAAATTCATATCAACGGTTAATATTTATATAAACGTATAATATTCCTATTAACGTATAATAATGCATAACTCTAGCCCCTTATGTGGTTCGAACTCATAACCCTTATTTACGAAGACAAGATCACTATCAACTAGACTGTCGGTTCTTAACGAAAAAAAAACGTAAAATATATTCCTATCGTTAATCATACACGAGGAAAATACTGCGTGTCGCGAATTTATACGTTTTCAAAGCGACGTCTTTAAATATGTAGGTGACACAGTAAATGAGTTATATAAGCACCTTGGGAACAAGGGTGAACTTATCTCTAGTGCCATTGTTCCATAGTCTCCGGAGGCCCGTTCCATGATATCCATTGTTATCACTAACCCAATATTGAAACGTCTTTCATGTCAGGGAGTTCATGTAGCGTTTCCTTATATTAAAGGAAATAGAAATGAAAATACATTAACTGTACGTTTTCAGATAAGGCTTTACTTTTACAAATTTAGGTTAAAATTTTTTAATTTATTCCTGATTTATAATTGGATTGATGATATAATATTTTGTCTAGGTAAATGTGAATGTTTCCACAAATATATAATATAAAGAAATATATTTCGAAAGTGAAATATGATCAAAGGCAACTTTATATAAATCGTTGGAAATATACGATAAAGAAAATTTTAATGGTTGCTGTTTCTCTTTGAATTTCAATATCATAATCTATCTGTAATCAAAATCCAGGATAAAATTCCCTTTGATCTACGCACGGAGTTCTATTTATTTATGTTATTTATTTATTTTTATAAAATTAATTTCCTATATGTGACTGTGCATACCATTTCCTCGAATCCAAAGTAATTATGAATGAAAAGAAAGCTTTTCCACATATTCTTTTCGCAAACTCTGCTATGTTCCTCTACGACAAGATTCCACTGGGGCCCGTTGTTGATGTCGGGGAGGATGTACGTACTGAATAACATTAAGCTCAGGAAAAGCGGAAATAATCTGGAAAAGACAAGAAAATTTTTAAAAGAAATTATGAAAAATAATATTCGGAGATTCTGATAGATAAGGATTAAGGATCTAAGGATCCCACAATGAATAAATATTTGTGTAATATATATGAATGTTTGTACTACTATTTGGTAAATACATAAATAGCTACATAGATAGAGACAAACACATTACTCTGATCCCAAAGTGAGAAACTAAAGCACTTGCATTATGGAATCAGAAACAACGAACTATATGTTAAGCAATGTAGAAAAAGTGGTTTCCTACATTGATCGGTCCGGTAAAACGAACCCGGAACTTTCACGACACCTTTACAACCGATGTGCACGCCACTCGTTCACTGAGGTCGTCATATTAGTCGATTGAGATAGTAGATGCATTACCGTAGTTGATGCAAAAAGTATTTATTTTAAGTGCCCTCTTAAGGCGGATAAAATAAGATTTATACATCTGTTTTTCATAGGCGCGTGCCAGTGATACAGGAAATAGAAATTAATTTTATTATAACGACTATTAAATTGTACAACGAATCAACACAAAATAAACGTTAAAGCTGTATCATTACCACAGATAAAGTAGATTTCCGTGATTCCAATTAAGCAAATGATAAAACTGAATTCGATAAATTTGTTTTTAATTCAAAAACCGAATTGGGACAAAAGTTGTCGAGCATTTCGAGTATTTTTAAATTGGAGATGAATATTTTCAACCTGACAAAACGAAAAGAAGGATTTCTTTTGTTCATATGTTGATTAAGTTGAGAGTGCTTTTACTGAATGTAAATCTATGTGATTTTGACATATGTTCACGAAAGTAAAAAATAAACATGTAAGGAAAAGAAAGAAAAAAGTCATCTAATCTGTGTGTCTAAAGTGCATGCAAATGAGATATGTAATTTTATATTAAAAATAGTATAGCTTCCAGTAGTAGCTGTGAATTCGTTTTACCTGAACCATCTCGAAAGGAGTCTATTTTTCATATCAATAGTCCCTTTCCTCTCCAACTCCTGAAGTAAATTGTGGGCGTTCAAAAAACCGCTGAGGTAAAGAAAACTGTCCGTGTAGACAATGGCGGAGCGACCAATCACCGCCCACGGCATGCCGAACACCTGAAAGTCAGGAGATTTCGTAACATTGACACAAATTTTTCTGCTGTGACGACAAAACTTTATTTCGCCTGACTTACTCGAAGGTCACGATAGCCCAATGGTTGCGTGATTGGAATTCGAGTTAAGATACCTGAGTTTGATACCCCGGTGGTAGGCGCCGACGAATGGATTTATTTAAAATTTAATTTACGTTTTATATTGTTGCCTTGGACGTAAAGACGACGACAGGCTCACCACCTTTCCACATTGTCCTAAAAAATGTCTTTGGTAAAAGGTGGGTCAAAAGGACTTAATTGTTTAGAACTCTGTTTACCTCAGTATTGGGAAAGGCGTGTAAATATTTTATTTTACTCCATAGCCTGTAAAATACCGCTTCAGGAGACGGCACTCCCGTAAGGAGGACGTGCCATGATTGCAACGTTTGGCTAGGGCATTAACAATGACGATTATAGGAAAGATATATTTTACATGTAGATATAAGGATTAATTTTTACTGGTGATATACACTAAGTACGTAATTATTCACAAAGAAGTTAGTCGACACAAATATAATTTAAAAAATTGTGATGTTTTCTGTCATCAACTAGCTTGTACTCGTAGTTTTTTAATTTTTTTAATGGACAATGAGAGCAAACGAGTGGTCAGCTCGCTTAATTGTAAGTGATTACCGACACGAATGTAAATACGTGTCTCAAGAGGAGCTGCAAGTGAGTTGTTGAAGGAAGAAGGAGAACAGGAGATGAGGGCTAGAGGACTTTGGCCTTAGAGGTTTGTGTTGCAGCAATAAAAGACCAGCTATTTTAAATTTCATGTTTAAAAATAACTCAGTTAATTATTTTTTGGATAGCCTAATTGGGAATCGAACCCAGTTCAGTAAGGTATGACTTATTCACTACTTCACCACTGGCAATTTAAACTTCTACTCCTATAATTGTTAACTCTACCCACACAAACTTCTTCATTACAAACAGACATTGATATATAGGTATACATTCGCACAGACGTCGTAAAGTCTTGGTTACGCATAAACGTTCATCGAAGTTAAACCGTAAGCCCGATGTTGATTGCCGAAGTTGGGCAGACCTAACAAGTTTTAATAACACAGATATAGGAGAGTGGAGAAATGCATAAAAGTAATAAAAGAGGTACGAATTCCTGTATTTACAGCTTACAGAAGCTTTAAAAAACCTCACATGAAATAAGACTTTCAATCTGAAAGGTTTCTTTTTAATGGGAGTAGGATGAGACACGATAACTAATACTCCACCTGTTGGTAAGTGACAAAGACAACCCCACTTACAGACATTTCAAATGAGGTAACAAATGAGTTTTTACCCATGAGGGCTAAGATGGAAGGTCTATTTGCCTTTGTAGTTGCCCTCTACACTTTCCAAACTGAAAAACAACAGTTGTTACACTGTCTTTTAACGGTACTAATGGGTTAGAGTACAGACCCAGATTACTCATGGGTACAAAAGGAGTCGATCACCTTGTAAGCACGCTTTCATAGTTCATTTAACTGTAGATTAGATAAACATCATCCATGTTCAATTAACTGGTTGTTTAAAAATGTTTTCTTATTAAACTTGAATTTAATATCAATAAACATAGACGTGATAAGGAAAAAGATATTTTCCATATTAAACCACTCTAACGTCAGATATAAGAAATACTATCGATATCCAAACTTCTTATACTCATTATGAACTTTTTCATACTTGCTTCAAACCTTTTGGTTGTATAAAAGCTTCCAAATAAATTAAAATACGTATTCTATACTCACCGCTGAAAAGCTGGTCTTATTTACGAAGGGGCTGTGGGCCATAGCCATGGACTTATGAGCCAAGAGTAAAGCGAACGCGTTCAGTCCTCTAAAAGCATCCACCCCTTTCACCCTCGTTGGCGCGTCAGACAAGTCAAACACTTTCCTCAAATTACGTTTTAAGGAAAACGCGTTGAGGAGCTTCTCGAAGTTAGTCGCGCCTTCCTTGCCGTCGTCTGATATCGTCCCCAGGCTCAGTAGTAGTAAAATCGCAAGGAAAAATGTTCTGTAACAACAAGAGACAACATTTAAAATTCCTTGAAAGAGAGCTGCAAAATACGATGTTTCAGAATTTTTATGAGTAGCCTGTTGTTATTAAATTTGCATAATACGTTATACGTAGCAACGAGCACTATATGAAAAATTTATGTTGATGATACTTGAGAGAAATGTTGAAATTATGTATAGCAAAACGGTTAAGTTGTTTACGTTCAAAAATTTTATGTTGGTGCCTAACGATCGCAAACTTATGACAACGGAAGACCTAAAACAACTTTTTATACGTGATATTAAATCGAATCGTTTATTCGTCGTTATTAAGTCTATCAAGCGCAGAAAACTTTTCACAGTGAACGGAACTTGCATCCATCGACTTCCCGCAACAATTTGCAAGTCGTCATTCCTTCGCGTGGGGGCATCGTTGTTTGCCTGTACGAGGTTGCCACTCTTCATCTTTCTTCCCTAATTTTATATTTTATTCCCTGTATATATATATTAAATATATTATTTTTCGTTTAGCTTTATTTATTTCTAATTAACTCTTCTAATTAACTTACAACAATATTTCATAACGACTTATTTTTAACAAAGAAGAAACAGGAAAATGATACTACGCAGATATTTAATATTATTGTTTCTAAAATTCCGATCACCTAACCACTCGGCTATCGCAACTTCGATATCTTCTATCTTTATTTTATAATATTCGATATCTAAATTCTAATTTAAGTAATGGTTTCTGAACGCTGAAGCACATGGCTAGAATAGAATAGCGAGCAGATGCATTTAATGTGCTTTACGCCGGAATGTTGACAGATGCAAGACGCCGCTGAATGGGTTTTCAGAGCAAGATGGCGCCATGTAACGTCTCCCACCGCTTACACAAACACACGCGTCTCATACGGGGTTATTGCAAACAAATGCACATAAATTACAATAAGATTACCTGATCTTGCTTCTTTAAATTGATTTTATAATGATCCTATGTTTAACATATCTAGTCACCTATATTTAAATCTATTACGGAAAGCGCGTACATTGCCCCTGAAACACTACTTTTTACGTGGTTACTATTTTTATATAAATATGATATGATATGTATGACATATATATAAAATCAAGAAAAGATAATTTTGATGTAATTTTGTTTCACCTAAAATTAATGTATATCTCTCTTAACAATTATAAATCCCAATCAAACTTTCAACTGCAATAAATTCAAACGGAATATTTCCATTCTCATACAAACTTTCCTATTTCGATTTATTTGGTTTTTCGGTTGTTTCTTAAACCCTTTCCTTATTATTTTTTCATAAACCATGTATCGAGGAGAAGAAAACGGCAAAAAATGTATCCGAAAACCGTTTTCGAGTTATCGCATTTAAATTCGACGACCTCCGTTGGATGAGTGGCGTAAACATCGGTTTTGAAGGTGTCGCCATCTCGAGGTCCCGGGTTCGAGTCCCGGACGGGTCAATGTAGAAAAACCACTTTTTCTAAATTTTCTTAGGTCTGGGTGTTTGTGGTGCCTTCATTGTTTCAAGTTCTCACACCTCAAGTACTATAGCTTATTACATTGGGATCGGAGCAATGTAAGTGATGTTGTTTCTATTTATATATGTATATTTTGTTTATAGAAAATGGAGGCAAACGAGCAGGTGGCTCACGTGATGGAAAGTGATTACCGCCGCCCATGAACACGCGCAATACAAGAGGCATGGCAGATGCGTTTCCTCCCTTAGTGTACCCCCAAATTGGTGTAGGGGGGGGGGCACAGGGTACCTGCACTTACCAGACGAAACGCAGAAGTTTGTTAGACTTTTACTTTACGCCGGTATTCTGTGAGGTCGTGGAACTTCCCCGGTCGAGCCGGCCCATTCATGCAACAACAAAAGCTGAAGCGTGGCTCTACCACTGTTAAAAATGTATATGTATTGAGTCGTATTTTATGGGTCATAATTAAATTACAGTGCTTTAATACGGCACTCTTTACTGAAGGTATAGAAAGAATGAAATATTTATTGCACACAATACGCTAAAACATAACAATAAAAAAGTGTAAACAGATCGAGGAAGTCTTTGGTCTGTCCATACCCGTTAAAGAATTTCAGATATGATGTGCAAAGATATTGATTGATACTAGAATTGATGAATTGATTGTTGATATTAAAATTTTGGATTTTGAAAAACGAAATAAAAAACAAGAAATAAAAAAAAACATAAAAAAATAGCTTCAAGCTATTCCCAATACATTTTTGGGACAACGTAACAGGTCCTGCCTGTCGCCGTCTTTATGTTCAAGCCAACGACATAAATCGTACATAAGTTTTTAAAAAACTCATTGGTACGAGCCTATTACATGGAACAAACTCGGGTCTAGCTATTTATATTTATTTTTGTATACATATTTATTTCACGTAAAAGTCACGATAGCCGAATGGTTGGGTGGTCGGAATTTCGAGTCAATAGACCCGAGTTCGATCCCCAGTTGCTCACCACTTGTCACGTTGTCCCGAAAATATCTTTGGTGGAAGGTGGGTCGAAGGGACTTAATTGTCAAGACTCGACCTCTGTCTACCCCTGTACCGGGAATTGCGTGAAGATATTTTATTTCATTTATTTTTATATTTATTTCAACCATTCCTAAATTTACCAATCTAAATATTCAAGTGCTATAAGCGCCTCTAGCGAAGGAGTATGGAAAAATTTACTGATTAATTGAAATCATTGCCCAATTCAAGTAATTTTTTGAAATAGGTCTGCATTTCGTTTGTTAAATCGATAAAACATTTCTGTTAATTCACCGGCGTAAGATGATTTAGATGATAAACTGTGTAATGTTCCGTGACATACCATTTCATAAAATGACCGATCATTTCGTGAAATTATTGACTGTTTCATGATGTGGCAAATTTCACGGTCGTACCACAACGTATTAATATACAGTACTTTGATGGGTGTAAACTGATAACGACGAACTGATATTATGTCAGATACAAATTAAATTTAAGATATAACACGAACCTGTATGTGTATGGTCTTTTACACCGAAAAAAGTACATCTGTAGCTTTATACAGGAGCTAAATCTAAGAATATCATATAAAATTGTGATATCGTTTACTTTAGTTCCATTATATAAGGCGCTGTCTAGAGTCGTCTCAAGTGTTTTTTGTCACTCTGTATTAAACAAATATTACGTCTGGAGTGTAGCGACCCGGTACATGATAGAAATGAATAGGTAATATCTCTGAATTGCTTTCCTTTCGAGCTCTTATCGTCACGCTGTAATGTCATTCGCGAAAAAGAAATACGATTTAGGCTTTAGCTTGTAAAAAATGGCGAGGTAATGTGATAGGGTTGCAAATGCTTATAATATATCTTGATTTATTTAAATGCTTATAATATATATTGCATTAACATATGTTTTTGTTTTGTTTTTGAACTTCAAAATTAAAAGAATATTTTTTTTTACAAATAAGGGCCAAAAATATCATTTACTGCCATAAGTATCAATACCGGGGTGACAACGATTTGCTTGTCGAGATTTAAAAAATGACAATCGGTGGGTATTATGTATGTTACTTATATCGACGAATAAATGATTTGAATTGAGAAATAAATGGCGCTATAATATTGTTAATGGTCTATTGAATGAAAAAAAATTATAATCGTTCATAAGGTATATTTGCTATAATTCCCTTATGCTCAGAAAGCTAATTGGCGATTGCAGCACCTCGGATCTGAGATGTTGAGGCGACTGTCTGGTTAACTTTGGTGTAATAGTTTTTGCCGTACCCAATTTTCCCTTTGACCATTGGCCAGACTCGTTGGCACTTGGAACACCCATTCACATAGTCGGTACTTTTTTGAAAATTGTCAATTACTGCTCCTGATAGGAGTAAGCGTTATTTCTCATCATATAAAAAATTAACAGAAAAAAAAAACGTCGACATGATGCCCTAGTTGGTAGTGATAGCATATATCCGCAGCCATTAGGGCTGCGGATTCTAATCCCGCCAGGGGCAAACATTGTTCTGATGAATGTTTCTCTCGCGTCATGTATGTTTATACATATGAATATTTTTATGAGTTTTTTTTATACATCTACACCCCCTGTTAAGTTATACAAAAAGGCTGTGGTGAAATTTGGGACGATTGCAATTAATTGCCTAGATTTCTGTCTACCCCAGTATTGGGAAAAAGAGATATGATATGCGTAAGATATGCGTATCCAAAATTGTTTTTTATAACTTACATAGAAAGGGATTTCCCAAAAGAGTACGGCCTCTTAAAATTCTTCACTGTACACATTGTATTATGAACCTTCACGGAAATGTCAAGGCTTGATAGTTTTTGAGACAGCTCTTCTTCCAGGTCGAAACTGCTGCACGAACTTGGAATACATACACCCCATAATAAGCTGGAGTAGCGTGGGACACGATGACCCATCTGGAACAGATGTTAACAGTACTTTAATCTATGATTTAAAAAAAAGTCTTCACGCCATTCCCAATACTGGGGTAAACAGATGTCTGATGTGAAACAATTAAGTCCTTTCGACTCAACGAAGACACAATTTCAAATAAATGAATTGTTTATTCTGTATAAAAGTATAACAATGTTTCGTTTATGTAAAACATGTTTACCACATACATACAATTGTTGTGGGATATTTTTGCTGCTTAGCGGTTAATGCATAGAGCACAAATCAGAGTTTTTCAATTCCAAAAAGATAGATTCAGTATTATAAATAAATGTAAATAAGTGAATACATAGATATGGACAATGTTACATACATTGCTCTGATCCAAAGTAAGTAGCTCAAGCACTTGAGTTCTGGAATCAGAAATCAAAACAAACGAAAGCACCACAAACATTCAGACCCGAGATAATGTAGAGAAAGTGTTTTTCTACAGTGATGCGTCCGGGAATTGAACCCGGAACCTTAGAGCTGGAAATTTCCATTCACATCAACACATCGCTGCTTTCTATAGAACCACCGAGAAAAGCACTTTGTCTACACGTCCTAAAGGGTTTTTTCAATGGCCTTCTGGAACGCAGCCATAAAAAAATTAATTTAATTTGTGGTACCAAATGGAAAGTATTTACCTCTTATACCATTTACGAGCGGTATTAGTTATAGTGTGCTAGCTTACCGCGGCCGCGGTTTTCTATAGCAATAATTCGGTTTTTCAGCATTTCTGTTCTATATATTACATAGAGCTTTGCTTCTTGTCAATTTAAATAAAATCATTTTTATCCCATGTTTATATGTTTTTATATATATTTAAAAAGAAATAATATTAAATATATATTTGAAGTCATGATAACCGAGTAAGATACCCAAGTGGTAGGCTCGTACCAATGGGTTTTTCAAAACCTTATGTACGAATTACGAGAATCGTACGAATTACGTTGGATTGGACATAAAGACGGCGACAGACTCCTCCCGATGATCCGATCACTTTGTCCCGAAAAATATCTTCGGTGGAAGGTGGGTCAAAGGGACTTAATTGTCTAGACTAGACCTCTGTCTACCCCTGTATTGGGGATTGCGTGAGGATATACTATACTTACTAAAAATAGCACGTTTAAATTAATAAGATAAACCATTGCTACGTCTAGTAAAGACGGTATGCCAAAAGGACCGATGACGTGGCCAATTAATTTCTCGGAAACAACACATGATCTTTAAAGTTGGGGTAATTCCACAGTTTGTTAATTTTTATTTTAAGAACAATACCAATATTTATTCATATCGATCGTTAACAACAACACGTACGAATAGATTTCAGTCGCAATTTATCTTTATTTGGTAAGACAGGGTATATTTTAAATTGATAACTTCTTTGGATGTAATTGCAATTTTTCAACAGCTTCCAGGTCATTAAAAATTCGGCATCAACGTTAGCATGTCGTGACACACATGTTAATAGCATATTAGCAGTAATAAATATGTATAACGTGATGGTATCGATGCTTGGTGTACCGACTCATGTAGGAACCAAATGTTGATGATAATAATATTTTATATTTAGATACTATAATTAATTTAAAAGTACCATAGTAGACAAGTGGTGTACGCATCTGTTTCAAGGTTTCGTCAAATCTGAGGTCCCGGGTTCGATTTTCTAAATTGTTCGTTCGCTTTTCACCCATCAGGGTATGTACCATCATCAATGTAGACCCACAGATGGGTGAAAAGCACTTTTATCTTGGTTCTGTGTGTTTATGGTATCTTCGTGTTTTTGATTTTCCGATTCCATAACATAAGTACTTTAGCTACTTACATTGGGATCAGAGCAGTATTAAACTTTACCCTCCTTACGAGTATGTGTACAACATTTGATGATTTCTTACGTTCGAGAAAGCTGGTGCGACTGCATTGGTTATTTGTTATGATTTGTAAAGATCAGTTCAGGCGTTTGAGTATCGTAGTTCATTTTTTACTTGATAAAAAGTTATGCTAACATTCAAAGCATCTACTGATTGAAACTTCGGTGTACTGTTACTTAGATGGTATTTCCAAGACATCTTGAGTTGATGCTGATGTTTCAAGTAGTTTGTAACATACCCAAAACTTTACCAAACTTATAGCAGAGAGTATTTGGATTCATAAGAATGATCTTAATCCTGTTAAATGGGTGTTCGATGAAGATGCTGTCAATTGTTACTAGACACAGGCGTTATTTTGCGGTACTTCATTATTACAGACATGTGATACTAAAACTATATCGCACAATTCCACTTGCATGAAATTAATGACATGTTATCTGGTCTGAAGAGAAGAAAAGCACCACTCTCCCTCCCACAGCTGCGTGCAATAACTATACACCAGGTAGGATACGTCACCACCGATAATTACGCTACACGTGTTTCACATCTAAAACAATTTTATAATAGTTTATTTAATAATATAATAATTGTTTATTTGGTATTATACCATTAATTTATTGGTGTTTATTATTAAATTGTTTATTTGATGTGCAATAAAACATATTTCGTTAACGAATTAATTCAATAACAAAATTGGCTCCCTCTAGGTCAAATCAATTTGTACCGCCAATATACTTTTGTTTTGCTTTTATTTATATTGGGATCATGCCAGCCCTCATATCTATTGCTTACTCAACACTCAAACCGACTTAAACGGCATTTCCAATCGAAGTTTCCTAACGACTACTTACGTCTCATAGGACACATGATTCAAGATCCTCAGTGATGAGGCTGTGCTTACCGCGGAAGTGCGGTGAACGTGGCTTATTAAACATTTTTAACATGCTTAATCGCGAAGTGTGGAGCCTATGTTAATTTTACATAACGAGATCTGGTGAGTCATTACGTCGTTATGAATGATAAAGGATTTACTCCATTTAACCTAAACTAACGAGTAATAACAGAAACTGGCTGTACTGAGCTTCTTTGATCGAAAGAAAGAGAAAGAGTTCTGCGGTAGGTTGTATAAGCCTCTTCACGAGCCATTTGTAGCCACTGCCTTCTACCTACTGCATTTGCTGACGTTTGATTACCACTTTGCAGTAAACATGGATACAGTTGGTAAAGTCTGTGCATAAAATCCCATTTACCAAATGACTAGGGCCTTTAGTACTCAAATTCAAGCCATTCGTGAACTTTAAAATAAAATAGTGCTAGCCAGCACTACTAAGTTAAAGCAGAACTTGTAAAATTTTTCTTTGACGATTTCGATTTAAATTTTATGCATCCATTCAAAGATGTAAATCGTGACGCAACAATTTCCATTTACAGTTGTTCGCAGATAGCAAAGTGCTCTTCGATAATAAAAATTCAAACACGTGACGAAAACGTGCATAAAGATTACTTTTGTCTGTGGCGTAGTATCCACTTATTTTACTCGGAAACATGTTCATTTTGAACTTGAACTTGAAAGCATTTGTAAACAACGGCGAAAACAAATCATTATATTGTTTTTTTTATTCGGTTTAACGTACCTACTGTCATAATATTTATAGGAGTGGAACCAGTCAGGTTAATAAAGGCATAATTGACTAATGATTTTGATACAGTCATTTATATTTATTTGAGCTTTTGATTTTTTTTTTAAATTTCATACTAAGGTCCGGGTTGTAAGGTTATGTGATTAAGAAATATATAATATATACAATAATATATTACTATAATTAATGATAAACACAATAGAAAGCCGAAGGAAGTGATAGAGAATCATTGGAATCCTGATGAATATGTTTAAAAAAATATCTTCACGCAATTCCCAATACAGGGGTAGACAGAGGTCTAGTTTAGACAATTATGTCCCTTCGACCCACCTTCCACCGAAGATATTTTCGGGACAACGTGACAGGTGGTGAGCCCGTCGCCGCCTTTATGTCCAAGCCAACGATATTCGTACATAAGTTTTTGAAAAACCCATTGGTACAAGCCAGCCACTTGGGGATCGAACTCGGGTCTCTTGACTCGAAATTCCGACCACTCAACCACTCGGCTATCGTGACTTTTTTTTTATCAATATGTTTAAGGGAAATATTTGTGAGATGACGTTATGTTTTGTAGTAACGTTTAGCGACCGAGCCTACCTGGGACCTTGCGGACGGTCCCACAAGGCAACAAAACTGAAAAGACCTTTAGTTATACTTACTGTGGATAGTAATAAATAATTGTCTTCACGCATTTCCCAAAACATGGGTAAACAGAGGTCTAGACATTTAAGTTCTTTCGGCCCACCTTTCACCGATGACATTTTTGGGACAGGTGGAGAACCTGTCGCCATGTCTATGTTCAAGTAAACGATATGAATTGTACATATGAAAAAACTCATGTTTACGAGACTATCATCTGGAGATATCGAACTCGGGTCTCTAGACTTGAATTCCGATCTCGGCTATCATGACTATCATGGATACTATGGAGACCTACTATGGAGATTATTGTACATAACATTTTTTTTTACTTTCATAACATTACTTCAATTTTTAAAATTTTTTTAAAAAATAAAACAATAATTGACATAATATAATAGACATAAATGTTTTGGAAGGTTTTTAAAATCTTAAAGGTGGCTTGGAACCCTGTATTCGAGATAGGTATCCTACACATTTATACCGAAGTTTAACAATAACTATTTTGCAGTCACAAAAAGTCACAAAAGTCCGCCAAAGATTAAATGGTCTCATTAAAAAAATATGAAAGTATAAATGTTTCTGCAAAAAGGCGTGGAAACCAGTGCGAAATTGCAATTTATCTTTCCGTTAGACCTAGTCATAATTTAGTCCTGAGATGCGGTAAAATTAGCCTGATAAATTGTCCACGTAATCTTTGCTGCACACGACGCTGCTTAAGCCCGGGATTAATATCCTCTCCTCTTGCGGTGTATTACTTTAGTTTTAGTAAAGCTACGTTAAAACGTGCTTACTTTTAGAGTTTTATGGTCTCCTAGTACTTAGACAAAGCTTTGCATAGTCTGGAAAGTGACGACACTACGTAAATTACTGTAAATGACGTCAAAAATAAACAGTACGTATTATTATTATCATATTATTTTAAAAATTATTTCGTCAAAAAGATGATTAAAAGTCTTTTAAGAGTATTTTGTTACTCATACTTTAATTTTGGGAATTCTAATAACTCGTAACCTTAAAGAAAATGAAAAGTACCTCGGTCACGTTTTCAAATAACACGTTACTACTATGTTTTATATCTTTCAGTCTAAAACCGATGCTAAGTCACGGGCCACTGTTAGTGGTGAATAAAATCACTACGTTCGCTCTTAAATCAACGTGGAATGAAATAAAACTTCACCAAGCGACTTTGTTAGAGCTATTCTTTCAGTATCGCCAACAAATCAAGTTTTATTATTCTCTATAGAACGTTTTGTACGTACGTCATACCGCCTGAATATGCTTATTTGTAACAGAGCCAAAATTGGATTCCCTAAGGCATTGTCTGTTCAAAAGATACGATAGTAAAAACTCCTTGCGTTTGTTTACACCGTTTCGAGACTTCGTCTGCGCCGTCTTGGTCAAGGGCCATTGTATTACACAATAACGATTGTGATTCTAAAACAACATGGCGACCAAATAAGCTGACAAAGTGGACGGTTGGCGGGCAACTCTTGGAATATTAACTAAGGAAGCGAACCTTGATTGTTATTTGCGTGATCTCGATGCGAATGATACAAAGTCAGTTTATAATTTGTTGTTGTGCTCATTATAATTTTGCGAATTCCGCCTTTGTTTTTTTTTAATGTTGAATCATTTTATTGTTCAAAAAACGAACTAAGGCGTGAGTTGCAATGTGAGTAATAAAATTTTAGTTTATTTTGGTGTATACATTACTTTCGTGTCACGATGTTTATATGAATCATGATAGATAGAGTGGTTCGGCAGTAATGGTGGTGGCAAGCTCGTACCAATGCGTTTTTTCAAAAACTTCATACGAATCTTTGGCTTGGATATAAAATGGCAATATCACCCGTCGAGGTGTCCAAAAAATGTCTTCGGTAAAAGGTGGGTCGAAAGACCTCTATTGTCTAGACTTCTGTCTTCCCTATTCCGGTATTGGGACTGACGTGATGATTATTTATGTTTACTATTTATCAGTATATGACGATTTTATCGTCGTTTACCAATTAAAATAATCACAATTAGAAACTTTAACATGGGCTATATAACACATGTAGTTTGTGAAATATGTAATAAAAAAGTTATATTTCAATAGGACAAGTTTTATTTCGGGTACATATTCGTAGTCTTACGTAATCTTACAAGGTTATCCTAATCAAATGGATAAGAAGCTCGATGAGCTTAATGAAGAAAGATAAGTGCTTGGAGAGGATTAAGTCACGTAAGTCCGAAAATAAGATCTCTCTTATACTTCGGGTAAATGGTGGAAAACAAGATTTTGTCGTTTGAAAGTAGTAAACTATTGTGATCAAGTTATCTCCTGCACTAAAACTTCTGTGTATCTCGTGAGCTTATTGCAACAGTGTTAATTGAATAGCTGTTTAAGAACAATAATATAATAATTAATTAATAAATATAATAATGATTAAATACATACATACATATATACGTATATAACGGCCTAATAAAATCCACTTTATTAGGCCGTTATGTACGTATGTATGTATGTACACGCAGGACCTTGGCCTCTCCCATGGGGTGGATTTGCCAAAATCGCCACGCAAGGCAAGCGGATTGGTGATCGTAGTACCAGAAACTTCGCACCTTAGACGCTGCTGCCCATCTTCGGTCTGATTATTTTGGTTTAATATTTTGGTATGAATAAATAAATATAATATAATAACTAACTTTACTTAAAAGTTATATTAGTTAAGGGTGAATCTATTTTCATCGAGTACCGTAACTACAACAATATGACATGCACATAATATTATTATGTAAGTAGTACTTGGCCCTTTGTTCTTTCTGTTTTCCTCGTCAGGGATTATGCGTGAAGGTATAACAATAATATTGTGATATGAAATACGTCGGCTACCTCCTTGCTATGCCCTGGAACCCTAATTTACATATTATGAACTCGGTTAGTTCATAATAATTAAATTATTATTAAGATATATGATAACTGAATTCTGTTAGGTCGTCGTATCTTTATCATAAATTAACTACAAACACTGAAAACGCACGTTTGCTCAATTCATCCGCTACAAAGCCAGTGGAACAGAACGCAAACATTTGAAGTTTCAAGTGTTACTGGCCGCCCAATTTTCCTTTTATATTTCAAGGCGCCTCACGTCTCTATTGGATTACATGTCTAGTGAGGAGGTGAGCCGGCCCGGTGAGGTCAGCCACCCTTATCCCGATGCCGTCAGCGGTCTTTTTGGCAAATCGTTTTTCGAGCGCATTTGCTTTTTTATCCATTTAGGGTCCCGCGAAGCTATTGAATGAGGCTGAAGTGTAGCAACTTAACGTAAGTATATAAACCAACAGCGATTTAATGATTTGTGATGTGACTAACTATAATGCTGTAAATGACAAATAATGTTAACAGCACTAATATCATGGAATACAGATATAAATAAGGTTAACAGGACTAACCGAACTTATCGAAAAAAGATATTCCTTGTGGAGTAGGATAAAAACAAGTTAACCTGATAGTAAGTAATTATTGTTGCTTATGTACACTGGTAATCAACTTCAAAGGAGGACAAGTGTGTTATCACCCCCGAGAGCATAAAATGACTAAAGCCTTTCAAACTCGAACTTAGTAGTTCTTTGACGGCAGAAATAGGTAAGAGTGAGGAACTGACTTGAACGACATCGAAACAGAGTACTTTTTAATTATTTTTGTTTTTTGGTTTTTGATTTTTTTTTTGATTTTTTTGTTTTTATTTTGTTTTGTGTCTTTTTTGTGAGGTCCTTAAAACCACAATGTTACTGGCGCCGGATGAGAATATTATGTAAAAAATAGCGGATCAAATATAAGCAGACCGATATGTTCATAGGAAAAATCCTTCCATTTTCTTTCTTTTTATCTCTTCCTTCTATCCTCTATCCGATGATGTTCATGGAAATAAAATGGGCTAATATCCTGTACTACAGATGCGTTCGAGAAAGGAAGTTTAATTCTTAGACAAATATGTCCACCCTCTATATATTGTAAACAGACTGCGGTGTCTAAGGTGAAAGTTTTCTTTCTATCTGCCTACCGAGCTTAATTGAAGTAGCAATTCGTCTCAATAGTCATAGAATTAAATTTCAACAGTCAAGGAAGTTTAAATTAGCGAAATTTTGAAAATTAGCGAAATGTTGATAATTAACGATATTTCGTAATAAGCGAAGCGAAATCTGATAATCTGGAACTGATGTTAACGTTAACAATCAAGAAAGAAGAAGTAGTAAGAATGTGCGAAATTCCGTAATAAATGACAAACGTTAAATTCTCTGGCTTCAAATGATAAACGTCAAATTTGCTGGTTGTGGCGATGTTACTCTTTCTTCTTCCTTATTCTTTCCCGCAACACTTCCCGTAACATTCAGCAAGTCGTCACTCCATCTTGTGGGGGTCTTCCTACACTGCGTTTGTCTACTCGAGGTTATCACTCGAGAACCTTTTCCCCCCCAATGGTTATCAGTTCGTTGAGCTATGTGGAAGGCGCATTGCCTGTTCAGCAATTTTCATGACCTTCAATACCGTACATGGTACAAGTATTGACAGAAGCTTCGATGTTTCAATTTGGTGAGGTTGAATAAAATTATCAAGAAGATAGAGTGAAAAACAATAAACAGCGCGAAAGTTAATCAAAAAATACTGAAATATGAGGAAAATCAAGAGCAAGCATGAATGAAGAAAGATATGAATCTTATAGAAGCGATATAGATCTGTAAGTATCGTGACAAGGACGGTAACATATTTTATGAAGAATTAATTGTAAAAAAATCTTCCCTCCATTCCCAATACAGGGTTAGACAGAGGCCTTGGACATAATCCAAGGCAACTGTGTAATTCGTACTGAAGTTTTTGAAGAAACTCGGTTTCTTGACTGAAATCCCGATCACCCGACCATTCGGCTACCGTGACTTATTGTCGTAAATTATAAAAGTCAATTAAAAGTAGAAACAATACCAATAAGTTTTAGGACATAAAAACGTACGGAACATAATGAATATATTTGCCTTGACTATTTTTCGCCAGCTCCTAACAGTCTGCAGATTAAATCGAGCACACGTCGCTTGCATGAGCGAAGTATGTACGCTTTTACTGCGTGTCGCCACCTATCTTGATAGCTATGAAGGGTCCTCTTGGAATTGTTGATGAGTTTATGTCTACGTACTTAGTCCTCTACAAAAAGTTCTACGGGTTGATCGCTGTAATCATATTTTGTTGAAACTCATTCGCATATAAATTTTATATCAGCCACAAATATGACTTATGTCATTTGATGCTTAGGAGTTGTATTTGTACTAAATGAACACATAAAACTATTTTTACTGTTGAAAGAAATATACTACTATCTTGTATACTGATATCACAATAAGGGGAAAATTGCAATAAACTTGTTATTTAATATTAATTTCTAGAAAGAGTAAAGTAATTTACAAATATTCTCCGGTCACGGTATCATTTGCTTATTATATAATCATTTGTATGTTAGGTGACAACAAATCAAATTAATTTAAATTATTAATTTGTCGAAATAAGAATATACATTCGTTTATCAATAGTCATATTTTAATCTAGCACTGTTTCGTAATGAGGATTGCTCTAACGGAGATATAGAAAATTAAGATTGCGTTGCCTTGGAATGATTTATGTAAAAGATATTACAAAAAGTCTAAATCTAAACGATAATTAAATTTCTGATTGACTTTGGTAAATTTGAAAGACATGATTTTAATATATTTATGAATGAAGTCACGATAGCCGAGTGATTGGGTGGTCGGAATTTCGAGTCAAGAGATCCGATTCGGTCCCCAGGAGGCAGGCTCATACCAATGGGTTTTGCAAAACCTTATGTACGAATTATTGCTTGGACATAAAGACGGCGACGAGCTCACTGCCGGTTACGTTTCCCGAAAATATCTTCGGTAGAAGGTGGGTCGAAGGGACTTAATTGTCGAAACTAGACATCTGTCTACCCCTATATTGGGAATTTAGTGAAGATTTTTTTATGATTTTTATATATTCATCACTATATTATGGATGAATGCGGAAGTGATTAAAACAAACTATAATTTCATTTCTCACAAATACACTTAACAGCTATTTAAAAGTCAATACTTGACTTTTAGATTTACTGTCTTTCGATTTAAAGGGCACTAAAGCTAATAATATACATCGAAAAGAGATCTATGGCTGTTTAAATACAACCACTTTGTTTACAATATACTTTAAATTTCTTTTATATCTACTACACACAACAACATAAGGAATGTCAAAGCATGTAGCAGAGTGGTTACGGTAACAGAACCTGCAATTAAATCTGCATTTCAAATTGATTATACTTTAATTTGTATGATTGCTTACATTTCATACACGGCTCTCCATTTTGCATTACCCGTAAATAACTATTAAGACCGTTTTTGAAAGTACTTTTAGTCAATGTATGACTAGGTGCAGTTTTATTGAACCTCTTGTATATTCTGTGTATTCTGCTTCCTTGACCACATGCATTCATTCAAGTCATTCCACGAATCATATTCTTTGGTTAAATATTTTTTTTATAATTACTATTCTTTTTTAGTACTACTTCTTTATTTACCTATAATTTTAGTTCTGTTCTTTTTAATTGGTTGTTGCTATTAATTTTTAATTAATAGCAACAACCACCGGTTTATCCCATCACTATAAAAGAAGGCAAATGTATAATAATAATATGAAGACTCCGTTATAAAATTATATTGCACAATTCCGCATGTAAAAATTTTGCATAATTTTCTAGTAACATTGCTATAATAATGAATTTCCGCAAAGTAACGTCTAAGTTTATTAACATCTTATGTAAATGTATAACCAATATTCAAACCAAAGTAATGGTGCACCAATTTCAGTATCTCATAAGGAATTATTATGACATTGGTATAAAATGTGTAAACAGTACAGATAATATTTTCATGCTGTACAATTTGTTATAAAACGCTACCAGACGGCGCTGCAAAACATCAAGTCTTTTACATATGTATTTTTTTATTGATTTCAAAATTTTTGCATAACAATTTATTAAATTACATATCCTGTTTTATTAACACATTATAAATACTGAATGTAAATGCATAGGAAGCGTCATCTCTTAAAAAAGCGACATCTTAGCAAAAAGTAATTGTTAACTTTCATAATGTCTATTGTGTTTGTGAATTGTGAGAGCAGTATTATTTAACTGCGGAATTGTCAATGAACATTGAAGGAAGTCTTTGAATGTGTGATTTCTATTAAACATACTGCACTGTTTTACGACGATTGTCGTCGTGTTGAGTTGACATTATCTACTACCCCCTTCTGATATTTTGAACAGAGATAGCACATAGCTATATCGCACTGTATATATATTTTTAATGCTACTTCCTATTCCAGACAATTGTAAGTGGAAGAAATCTAAAACACGAAATTATTTGATAAAAAAAAATCATGCCATTTCCAATACAGGGGCCATTTGGGGGACAGAGGTCTAGACATTTAAGTCCTTTCGATCCACCTTTCACTGAAGAGACGGATGGTGACATTTTGGCCGTCTTTATGTCTAATCCAACGATATAAATCGTATTTAAGTTTTTATGTGCCTCTCACCTGGGGATCGAACTCGGGTCTCTTGACTCGAATCCCGATTACTCAACCACTCGCCATCGTGACTTAGTGATTAATAGTTTTTAAATTCATGTATTTATCAGTAACATTTTAGAGTCTGGACGAGGGATGTGGTTTCTTTACTATCGTGAAGCAAGAGATCACTCTTCACAACACGCTTGTCGTGTGAAATTGCGTCCAAAAATACTAATTAATATTTTAAATTAATTGCTAATCCTGCCTTCTAATAATTAATTAGAGAGACCAATGCTTTTTCACTTGGAGTTATTTTCTTTTCTAAAATCAGTTTAATGTATATTTCAAATTCCTCATGTCATGTGTCACCTTAAAATCTTAATTTTAAACTACGTCTCATTATGAGGTATTTTAGGGTGACATTTAACGCGTGATAAGGTTCTAGGTGTCTCTTCACATTTTGAAACTCTGCTTTCAAATGTTGCCACAAAGGTGTTTTAAGTCATAAGATACTCGTATGTTTTTCAAAATATACATTAGTTTATATTACGTTGCTTAGTGATGTAAAACTATCTTTACGACCTTATATAAATTCTGATTTACATTCCCGTTCGTAAACATGCCCCTTGGCGTGATTCAACGAATATCTTTGTAGATTGTACTTTAGGATTGTATTTTCGATTTATATTCTATCATAAATATATCTTTTCAGGAAAAAGGTTTCAGTCCTTATATCGTAGCTTTTTCTTTGTATAGAGTACTTGTTGAAATTAATGTCCGCTATATTAAAAGAGTTATCTTCACGCAAAAAGCGGTAAACAGAGCTCTAGAAAATTAAGTCGTTTCGACTCACCTTCCACCTGTCACGAAGACAACGTGACAGGTGGTGGTTCTGTCGCCGTCTCAATGTCTAAGCCAACGATATAATTCGTGCATAAGTTTTTGAAAAACCCTTTGGTATGAGCCTGCCAACTGGGGATCGAACTCGGGTCTCTCGACGCGAAATTCCGACCACCCTACCACTAGGCTATCGTGAAATTAAAAAAGTTGAAAAATTAAAATATATGTAACTATAGTTTTAGTAACGTAAGGTAGTAGGTTAAGGTAAGTTTTATAAGTGGCGGGTATTTTAAGATATGTATTGAATTCAAAGATGAATAAACTGTTAAAAATTGTGATGAGTTGCGTCCTCTTCCGTTTTTATAGATATTTTATGTAACTTTAGGTTTTTACAGTACGCACACACAAATAAAACATTAGAGCGGGATTGGCCTAATGGTTTAGGGTACGGACTGCGAAACATGACGTCGCAGGTTCCGGCCCTGCCATGCGACTATTTTCGTAAACCAACACCAGACACAAGCATTGCAGCTTAATTGGAATGGTTAACAGGAATACTAGTAATGTTATTCGGCATTGCTAGTATTCTTTAAAAAAATGGTCATATAATTACAATGTATTTTAGTAATTGTAAATTGTATTCAAATTTAATGTTTGACATATTTATATTAGACGACCTTCGTGGGTGGCTTACTCACCGGTTGTTATGAGGTCCCGGGTTCGATTCCCGGTCAGGTCAGTGTTGAAAAATTTTGAACACTAACCGGACCGGGAATTCTTTTCTACATTTTATCGGGTACAGTAAAGCTACTATCAATATCTCACTGACTACTTCGTGTAAGTTTTATATCAAGTTGCTAAATATACTACCCTTTCCTTGCTTTTACATATTTAAGGTATGCAAATTTCCAATGGGTTTTTCAAAAACTTATGTACGAACTATATCGTTGGCTTGGGCATAAAGACGGCGACGGGCTCACTACCTATCACGTTGTCCCGAAAATATCTTCGGTGGAAGGGGGTTTGCAGGGACTTAATTGTCTAGACTACACTTTTGTCTACCCCTGTATTGAGAATTGCGTGAAGTTATTTATTTTATTTATAGGTATGCAAATTTATTAACCGCAAATTTAAGAACCCCGAAAAACTATTACTTTCTACTGTTCCAAAACGTAAGCGATATCAAAAAAAAAATTGTTTTGCCATATGCTATTATTTTGCATTGCTATTTATAATAACCTACCTAAGCAAATTAAAACACTGCCATTCACTAAATTTAAAAATGCATTTCAAAGGTGGTTGCTAAAAAAAGTTTCTACTCTGTTGAGGAATATTACATATATACATACAAATATTATAGGTGCTGCAGTAGCGAAAGAGTCACTACACTCAGCTTGTTACCGCAGCAGTGCTACTACTAGCAGTGCAGACAAATATTGTATCAAAAGAGAGAAATGAAGGAAACAGAGCGAAACAGAAGTAGTGCATTCGGAATATAGGTGAAACGATCAGATTTGTTTTAGTTGAAGATCTAAATAATGCGACTTTAGTTTCAATATAAACGTTGCCTTGTACTAACATTAATGTGGGGTGGGTTGTACTAACATTAATGTACAGGTCATTCACAATTTTTGACACTCTGAATCGAAAACCATGTTGAAATCTTGCAGTTTTGTGCGGAGGTATGCATAACTTAAAGAAGTTGTGCCTCGTATACGAGCTGTCTGTTTTGGGTCCCATTTTAATTTATCATATAGGTAAATTGGTGATTGATGCTTAATTAAAATGAATAACAAGCGCGCTAAGTGTAATTTTTAGCAGGTAGCCATTTTTAACATTTTGGCACTATTTAGAAATAGTGTGATATGAGCTAGCTGTTACCTAAAAACAGCATCTTAGACAAGCATTTGTTCTCACGCACTCGTTGAATAATACGTTTATTTACTTATTTATTTTTTATTGTTTTTTGGTGTTATATATATATATATATATATATATATATATATATATATATATATATATATATATATATATATATATATATATATATATATATATATATACATATATATATATATATATATATATATATATATATATATATATATATATATATATATATATATATATATATATATAATTAAGCATCAATCACCAATTTATCTTTATGATAAATTAAAATGGGACCCAAAACAGACAGCTCGTAAACGAGGCACAACTTCTTTAAGTTATGCATACCTCCGCATAAAACTGCAAGATTTCAACATGGTTTTCGATTCAGAGTGTCAAAAATTGTGAATGACCTGTACATTAATGTTAGTACAACCCACCCCACATTAATGTTAGTACAAGGCAACGTTTATCTTGAAACTAAAGTCTCATTATTTAGATCTTCAACTAAAACAAATCTGACCGTTTCACCTACATTCCGAATGCACTACTTCTGTTTCGCTCTGTTTCCTTCACTTCTCTCTTTTGATACAATATTTGTCTGCACTGCTAGTAGTAGCACTGCTGCGGTAACAAGCTGAGTGTAGGGACTCTTTCGCTACTGCAGCACCTATAATATTTGTATGTATACTTATTCATTTATTTGTGATTTTTCCTGTTTATTTATTATTTGTTTTTATATACTATGCCTTTATTATGTGTCGTGGAAGAGAAAACAAAGTTTTATTTTATTATATAATAATTTTTACTAAGACGAAGAAGTCACGTTGTCCATAATAAGTTTCGATGGAAAATGGATAGAAAGAACTATGGGATCTACACCTATGATTATCCTAGTATATTGGTAATAGGGATGATATTTTTTCTGGGTTGTTTTTAATAAACCTGCACAAGCGTTAGCGCAAATCTCCGAAATACGTATCTAAAACTCCACCTTATTCTTTGTTACAAGTCATCAGCCGTTTGTATTTCGTGTACGGAATCACAAAACAGTTTTTCCAACTTTAGTATGGCCTCGAATAATGTAACTAATTCCGCTAACAATTTAGACTTTACAAACAAGGCATGTGACGTTATTTTATATCATAAGCATAAAATACCAACCATTAATGGACGGGTCATAAAATTTGACGTCATATTAGATTGTATTCAAAATGCGAGTGTTATGGTATAGTTTAGCTAGTTTAGGTAACAATTTAAGATGCAGTTCAGATCAGTATATTTTTTTATATTATATGTGTGTGATATCCACAACTTTCTTTTATACTATTTGCCAAATAGTATAAGTCACGATAGCCGAGTGGTCGGAATTTCGAGTCGAGAGACCCGAGTTGGCAGTACCAATGGGTACCCCACCCGATCCCCAGGTGGCAGTACCAATGGGTTTTTTCAAAAACCTAAGTACGATTCATATCGTTGGCTTGGACATAAAGACGGCGACGGGCTCACCACCTGTCACGTTGTCCCGAAAATATTTTCGGTGGAAGGTGGGTTGAAGGGACTTAATTGTCTAGACTAGACCTCTGTCTACCCTGTATTGGGAATGGCGTGAAGATATTATATTATTTATTTGCCAAATGCCATTTAACTGCCAGTTCAGTTGTCATTTATTGCAAAAGCTTTATCATGGTTAATTCGAATAGACAAAGATGCTTAGTTTTATGCCCGTTTTACAATATCCCAACAGATCTACGTGGATAAGTAAAAATACTCAAGTGAGTAGAAGGTCAATTGAAAAAGGTCAGGATCTTTTTGCTTTTGGCAGTAAAATGAAACGCACTAAGGATGATTGATGAGTTTTGAATAGGTTAAAAAGACTTACCGGTTTCATAGAGAGTACTATTTAACTTTTTCTGATTTTCAAATAAAGGAGGATGTCTCAATCAGGTTAAAAGTTTGTTTTAGTTACTTATGTAATATAGTCTAGACGAAAATTATGAACGAGTAGGTATTTAGAATGCTTTTAAGCGAAGCATAGATAAGCTAAGGTGTAATGTGGGTTGAAAGGACTAAACTGTCTAGAACTCTGCCTCCGCCATTATTGGCAAATATGTCACGATATATTTCATAGCGTAATAAATTTCTCGTGCTTACCCTGAATGGATTCTCCTCTAATCTCTGGCAATTGGAATGTTTACTTACTTAACAGACTTAAAAGTTCTGTGCAGGACGAAGCCCTTGGCCAAAAAGGGTTTGGCGTTATAGTCCAACTTGGCAAGCGGATTGGCCATCACAGTACCAGACACCGCGCCTTTACAGAGGCTCTGTTGCAAGTGGCCAGTCTACTGAATTTTAGTCTGTTATTTTTCGAAATGATTATCCTGCAATCTGCCAGCAGTCATTGCTTACAACACCTAAATAAAGAAATGACATAATACATTGTGAGTATTACACGACTGTATTATGTTTTTATATCATCCGAGGTAAAAGGCAGGCTTATAAGCAAACGATTTTCATAATATGAGGGAATGGACTTTCCACGAACGACGGGACCATCAGAGATGCGGATGAGGGAATCGGGAACGGTAAGAGGAATGAAGTGGGTCTCCGATTTCTTAACACGCTCAACGAACATGTGAGGCACTTGCTTTCTTCTTGTACCTTTATTAAGGTTTTTATGAAGGTTTTTAGATTTATGAATATTTTTTTCTTTGTCGTACATGTACTGTCCCTGAAAAATTAAAAGTCCTATGGAGACGTTTATCGACACGACGACGTGACACAATTACGCATCCAAAAAGAATATATGGCATGTGTTACTTCGTCTAAAGAGAAGAAGAGGATCATCTTCTTAATATTAACGTCTCTGTAATAATCAATTTCCGTAAAGTAATTCGGTTTTCATATAACTAAACAAAAATACCTCAATCAGCTATTCATGAGAATAGCCACATAATAACTAATTATGCGGTGTTAACTGACCTTTTGTATTCTCTAGTGACTACACTAGGCAAGTAGGACAGGGTTGCCATTGTTAATTTTTAAATTAAAACGGTGTATACAGCTTTTGTGATCATAAAATAAATTAAAAATAAACATCTTTACGCCATTCCCAATACTGGGGTAGACAGAGGTCTAGACAATTAAGTCCTTTCAACCCAGCTTTCACCGAAGACTTTTTTTTGGACTACTTGACAGACGGTGAGCCCGTCGCCATCTTATAAATCATCAATCAATCGTACATAAGTTAAAAAAACCAATTGGTTCGAGCCTAGGCCTCGAACTAATTGGCCAGGAGATCGAACTCGAATTCCGATTGTCCAACCACTCTTCCATCTTATAATCATTGTATTAATATAAGTGAAAACCTAAATTTATAGAAATCACGATAGCCGAGTGGTTGGGTGATCGGAATTTCAAATCGACGACGACGTCGAGACGCGAGTTCGATCCAAAAGCTCGTACATATCATATCGTTAAACTTATGTACGAATCGTATCGTTGGCTTGAACATAAAGACGGCGACGGGATCAACACTTGTCACGTTGTCCCGAAAATATCTTCGGTGGAAGGGGGGTCAAAGGGACCTTATTGTCTAGACTTGACCTCTGTCTACCCCTGTATTGGGAATTGCGTGAAAATATTTTTTTTTAAATTAATGACAATGGTAACTTACTTACCGGGCTGTTAAAGTTAACCCAATGTCATTAGCCTGTCCCGTAAGGTAGGATTTGATACAATAGCTATACTTGGTAAGCAGAGTGGCGATCACAGTATAAGATTTACTTAAATGCTGCAGCCCATCAACTGTTTGCTTAATTTTGTTGGTAGCTTTTGAGGTTTTTAAAGCTCTTAGCCGCCTTCTACTACACCCATGGAATCAAAAGAAGTGGTGGATTCTTACTACCCGTAATTCACAATAAACTTCTTGTTTGATATACATACGCCTTTGTGGGAGAAATAGATTAATAGTGGGAGAAATAGGAGATAAAGGGAAAAATAGATTTTTCAACCAAATAAAAAAAAAAACCTTAAATTCACTGTAAAACTGTCCGTCCCTATTTATATGTCAACAACTATGGAATTTGGTAATATATAAACACGATGACCGAGTAGATGGGTGATCTGAATTTCAATCAAGAGACCCGAGTTCGATCTCCAGAGCTCGTACTAATCGGCTTTTTCGAAACCTGTGTACGATTTATATCTTTGGGAATGACGTGAAGATATAAGGCCATTTTAAACCAAATATAATATGCTGGTTTTGGAATATTTTAAAAATTCCAAGAGGAGCTTTAAGTGTATTAGTGAAGAGTTTAGTGGTGAGTTCCCTGGTCTCTCACAACAACCTCCAAAAAGGGAAGGGTGGTAAATTCTTAAGCCACAGTTAAAACAATAATAAAAAATGCCCTCAATCAATTTTTGGTTACGGTTTGCGTTCCAAGAGTTTTATTATACATACTTTAATATACTTTCTATTTAAAATAAAACGATTTTCGGATTTTATCGCGTTTTTAATTAGTTTTTACTTACTATACTTCCTATTGTTTAGTTATTTTAAAAATAATTAAATACATAGAGAGGTTAATCATGATATAAGTTTCTCTATAAAAAAGAGGTCGTAAAAATCAAAAATTTGAGATTTCAAAAATTTCTCCAATGTTACCATACAGTTTTTCTTGCAATCTTTCATATAAAGTTCTTCCTACGGTCAAAGGCTGACTATGTCGGACAGATAAGGTGATCTGAAGTCGTTATTATATTGCAATCTTCATATTTAAAAATCTAGCTTTCTTAGCTTATATTGCTTAGCCAAAGACATTTAAGAATATGTATTTATATCAATGACAATTTTTTCTTTCATGGTATTCGCTGATGAGTTTTGCAGTAATAGGCCTCTTAGAGAGGCATGAGGTAAATAGATTTTATAAGACGACAGTTCAGTTTGTGACTTGTTGTGAAGGACAATAAGGTCTGTTTTAGCTTAGCACCTCATTACTGACCGTCAGCAAAATATTGTAAGATTAACTACTTACTTAGTTCACCTATTATTAAAGTCACGATAGCCGAGTGGTTGGGTGGTTGGAATTTCGAGTCAAGAGACCCGAGTTCGATCCCCAGGTGGCGGACTCGTACCAATGGGTTTTTCTAAAACCTATGTACGTTGGCTTGGACAGAAAGACGGCGACGGGTTCATCACCTGTCACGTTGTCCCGAAAATATCTTCGGTGGAAGGTGGGTCGTAGGGACTTAATTGTCTAGACTAGACCTCTGTCTATTCCTATATTGGGAATTGCGTTTATTAAAAGAAATTAAAATATAATTTCTTCACGCGATTCCCCATTCTTGGGTACCTTTCGACCAACCTTACACCGAAGACATTTTTTGGAACAACGTGACAGGTGGTACGCCCAGGACATAGGCTTTTGCCGTCCGCCCTCGTGTTTGCCTTAATCGCCACACTGGGCAAGTCGATTGGTGATCACAGTACTAGATACCTCGCACCGTAGATGCTGCTGCCCGTCACCGATCCATTGAATCCAGTTATCTTGTCAACTGTTGTTAGACAATTGCATTTTCAAGGATTTTTCCTCAGTTGCCTCATACACAATCCATTGAAAGGAAGAGGTTGGGTTACGACAAGAATATGGAAACACAATTGAAAAGGGTTCAATAAAAACCTAAGTTTTTGACCTCAGATAAAATTCAAAAATGCATGATAATTCAAGTCCGCCTTCCGTTAAGGTTATCTCCCAATTTTATTCAAATTTAATCAAATCAAATCATTTATTTATCGATATCATCATCGAACGTCACTTTTTAACAACCACCGTTTCGTAACGAGTTTCCTCTAACGGTGAACAAACAGGATTATTTCTAAACGCATAATTAAAAAAAAATGCAGATGGTTGAAAGTGTAAGTTTGTATTGGGTTATCTAATTGAAGCCAAGGTTATGCGATGTAAAAGTGTCTTAAATCCCGAACTCGTCTCAGACGTAGGTCAGGGTTGTCCCGACGACTCGCGGCAACAGAACTGGTCCAAGCTGCATTCGCGGCACTTCAAATTTCGACACACCCCACCGTTATGTAATGCACGGTCGGCAATACAAATGAATGCGCTTCATCGGTGCATATACAAAGTTTGTAGTTGAAAATTGATTGCACAAAGTATTTTAAACAAAACGATTTTCGATTTTATCGCGTTTTTAATTAGTTTTTACAAACTATTTTTATTTCCCGATGTTTCGGGTGCTCTACAGCATCCGTGGTCACGTGGTAAAAATATTTTGTAAAAACTAATTAAAAACGCGATAAAATCCGAAAATCGTTTTATTTAAAATGTGTAGCATTCGCGTAAATACAAGAAATCGTTATGGACAAAGTATTTTTACATTTAGTACAATTTGCTTATCGCAATTTACGTATACAAGTATACAGCATCTGTATATTTATTTCCGTGTGTATTATGATTGAAAATTCCGTGTCATTGCATTTTCCCCAAGAGTGTTTGTATTTTAAAGTTTTCGCGGGAACGGGATATATTTTCTTGAAAACACACAACAAAAAAGATATGCTATATTGATTGCTATAGTAACGTTCGTTGTGGTCTGGCAATTGATATTCTTTTCGGTGCGTTGAAGAAAAATACTTTAACTCAACTTAAGTCAACATGTATTTTTTTATCTATAACCTTTTTAATTACTGACCATTTAAGTTATTACTGTTTTTAATAATTTTTGTAATTTAAAATAGCCATAGTCAAATCCGTCTTCAGCTAGTAACATAAAAAATATATTTTAATAGTAAATTAATAAAAATACAATGAAATATCTATATAACTCAGCGCAATAAGCCCACACCTGATTCTTCTATTACAATCCGATCCATCCAAAGGTTGTCTGGAAGAAATCGCTTTTAGCGATAAGACCGCCATTTGTGTCACCACAATCTTACAAAATTTAATATTGCATATTTTCTGTGTTGGTTTGCAATAAAGAGTATTCTATCTATCTATCTATTAATATTACTTAGATTGAAGAAATGTTATGATTATATATTTATCGATAACTTAACGATGTCGCGGGTAACATTTATTATATACATATTACATTATTATCATTGTGTAAATATAATTTTATAAATATTATTATATAACATTAAAGCATGGAAATTACTCACGTCGGTAACATTGCTTCTCAAATAGTGTCCGCTGTGAATCAGAGTGTCCAAGTGTTCCAATTCTTTGTCCCCTTTGAGGGTAACTTGTAATGAAGCTAAGCAGTATTTGCCTCGCACCGCGCCATCGATGTCCAAGCATTCGTCGAAGTCGCCATATTGGTTACCGTTGCCGCTTAGTATGCCCGATGGTGGTTTTGCTGTGGCGTCAAACACTGGAACAAACATTGCCACAATTAAGTTTCACTGAAATAAGACGACCATAAACTATTATTCATTTCAAATGAAAGAAAGAAATATAAAAAAAGTATCTTCACGCAATTCACAATACTGTATTGTATACTTATACTTGTACTGTATTGGGAATTGCGTGAAGACAGAGTTCTAGTCTAGACAGTTAAGTCCCTTCGACCCACCTTCAACCGAAGATATTTTCGGGGCAAAGTGACAGTTGGTGAGCCCGTCACCGTCTTGATGTCCAAACCAACGATATAATTCGTACATAAGTTTTTGAAAAACCCATTGGTACGAGCCTGCCACCTGGAGATCGTTCTCGGATGCCTTGACTCGTAAGAGATCATATATCGTGACTCATAAGAGAGAAACATAAACTGTTAAAAATATATACATGTATATTGAATTGGTGGTGAGCCCGTCGCCGTCTTTATGTCCATGCCAACGATATGAATCGCGTACATTGGTTTTTAAAAAAAACCCATTGGTACGAGCCTGCCACCTGGGAATCGAACTCGGTTCTCTCGACTCGGTCTTTCTGATCACTCGGATATCGTGACTTCTATGATATTATAAATATGATTTTAAATTTTCCGGAATAAAAAAAATAATATTGCAATTAAGTCTGTTAAGTGGATTTTTTTTATCGAAACAAAGCGGTGCGCTGTTCTTAGGATCATTCGAACGAAGTACGATGAGTAATGAAAACAAGTATTGAATTTTTTTTCTTTTATTGGAAATGAGCCTGTTTAAATCCACTACCGGGCAAAGTTATTTTTCCGATAGAGCCAACAACAAAATTTTCTCGTTGATGACGAGATGAGGTATGCGTAGTTTTAGTTGGATAGTTGTCCAATAAATATAAACTAACAGGTCATCTGTTGGTAAGTGGTTAAGAAATAGACATCAGTAACCAACTGCAGACAATCTTCTCTTTATAAATACGTTTTTTTCGTTTTATTTTTAGTTGACTTTTCCAATTTTAATTGTATTTACTTATCACTGTTTGTTGTTTTAGTCGCGTTTACTTTAATCGGGCTAAATTGACGTTTTTTTCGGTAGACAGAGTTACATTCACGTTTGTAATATTAATGTAAATGTAAGGGAGTATAGAATGTTTCCTTTAAAAATGAAAACACCTTAGCATTTATGCATGTATTTTATTTGTTAATAAAAACTAAAGGTTGCAGACGCTGCTTATACTGATTTACGATGAAACATTTTTGTTCGTTTCAACATCGTTTGAGTCAGCGTTCTCATTTAAAATGTCTTAATTTAGTTACATATAAAAAGCAGACTAGCAAACTTTTTAAAGTTGAGACTAATACCAGAATTAAGTTCGTAGAAAGAGCATTGACCTCATAACGTCGATTTCAAGCCTTCAAAAGCTATATTCTAGCGCACTTCCAAATAAAACGGTTACGAAAGCATTGTCAACCCCTAGGATTAGATAAAAAAAAGCATATTTTCCGCCAAATCATCATACTTCGTCAGGTTGTTATCACCATGGAGCCAACGGGATTCGCCTTCCGTCCCCATCACCATGCGATTGGCCAAGGCATTGTGCCGGTTGATGGCATTTGCAGCCACTGGGTGTTATTTGGGAATCGACGTACGGCCGTGGCTGCATTGGGCTCGGAAGCAGCTCTGCATTGCGATCCACTTACGAATGCATTGTCAACCCCGAGGATTGGATAAAAAAATACTAGCATAGCTAAAGAACATTACTAGTATTCCTGTTAACCACTCCAACTAATCTGCAATGTTGTGTCAGGAGTGGTTCATGACAATAGTTGAACGGCGGATCCGAACTATCGACGTTATGTTCTGCAGTCCAATCTGAACCATAAGGCTTAAGAAGGAATGCCGTAAAACCCGTAATTAAGTGTAATTACGGTGTATACGAGCCAGTGGGCTCTGTTGACTTTTCAAACCAGAACATAGCAGTTTTTACACAGTGTTATCGTGTCGAATTGGATATGGACATCTCCTATACGCTTCGTTTATTTCTCCCGTGTCTACGGGAGTTCACCAACAATCAAGTAACACCTATGCATAACATGAGTAATATCTATAATAGCGTAAAGTATTCCTTTGGTTTTTAATCTTCATACGATTTCCCATACTGGGGTAGGTAGACATCTAGACAATGAATCCTTTAATGAGTCGTCGATAACCGATCTTTTTATCTGATATCATTTAAAATTGTTAAATTTATTACATAATAAAAATAATTTTCATTATAAAATTGTTTTATTAATAAATTATTTAAATATTTCATAAAGCAAAATGTATATAAATAATTTAATATTTATTTATAAAAATTCAGCTGCTGTTTGTTTGAATGCAAAGTTATTCGAGCAAAATAAGTGTGCCATCACACTCTGGAGCAGTTTGGCTGATGTTTTATGTAAGGTAATACTTTATTTACAGAAATAATTATGTTAATATTTACAATACTTAATAACTAAAAACTATTATAATCGTGGAGCCCTACTCTTCGTTGCATGGTACCAAGAACGCTGGCTGCATTTCCACGTTGAATGGCTAGGACTTAACCGTTGAGCGAGAAAAGAACCAGCCCTCTTGTAACCAGCGGCAACGATAAGTCGCGGATACAATTCCTTTAGAAACTGCATCGCGCGGGGACCCCTCGGACCGATTGCCTCTACGGCAAAGAGAACAAATATGTAGTCTCCTTTCAAAGACTCATACTTCCGCCATTTACCCGATTCTGCTGCCTCTGATGCCGCCCCGGCCCTTATAGAAGCACCCTTGATAGAGAGGCCGCTAATGTATCGACGCAAGTTGCGTCCCACACAAGAATTTGCCTCTCTCCCAAGGGACTAAAGTCAAGCCGTCGGGTCTCTTACCATCCTCCCTAAATATTCCACAAGGCTTTAAAACCGATGGAATATTTATAGAAACAAGAGCCGTTCGGATGATTTCATTCAAGGAACCGTTACGAGATAGTCTGCCGGCACTTTTTTGGCATGAAAGTCCGTGGAGGCCTAACTCGTCGACGTCGCTGCCACAAGGACATCGATGTGGTTGACAAATCGATGCTCCCAATCGTATTCCTACAGCTATTCGTAAACTTTCGTTATCCAGTAATGTACCAAGATTACTTGATGGTAAAGCATGTATAAATATAAATATAAATAATATATAAATATAATATAAACTTATGTACGATTTATATCGTTGGCTTGGATATAAAAACGGCGACAGGCTCACCTGTCACGTTGTTCCAAAAATATATTTACTGAAAGGTGGATCGAAAGGACTTCATTGTCTAGATCTTTGTCTACCCCAGAATTAAAAATGGCGTAAACATATTTATTCAATAAAGATTAAAAATCAAGATTCCATGAGTTGAATTAGTCACTAGGCGGTTTATTATCGTATTTTACTTTATTAATTTTTTTTCCTTATGTGAAAATGTCCTTTATGTAATACAAAAATACATAGTCTTAATTATTTTTATTACTTTTATAGTAATACCACATAATAATCTGTAATACTATATAATGTTTGTAGTAATACCATATAATAATCTGTAATTAATGCATAGTGTTTTTCTTATTAATGGAGCTGATGGCTTGCACTCACGTAAAACACTTTTCTTCCTTCTTTTCAATCCGCATAGTTGAGGGCTGGATGACTCCGCCGTCGGCTTTGTAACCCGACCCATATAAAGATGGTATCTCTAAGACGTGAATGAAAGACATTTTTCTAGGTTAGCATTCTAGACCTTATAGCTATTTACCTAGAAACAGGATAGCGATTTTGAAAATTGTAGTTTCGAGATTTTAGATATAGAGTTTTTTATAAATATTATTTAAAAGCTATTTTTATAATTTATTTCTTATTTTTTTATTTAACGCAGTTAAAGAAAAAAGATGCTTATATATCGCTACACCCAAAACTAAGTAATGTTATAAAAAATTAAAACTACACAAAAAAAAACTTAACTGTAATTTTGTATATTAATTATTGGGTTGCAGCAACAAAGTGGCCACCGAATTAGCGTAATGCTGTAGTCATGTTATCACAACTACAGTGCTATTACTTCGTGTTATTATGTTGACATGTATGTAATTAAAAAAAACTAATAAATATTATTATTATATTATTTTTTTAACTTAATGTATAGACATAAAAACTCATCCATTATTCAGTGAATAATGAATGTTTATTATTTGGATAACTTATTATTTTATGGGACTTGCGAGTTTAAGTAAAATAAGCTTGTTCAAAAGAGGGGGAAAGGCAGTAAATGGCTGCAAAAAGCTCCATAAAAATCAACTCAACATGTGAAATATGTAAAATTTGTCTTAGTTTGTTCGTATTTTATGCTCAGCCGTACCGTACATTCGATTTCGATAGAACTTCGCTAACTTATCGCCTGCAATTGCGAAATATTAAAGGTATATATATATATATATATATATATATATATATATATATATATATATATATATATATATATATATATATATATATATATATATATATATATATATATATATATATATATATATATATATATATATATATATATATATATATATATATATATATATATTTTTTTTTTTTTTTTAATTTTTCCATTCAAATCTTACGAGGTAGTAATAACTAGTACCAGCTAGTACTTAATAAAGAACCACCAAATACAACTTTTTCTGTATTATAAGAATCGACAATCTGTTGCCTACTATTGCTTACAAAAGCTAAAGTTTTTGGATCAGTAAAAACATTAAAAGAAAAAATACAACTTCACGCCATTCCCAAGGAGTAGACAGTTGTCTCGACAGTTAGGTCTTTTCGACCCACCTTTCACCGAAGACATTTTTTAGGACAACGTGACAGATGGTGAGCCCGCCACCGTCTTTTTGTCCAAGCCAACAATATACATCGTACATAAGTTTTGAAAAAACCCAGTGGTATAAACTTTGGGATTGAACTCGGGTCTCGTCACTCCAAATCCACATCAAAAGTAATGTACAGGTACAGATACATATTTTTGAAATTTAACTTCCAAATTATCAGTTTGCATACAGCATGTACGCGTATTACATTTCAAATGAAATCTTCCTTCCGCGGGCTATCAAAGGAATTCCGAGTTTCCGTTTACAATAACGTTTGTGCATTTCTCCTCCAAGTTTTCTCCCCCATTACTTAACTAGCAGTCACTTTGTCGTCTCTAGAGGTCTCCTTTTAAATTTCAAGATCTCTATCTGCATGGTTTTGTGTATGTTTACGCCAATTTCATCTCCCTCGCTCATTCCTGTGATTCCTCTTGGTAGATATAAAATTTTGACATTCGCAATTTGTCTTCAAAAGGAACAGTTTAACAATCCGACTGAATGTTTTTATTTCTGTGTGCCAAGCGATATCGTTTATGTTGAGCCTAATTTGATATGTTTGTTATAGAAGAAGAAGAAGAAGAAACAAGCCTCAAAGAATTTAGACGTTGCTACCTTTTAACGACCTGTTTAACTTTCGTCTGGAATTTTTATCAATCCCGCCATCTGTCCATTGTTAAGGCTGTTTATTCTGTAGACGCTCCTTACGACACCCACTGGATGAATAGTGGTGGTATATCCTTAAGCCGTTACAACACACTTAGTCATCAAATATAAAAAAAGAAATTATTTTCACGCAATTCCCAATATAGGGGTAGACAGAGGTCTAGTCTAGACAATTAAGTCCCTTTGACCCAATGATATAATACGTACATAAGTTTTTGAAAAATGACTGAATGAAACCTATGGGTACGAGCCTGCCACCTGGGGATCGAACGCAGGTCTCTTGACTCGAAATTCCGACTACCCACCCACTCGGCTATCGTGACCCTTTATTTCATATTCATATAGTCATAAAATATAATTGGACATTAAATATATTATTCAAAAATAACCACTACAAATTATAAATTTACTCAGGCATCTTTAAAACTATATTTTTTTTTCATTATTATAAGCGGTCAGTTAAACATTAAAGTGATAGATATGTTATCCTCTGATTAAAAAAAATAACCTTTTCGCATGGCTAATCATTTACATGTATGTCATATTGTTCCATTAAAAAAGTTGATAAACAAAAAAAAATAAAGTTGAAGTACATATAGACTTATTCATTTTTTGGATGACGTATTCTTGAATTCCCCTGAGACAATTCAAATTCCAACAGCGAACCAACGCGTATATTCTAGTCACGCCAATGTCACCTCGGTTTGAACCTGTCGCATTTAGAATTCACCACTCACAATCATTTCACCACCTTTTGACACGGCAAGGTTCAATGGTAAAAAGTGACAATTGAAGGATTCCTCTCTGAGGCCGGTATTTCGTCAGAAGCAGTCTTAAATGAAAAGATATTTAACCCCTAACATGTAACAGTGTCGCAACACACTCGCAAAACTATTGATTTGTATTAAATTTGATTTAATGATAAGGTTTAAAAAATATAATACTAAATAAAGTATAGATTAGTGTTTTCCAAACATTGTTCTGCTTCTTCTTTAAATTCATTTATTAATATAATATACACATTTACTAATAGTAAAATAGTAAACGTTTCGACAGCTGAGTGGATGATTGGAATACGTGGCTCGTACCAATGAGTATATAAAAAAAATTGTGTACGACTTATGTATCTATAATAGAAGGACGAAAGGACTTAATTGTCAAGACCTCTGTCTACCCCAGTATTGAGAATGACGTGAAGATTTTTTTAATTAATAGTAAAATTTTTTTAATTAATATTACATATTTTGATATCGCCTTAGTCACTAAATTTAAGTACGAAGTATGGAGTTGCTGCTAATTTTTAGCAAATTTTTAGTAATCTTGCTATATAAAGAAATAAATAAATACATACATAGATAGGGACAACATCACATACATTGCTCTGATTCCAAAGTTAGCAGGCTTACACTTTGGTTTTTTATATTGTGGTATATGTAAATACCTTCGACGAGTTAATGTTACATCTTAGAGGTATACCATGATCTGGTTGAACGTCTCGTCACCCGTTATATTGTATCTTCTATAGCCATAATGTAATTGATTGAAGTAGATTTCTCTCTCATTTTGACGACCTCTATGAATGAGCGACGGAAACATCGGTTTTCGAGGTGTAGCCATATCGAGGTCCCGGATTCGATTCCAGGTCGGGTCAAAGTAGAAAAACCACTTTTTCTACGTTATCTCGGGTCTGGGTGTTTGTGGTGAATTTTTGTTGTTTCCGATTCCGATACCACAAGTGCTTTAGCATCTTACATTGGAAACGGAGCAATGTATGTGATGCTGTCCCTATCTATATGTGTATTTATTTATTTATTATGTCTTTTTAAAACGCCAATGCTTAAAGCGGTTTGATTTCATTCAACTAAGATTGCAAACCTTTTAAAATAGATTTGCAAAGTCAGCTGTTACTGAAATAATTAAGGAATAACCTGTTATAATCTTCTGTTAAATATTTCATGAAAATTCAGATTGAACAACAGGTTACTAGGGTTGGCACTTTTTTCACTTAAGAAATATTTTCTTTTTGTCAAGGATAACAACTTTAGACAAGTATTGCTAAACGTTTACAAGAAATATTCTCATACGAGATATAAAATGATATTAAATAGTACCGATGGTTTACATGTTTGAGTTTTTCGGCGACATCCGTGAGAGACTGGCCAGGTCTGAGGTCCCGGGTTCGATTCTCGGTCGGGTCAATGTAGACACACTCTTCCTACATTTTCTCGGGTCTATGTGTTTGTGGTATCTTCGTAGTTTCTGATTCCATAACAGAAGTTCTAAAGTTGCTTACTTTGGGATCAGAGCAATGTATGTGATTTTGTCCCTATCTATGTATGCCTGTATTTTTTATTTGCCGGAACCGCTACTTATAGTATATACTTTTATATTGAAGTATATTTATAGTAGATATTTGGCCTGTATAATATGCCTACTCCAAGTTCCCGCAATTAGCTCTTGGCCCGTGTAAAACGATGCTCTTGTTAAAGAAAAGGGCAAAGTTTATTTTTATTTTTCTAGGCTTCGTAAATGTCAATGTCACTCAACGCAGAATATTTTTATATTCTTTATTTTTAGTCAAGCAAGAGAAGTTAATAGTGACATTTGTTTCTTTCTTTTTCATTCTTGCTTCAGCTTAACAATGTTATTTTTTTGTTGTGAAATATTTATCGATATTATAATAAAAATATCTTCACGCCATTTACAGTACAGGGGTAGACAGAGGTTTAAATCATTAGAGAGCCATTAAGTCGTTTCGACCCACCTTCCTCTGAATAAATTTTTGGGACCACTTGACAGGTGGTGAGCCCGTCGCCGTATTAATGTCAAAGATAGAATCAGTACCTAAGTTTATGAATTAACTTATCGGCATGAACCTGCCACCTGGGGATCGAACTCGAGTCTCTTGACTCGAATTCAGATTTTATTTTTATTTATTTATTATTATACACAAAACAGACTAAGACAATTACATGATAAGATTAAAACTCTAAGGTATTGAACAGTCCTTGTCCAAACTATGTGTATACAGATTTAAAACAAGGACACGGTGTTTTCTTTCTTACACTTAAATATAAGTAATGAAAAAAAAATTTAGAAAATTTACACAAAGATATAATAAAACAAAAATCACAAATACAGAAATCACTAAGCATTTACAAGAGGGCTTTCCAAACACTTGACTTATATGTGTTCAAATTCGAAATAAATACATTTATATTTGTGTTGCTAATAGTAATTTCGTTATATTTCCTACACATTTGAACCAATGGATTATAATATGAGGTGTTGTTATTATAAACATTTAATAGAAATGTCTTGGAACTTCCACCTCGATGCATGGTACTTATATCTATCTGAGAGAGTAAGAATGGACAATCCACGATTGAATGTAGTAATTTGTATAAATATACCAGCAATGCAAACTCTCGCCTCCTACTATAGCCTAGTGATTACCTAATCACTAGGCTATAGTGACTATTATGATGTATTTTTAAAATTTCTCTTTATTTAATAATGTTTGTTTTGGTTGACTGGCAGAGAATGCCTATAGGTATGAAGTCCGCCCTTTGTTGCTTTTATTGTTTGTAAGGCACGGATAAGCAATAAAGTTTAAATAAATAAATGTATCGTAAATTCATTCTCTTTCTATTTTTAAATTGCAGACTTATTTTCACATAGAAGTAAGCGGTTTGCAGTCGCTTTAGCAGACACCTCGTGTCTGCTAAAGCAACTTAAAACGTTTCGGTCATCGGTCTGCTTAATTTTGGTCTGGTATGTTTAGACATTCTGAAAAATCTGACTGCTCTGGGCAGCATTAGAAACTTCACATCTCACTGCGTATAGTTAGAACTTTTTGCCCTCAATTTGTTATTTTCTTAACATATTCAAGAGATTATTTTTTTAGTTTTAAATAACTTGTTTTATTTTTTTGACACTAAAAATATTTCAATTTTTATATAGATATTATTAATTTTTATATAGCGATTATTTTTTTAGTTTTAAATAACATGTTTAATTTTTTTGACACTATAAAAATATTTCAATTTTATAGTCCATTAAAACATTTTTATAAATTTATTTTAATAAATTCAATGTAGTTAAGTATAGTATGTACCTATTTTAATTTTGCGATTTAAATGACGCAACATTTTTTTTCTTCCGATGAATCTCATCTAGATGGAAAACAAATCTTTTGAGTTGAGTATTTCCAGCTCCTTTCTTGGTATTTCTACTTTAACCTCCTTTGTTTATGTAGTATTTTTCCGATTCAAAAAATAGAAAAAGCATTAGTCTCTCTAGATTGTGAAAAAAAAAAACGTATTCATTTCCTTTAAAACGAGAAATGAACTTAAGGCGCAATCCAGGTGGAATACTTTTGTTTTGTTTTTCTTTCATTACTGGCTGTATGTACTACATCAGAGCTAAAAGATGCTGCCCGGTTACATTACTCACAGTGTAGTACTTGCAACGTATTAAATGAAAAAAAAAAAAAAGAAGCAAAGATTTTAACACGGTGCGGAATATTCTCGTTTATTTTAAATAAAATTATTGTACGGCTGTCAATTGACAAGTCAATGGCCAAATTTTGTGACGAAAATGAATTTCTACTCTAGTAGTGGATGTGATGTGATGTTTGTAGTGTATATGAATATTTATCTGTTGAAATATATATTATATGCTAAAACGGCGATGGTCTCACAACCTGTAACGTTACCCTAAATAAAATCTAATGACGACAAAACGAGATCTCTGTTTAGCCCATTTCTGGGAAAATGGTTGAAGGGAAAAAAATCAGTATACGGCAGGTTTAAGTTATGCCTTCACAATTAACAAAGACCAGGGTATGAAGTCGAGTGCTGCGATTAGTCTTTGTCTCATTTGATGTAACAGTCTAAAATAGCAGACACGGAATTTTGGAAACTAACGAATTGGTTATCATTTTCAAAGTCCGGAGTGCTAATTACGAAATTGATGACAAATTTCAAATCAAAGATGGCGGACATGGAATCTTTGAAAATAACGTCATGTGTCGTAACGGCGACGTGCTCATCACCTGTCACGTTTCCCCAAAAATATCTTCGAAGGAAGGTGGGTCAAACGGATTTAATTGTCTGGACCTCTGTCTACCTTAGTATTGGGACTGACGTGAAGGTTTGTACGTGTATGAGAGTCATGTTCAGAGATTACAGTGGTGCTGATTGTTTTATGGAAACAACAACCTTGCTAGATTTTTGGAACACAGTTCCTTATGAGACGATGTGGAGGGGTACCCTAACCGGGGACAAACGTCCGTAACATAAGTTTTTCATTATTTATGTATAGTCTATGTATGATATACAGTGTCTATGTATAGTCTACGTGTTGACGGTTATTATTGTATTGTGATTTATATTAATAATTGATACCTACAAAGGTAATTAAATAACATTGATAGCTTTGTAAAGCAGTATTTGTTATTTTTATCCATAAAAAATCATATTTAAAAAATATATACTCGAATTATCATTCTCTATCTAGAAATCACGACAGCCGAGTTATTGAGTGGTCGGAATTTCAACTGGAGAGACGCGAGTTCGATCCCCTGGTGGCAAGCCCGTACAAATGGGTTTTTCAAAAACCTATGTACGAATTATGTCGTTTGCTTGGACATAAAGATGGCGACGGGATCATCAATTAATATTTTTATAATAAGGAACTTTGCTCTTATCCGGTGTCCCATTACACCATGCGATTTTTTATTTGAATTTTTAATATAATAACTATCTTTATAGTGTTGCACTTCTCATAACACGAAGTGGTTGATTTAGTGTTTACTTCCGACATGTCAAGGCGAAGCAATTTTGTGGTCTTAAACTAACTCTGTCATAATAATTTTGCACTTGCGACAGTATGAGTATCCGCATATCAAAAACACATTCTAGTTATCTTCACGACATTCCTAGTACAGGGGTACACAGAGGTTTAGACAATTAAGTTCTTTCGACCCGACTTCCAACGAAGACATTTTTGGGATAACGTAACGTAGTCGTGAGCCCGACGCCGTCTTTATGTTTAACCCAACGATATAAATCGTACATAATTGTTGGTAAAAACTGTTGGTGGCCTTGGGGATCGAACTCAGTTTTTTAGACTCGAAGTCCGATCACCCAACCACTTGGCTGTTGTGACTATTAATAAAAATATTGAAAAAATTATATCATTATAATTCATATATTAGTAACTAATATACTCAGTGCAAAACTGTGACGAATGATTCAGGAAATATTAAATTCGAATTCTTGCATTAGAAATTACAAAATACATTATTTTGACATTGAAAGTGTGACGCGTAACATCGTCACACTTCCAATGTCAAAATAATGTTTTTATTTATTTATTACTATCAATAAAATAAAATAAAATATTAATAAATTTCCATTGGATAATAATTTACAGGTGTATTTCAATTTAAAAAGCTATTTTGGAATATATTTCGCCATGCCATTTTTTTTACAGAAAAAACTACGTTTTAAACGCTATGTCTGGATTTATATTCATAAATAGAAATTTATCTGACAAACAGACATAATCTTAATTTTTAAATATAAGTCATAATACACGGAGGTCGGCTTTCAGGCGCTTGTTATATTAGACATGTTTCAAGGAAAGTTAGATTGTATTAAACTAACTCGTTCAGAGTTATTGTAAGCATAATTGTGATTACTAAGAAAATATAATAATCATCAATAATATAAAATAAAATAAATATATATCTTCACGCAATTCCCAATACAGGGGTAGACAGAGGTCCAGTCTAGACAATTAAGTCCCTTCGACCCACCTTCCACCGTAGATATTTTCGATAATATGTGTCACGATAAAAGTCACAATAGCCGAATGGTTGAGTGATCGGAATTCGAGTCAAAGGACTCGAATTCTAACCCCAGGTAGTAGGCTCATACTAGTGGGTTTTATCAAAAACTTATGTTTGATTTATATTGTTGTCAACTATCACGTTGTCCTAAAAACGTCATCGGTGAATTGTGGGACGATAGGACTTAATTATCTAAATCTCTGTCTACCCTAATATTGGTAATAGCGGGAAGATATTATTAATTTTTTATTATATCGATAATATGGTAATATCTGTCGACAACGGTGACAACTTCCGACTTTGCTGGCTATGCAGAATATACTTATAGTACTAAGAATATCCGTGCAAACTATAGGTAGTGACTCGTTATTAAATTGTAGCCGACGTAACAATAATTATGCAGTAAAAATGGTCGAAGGACAGTCACGAGATGTTGTGAATCTCGTATCCATATTGGTTTTGTTTTTAACTGACTTAAAAAAAGGAAGGGTTTACCAATTCTTAAACGGTGTTTGTAAGGACATTTATTTTACTTAAATTAATAAATAATTAGTTTAGCTAGACACAGTTATTATTTGTGTATATGTGTTCTTTTTAAAGGTGGTTAAACTTTTTTAATCGAGAGTCATTTGAGCTAGAGCATTTAATCTAATTTTTGAACATGTTCACATACTCAAATATTAGATTAAATGTTTCAATAGCGATCACTGTGTTAAAATGCCTTGTAGTGATAGGTGACAGTGGTAGAAGTAAAAGAATATTCCATCCCACAGAAAACATTTCTTGGGTGTTGTAAGAGGCGACTAGAAGAAAATGACTTAATGGAAATAAATAGGTGGCTGGTGGCCATCTGAAAAATACCAGATCTGGATCTGGTATTTTTCAGATGCCTTTCTAGGCAGACAGGCAGCAGCGAGGTGCTTGGGAACGCCAATTCCCACGCCTTCCCAAGCTTGGCTATTATGGTAAATTGTCCACGAATATATATTTGTGTATTTCTACCCTTTTTTATATAGACAAAATTTTTACAACAACTAGTTGTTGCCCATTGCTTCGCCAGCGTCGAAATATTTTTATCGCGCAAGATTGTGTTTTCTTTAGTAGATAGTATAGGCTAATATGGATTAATAAAGTATTGGTAAGGATTTATACACAAAATATAAATTGTCAGAGTCACGATTGCCGAGTGGTTGCGTGGTCGGAATTTCGAGTCAGGAGACCCGAGTTCGATCCCCAGGTGGCAGACTCGCACCAATGGGTTTTTCATAGACTAATGGCATTGAGTCGGCGATGGGCTCGCCACCTGTCACGTTGTTTCCAAAAATATCTTCGGTGGAAGGTGGGTCGAAACGACCTAATTGTCTAGACCTCTGTCTACGCCTATATTGGGAATGGCGTGAAGATGAATATATATGAATTGCCAGCCACTGTGAAACGTATAAATTACAAATAAATATCAGCAAATTACAAATAAAGATTTTTTAACTATTTAAGCTGGTGAGATATCCTACCTGTCTATATTAAAGAATAATCGACTGTATGTACATACATACACACATAAAATACATAAGTAAGAGTATTTAAAGTTCACTCCTGGAACTAGGACTCTCCCATTAGATAATGATTAGGGTTTTGGCATAATCGCTATGTTTGGGAAGCGGATTGGCGATCGTAGTACCAGACACTTTGCACTTTAGACGCTGCTGTCCATCTTCGGTATGATTATTTTGGTCTGATATTTTTACAGATGTTTATCCCGCCTTCTATCGGTTGCCATAACGATAACGATTGGAAACAACGATGGTAAAAATATCCAGACCCGAGACAATGTAGAAAAGGGATTTTCCTCATTGACGCGTCCGAAAATTAATCCCGACTTGAACCCGACTCCTCGGATCTGAATCGACATCGTGAAACCTGGGTTGTGTGCCACTCGTTCACGGAGGTCGGCAAATGTATGGAGATTACGATTGATCTACTTTTGAAATATTTATTGATTGATTTATTTTTCTTATACGGTGGTAATTTCACACGCACTAACAAATAAATTTACTACCTTTCTATATTTTTTAATTTATTGGGGATATGGACTATGGGGTCTTGAAACAAAAATTATTTTTCCTAGTTGAGAGATCACGGACTAGTAATATAATAATTCTGTACATAATTCAATAAATATTATTATTATAATAACGTAACATTTTAAAGTTACTGTCTACAATATTTACTCTGCATATTATTACTGTTTAGGATATTTAAATTTTATGAAGCATACTTATTAAATATCTTATATATTAGATCGGTACAATAATATATAAGAGTATGGAACAGTATAGCTCACCTTTCGACTTAAACGACAAACGTTTACACGTTGACTTCTATAGCAATAAAAATAAGATTGAAATCGATGTGCAATTTTCATAATATAGCTAAATTTACAAAAATGATAAAAATATATAATTACTTTTCAAAGCCCACAGCTCCAATCGATCCAGGCTGTCGAGGAATGATCGACTGTCCCTCCGGCACTGCTCGCTGGTCCCATTCATCGGCACCATGATCCTCGGGAACCTGTCCCATAATTCCAGGAGGTTAGTTTTAACACTTTCACCGTAGCTTTCGTTTTTCGCGGCGATTTTTAAAATTGTCCCATTAAAGATGCCATCGGTTATGGTTTTTTCGGAGAGGGTAAGTTCAATGCACTCGCGGGCTGCGCATAAGCCGATCAGCAGCAGTAGTAAGCAAGCGCGCGCCGCCATGATAACACACTCAATGAAGCCTCAAACTCTCGGCGCGGGTATAAAGTGATATCAACCGAGCTTGCCGCTCGTGTCATGCACTTGAACAATAACCCTATGCTGCTGACTTAAGCCCGGACAATTGAATTGGGAAACTCATCTCCATCTGTTTACCTTCGCCAGTTTAATTGTTTAAAATTTATGCGCATAAACTAAATCGTTTACGTTTACGAATTTTTACAAATTGATCTGTTAATTCTTAATCGATAATTTGAACGCAAGTATTCGTCTCGGTACTTGATTTTAATAATTAGATTAACAGTTACAAATAGGCGGTGTGCGGTCGGAAATAGGTGGACCTATAATGATGCAATTTCAATGAATAACGATTTTTTCTATTTTAAATATTGATTTTAAATAGTGATTTATATTCATGATATTTTCAATACTAGGGTAAACGGAGGTCCAGACAATTAAACGTGACAGATGGTGAGCTTGTCGCCGTTTTTATGTCCAAGCCAAATACGTAATAAATGGTACATAAGCTTCGTTATAAATCGTTCGTAAAAAAACTTAATAGTGCCATCTTTCGACCTGGGGATTGAACTCGGGTCTTTCGACACAAATTCCGATCACCAAGCCACTCGGCTATTGTGACCCGAATCTATTTTTTCGTATATGTAATATATTTACGAAATAAAATTTCGTATATATTATTTATTATAATACAAAGGGACATCTAAATAAAAATATGGGCTAAATCATCAGAGGGGTTTCAGAAATACCAATATTAATAAATGCAGATTTTCTCTTTTGAAGTAATAAGATTTAATTTTTCTGTTAAAAAATGTAAATAAGACAATTGAAAATTTTATTAATTTGTAACTGTATAAATAAGTTGTCAATCTGATGTTTATTCGTTCGATTCATAACTGTTATTTAAATTAATTATAATTAAATTAGCTTAATTATAATAATTAAATTATACTCCTGTAATTTAGGGATCGAAGAGGAATGTATGCCAATTATAAGTTGCAAATGTCGCAAAGTTGACAAGTTAAATGTGAAATGTAATATTCTTAACGCAGCTTAAACGAGATTTAGATATTAAAAGTAAATATTGGGTTTGTGTACTATTTCAAATCATCAACCTAATTGAAATAAAGATGTGATATGGTCATCTTTCAAATCTGCCATTCAATTAAATCAATAAAAAAGTGTTTCTTATATTATAATGTTGTTATATATTTTTATATATATTATAATATTTTATTTTTATTGTGTGTATTTATAGTCGTATGTATGTCGTATAGTACATATTTAACGTCCGAATGGAAAAAAATGTTTTATTAATCAGGCTAATTGAACAAAATAATACATGATCTGTTGCTCAGTGATTTCCCCGAATGAAAAATTTTTTTGAATAATTAGTAGTCGTGTTGCGTATATACCGAATATAATCGGATTGAAGTTTCTACAGATGTGATAATGACTTCTATAGCATTAAAAATAAGATTGAAATCGATGTGCAATTTTCATAATATAGCTATTAAGTGACTGACGTATTTAATTGATGTTTTATTTGGAAATCCGGACGAAATCAAAGATTTGTCACGTACAACTTGTTTTAATGATTCTTTCATTGACAGTGTTAATGATTTTGATGTAATTAATTAGACAGTTTGTTAGCGAGCTACTATGCCATTTAATGAAATATCTAAGTATTTTAATAGGTCTGGCCCATGAACCCATCTTTGACTTCTAGGATTGCGGAAGCGACCTTTGTTTCCAATGGGACAAAGAATTATTTGTATATTTTTTTTTACTTACTCGTCTCGGAAATCTTTTCGACCCACCTTTTACCTAAGCTTACTTGGTACAAGAGGTGAGCCCATCGTCATCTTAGTGTCTAAGGAAAAAAATATCTTCACGCCATCCCCAATACTGAGGTAGCCAGATGTCTAGACAATTAAGTCCTTTCGACCCACCTTTCACCGAAGATATCTAATGCCTAAGTAAACGGTAAAATAATACTTATAGGTATATTTTTATACACATGTAAACATCTATGACCCTATTACAAACAAACATTCATATTTATCACAAATAAATTTTGCGTATAAAAGCGGGATTCAAACCCTTAGTTTTGAAACAGGGTCACTATCAACTAAGCTATCGGGTGGCCTATAAATTATTTTAAAATATGATTATAGAACTCTTTGGGATCCTAATATATTTCGTTACGTTATAGGAAGATAAGAGATCTACTATAATATGAGTGCAAGTTTAGGCATTTAGAATATTTAGGCTTCAAAACTGTGTATTGGATTTCCCAAACTTTGACCGGAGACCAGAAGTGCCTTCGTATGAAATCGTGTGGTAAAATTTTTCATACATTCTCTTTTAATTTGAAAGTTATCGATAAGGGCAACATCTCAAACATTGCTCTCAATGAAGGTAGGCGACTCAAATGCTCTCTGTAACATCGTCACAGGTGATGTATGCCGAATATATTATGCTACGGACTCCAAATAAAAAGCAATCCAATCAGTGAGTGTTTCCTTTTGGGGATTAGCCAACTAAGGTAAAGTAACTTCCTTACTTTACCTTAGAAGTCGAACAATAACGATGATTTTCTCGTTCTTTGGACAGAAAAGAAGGACGGGAAGGAAGAGAAAAGAGGAATGGACCCATTGGTTTCTCAGTGGTTCCATCAAATAGGAAGATTTATAAAGAGGAACGGAGATTACTTCGAAAAGCAATAAAAGTGTTGGCAAATTTCTACATTGAGCAGTTTTTTTTATTTCTAAAGACTTTCTGTGCGAACCACGTATGTAAAAATTATATAAATCATTTCAAAATAGTAATAACAGTCATTAGTTCTTCTAAATCTATACTAAGAGCATTATTTATATTAAATTTTGGTGCAGTTGGCCTTGTTTTTATTTAACTTTCGCTGAGACGCAAACCTTGAAGAGCTTGTTTCTAATTAAACAGTTCAATAAATTTTTTATATTCCATATCAATAGTCCTGAATAATTGAATGCCCTTCCAAAGTTTCCCGGATTAAAACTACTTCTAGGCCGAATGTATATGATTCCGATTATAAGTGTAGACAGCGGCCATTGGTATGTGAAGGGAGAGGAGTTATAAATCAGAATAATAAGATTCGCTTGCCAAGCGTGGCGATTATGGCAGTTCCTCCCTATGGGAGAGGCCTTTGTCCAGCAGTGGACTTATTGGTCGATATGTATGTATGTATGCATGCATGTATTATACATACATAAGATTAGTATGAGTACATAAGGGACAAGTCTATTAAAGGCAAATAATTTTTGATGACGGAACTAAATCAATGACATAATAATAATTTAAAAGAGAATAATTTCTCTTAATCCGAGGTACAACAATACTTCCCTAAATCTAAGAAATTCCAAATTAAAATTGAGCAGACTGGTGAAGCAGACGTCTATACTGTAATGCTGAAGAAATATTGGACAAATTTGCGGTGTGTGATCTTTAACAATAACAAACGAAAAACACCAAGGCTGAACCGAGGTGAAATATGGAGAATTATGATAAAAAAATACCACATTGAAGTGACCCCATACAGTTATTTCCGTTTGTTATTTATTTGAGTTTTCTTATATAATAAAAATTAATCAAGTATTAGTTTTGTTTATTTTTAGCAATTAACAATAAAAATTCTGGATGTCAAAGGTGTGTATAGCTATATTTCTCTAAAAACAAAAAGGGTAAAGAACCAAATTCAAAGAATAAATATTTTTTATTAAAAATGCGATTAATGTTTAAAAATAGGTTTATTATGTTGTTAAAGATAAAGATATTCTAAATCATCATTAAATTTTTCTTATCTATTAATAAAAAATCATCAGTAACATATTGATATCTGAATTCCCTTTTAAAAGATGTTTTATACTGATTGCATTATCTCATTGTATATTACTCAGTGTCGTAGTCCTATTGTGTGTTAAACTAAACTTTAAAATCCGAAACAAAAAATCTTCAAACACTTAAATTAATCTATCAAATGACGTTAAATCAGACAATAGAAAACAATTGTTCGCGAGTGTTTTTAAACACTAACACTTATTAGGGGTTAAAAAAAGCTGATAAAGATTTAATTTTTTGTTCACGCAGTTTTTCACTACTCGGGTAGGCAGAGCTGTAGACAAGGAAGTCTTTTCACTGTAGCTTATTTGAGACTTTGTGACATTATTTAAGAGACTAATAAATAAGATAATTTTTGTGGGATGGACAGAATTATAATCTGTATGCTTCGGCCTACCGTTGGTAAGCGTTAACTAATTGATTATTAAAAATTAAATTAAATTTGGTGGAAGATGGGTCGAAAGGACTTCATTGTTTAGACCATTGTCTACATTTATATAGGGAATGGCGTGAAGATAATGTATACTTCTTTTTATTATAAATTTTATAAATTTTAAAGCATGCAAATCATGCTGGATACTTTGTTATTAAATAAAAGCGATTTAAAAAAAATCAACTGAAACGGGCGGGATTCGAACCCGCAACCTAGCAACCCGCTTACTTCCGAGTTACCATGTCATACACGCATCACTTTCTTCTCTTTTTATGGGCATTAGGGCCATCTGCCAGAAACTATTGTTACTATTATATAAACTATACTGAACTATTGTATGCAAATAAATAGATATTAAAATAAATATCTTCACGGCATTCCCAATGGGCAGGGGTAGACATAGATCTAGACAATTAAGTCCTTTGGAACCACATTCTACCACACAAAACTGTTTGAAGCTATCCGAAGATATTATTTGGGACAATGTGACAGGTCGTGAGCGCGTACCGTCTTTATGTCAAAGCCAACTATATCGTACATAAGTCTTTTGAAAAAGACCATTGGTACGATTCCTGGGAATTAAACTCGCGTCTCTTGATTTGTATTCCGATCACTACCGTGTATATAAATCATTTTTATATTTTCTTATTGTCATTAAAGTATTAATAGTAAACCAGGTTTTTCACAGGTTAGGTTCATTAAGCCTTGTTCTACCGTAGACCCCGGCTCCTAGCTTGTTTTTCAAGTTACACCACTTGCATAGGCACATTCTTGACGGTCGTGGACACTGATTCTTTTTATTTCGTTTTATCAAGCCGTCACGTCGAGTTAAGTTAATAGTTAATAAATCGGATACGCACAATTCGTTATTCAGTCTAACTCATCCCAGGATAACTCTCGTACCTTGCAGAATTATGAATACAAAGTACAAATTGATGATGATGATGAATTAGAATAAATAGAGAACGATTACGTATGTTATAAAATAACAACTCCTTCTTTTGCGTTCTATCGTGTTTATGAGCTGATTGGAAGTCCTTTACTCTTTCCTTTCCATCCTCATTTTCAAAGACGTGAGATCTTCTTCTTCCCTACTCAAGCCTTTTATTAAAGGTCGGAATCTCACCTGCAGATCTCTGGTACTACCGATAAACATGTCGAGAACCAGTTACCATTAGCTGCTTCGCGTGCTGATTTAATGATGTTGCTCATAAAAATCATGTAAATGACATTCATATCCATCGTATTGTTTACATTAGAGGATTTTAAACCTAAAATTATAAACATCTTGTCATAGAAGGTCAGCTAAATCATTTTAATATTTAATTTTGTCAAAAATTATCTGCATGTACGATTAAATAAAGATGCCTTGGTCACGTGCCTAAAAAAAACGCAGGACGTCTTTTGCAGGCGCTTAATCGGTGAGTGCTGTATTTTACTATGAAAATAGGGAGATGATGACAGAAAAAGATGGTTCTTGTCTGTTTCACTATTTGAAGGCTATTGCAGAACATATGCTTCTCCCGCAATGGAGGGTATACCTTAATTGCCAGACAAAGCGGGCGGATTGGCGATCGCAGTACTAGACACGGTGCACATTTAAAGTTGCTGAATGCCACTGGCCTGCTGGTATTTTTCGAAATATACATCTAATAGTATCTTAAACACATTTTTGTCGCCTGGCGACAACCAGGGGAAAAAGGGGGATGGATTTTCTGATACGATTTAATCATGAATATATCACTTTCTTATGGTATATTTTCGTGCGAAGCGAAGTTGACAAGCTTTAAATAAACTCGTTAATTATCAAAACATGTAATGAGGCTTAACTAAAGCAATAAATCTCTGTTACGTGTATGTTACATTTATGTTATATGATCTATGTATCGTAAGATATTTATCACTATACTATGTAATTATAACTTAGTATTAATTTTAAACGAAGACAGATGTCAAAATGAAGAGTAGTCATATTTGATGGGAATAATTTTAATGTGCTGATTCCACGGAATGATGATAATTAATGTGTGTATCTTCGATAGAATTTGAGCTTAAGTTTTGGAAAAAATCCATTGGTACGTGCTTGCTATCTGGGGATCGAACTCGGATCTCTTGAATCGAATCCCGATCACCCATGAATTATATCGTTGGTTGGATGGACATATAATACCGCGACGGGCGAACCACCCATCACGTTTTTAAAAAAAAATTGCTTCGGTGGAAGGCAGGTCGAAAGGACTTAATAGTCTAGACCTCAGTTTAGCTCAGCATTGGGAATGGCGTGAATATATCTTTTATTATATGTCTTCGTATTAATCTAGTAGATTATAGGAAGATGTTTTACACTTACCATAAACTGTTTAACGTACTTATTATCCAGATGTTACATACAGATGTTTTTGAAAGAGCTATAGATAAGTCATCGGCCTGTTAAAGTCCACTGCAGGATATAGACCTCCACCGTACTCACCAGCTTGTCATAATCGCTTGGTAGGCGGATTGCGATGGCAGTAATAGACGCGTCGTACCCGAGACTTGGCCGTAACGACACGGCAAATGAGTGGATCATAAATGGCGAATGAGTGGCAAATGGATTGATAATATATTAAATATCTTCAAGCCATTCTCAACACAGGGGTAGACAGAAGTCTAGACAATTAAGTCCTTTTAACCCACCTTCTACCGAAGACATTTTTTGGGACAACGTGATAGGTGGTGAGCATGTCGCCGTCTTTATGTCCTAGCCAACGATATGAATTGTACGTAAGTTTTTGAATAATTCCATTGGCGGAGATCGAACGCTGGTCTCTTCACTCGAATCCCGATTACCCAAACACTGGGCTATAGTGACCTTATTGATAAATAAACAAAGATTTTATTTTTATTATAATTATATTATTATGGCTGTTTACTGTACAAAATGAAATAAAAATAACTGCACTGCTCGTTAAAGAACGTTTCAGCGCGACAATTTATCATTTATAGCCTGGGCGAGACTGGCCGAGGGCATTCATGCACATTATAGATAGGACCTATTACTTTGTCTGGATTCTGATATTGCGTTTTAATTAAATGAATTAATAAATATAGAAGTCAAGATAGCCAAGTAGTTAGGTGATCGGAATTCGAGTTGAGAGACCCGAATTCGATCCCCAGGTGGCAGGCTCGTACCAATGGGTTTTTCAAAAACCTATGTCCGATATATTATATTGTTGGTATAAAGGCGGTGACGGGCTCACCACCTGTCACGATGTCCCGAAAATATCTTCGGTGGAAGGAGGATCGAAGGAACTTAATTGTCTAGACTAGACCTCTGTCTACCCATGTATTGGGAATTGCGTGAAGATATTTATTTATTTATTATAGGTGGCAGGGTCGTATAAATGGGTATTTTCAAGAACCTATGTGCGATTCATAACGTTGGCTTGGACATAATGAATATATTTTCGGTTGAAGGTGGTACAAATGGACTTAATTGTCTAGACTAGACCTCTGTCTACCGCTGTTTTGGGAATTGCGTGAAGATATTTATTTATATTTTACTATATTATGACAATGAATAACTATAAACAATTCGTATAGCTTCTAATACTTTTATTGTTTTAATCACTGATTATTTCCGTTCATTGGATAATTCACGTATCATAACTAACAATGAATCGTGTATTGGCTGACCTTTCGAATTGCTTAATGGTCTGAAGATTTTAAAATATTCATATCTATTTAAATGTGCGACTCAAGACCAGGGACTTGAGAACAGGAAATGAATATATACTGTGGTTTAATTTCCTAGTACACAAGTGACCTGAGTTAGGTACCTGGATTATCTATGACGGCTTTTGAACCTACATATACTAAAATTAAATATACCTACATACCTGTAGTATGTAACGTTAAATATGATGTTTGTTTTAACAGTAGCATCAAAAAATATGACAATTAAATAATCTCAACAATTAATAAGTCACTATAATAATTATTAATAATACGATAATTAATAAGTCTCAGCAATTAATAAGTCTCAAAGTTAATATATCACGATAGCCGAGTGTTTGAGTGCGTGGAATTGCGAGTCAATAGACCCAAGTTCGATCCCCAGTTGGCAGGCTCGTACCAACGGGGTTTTCAAAAACTTATGTACGAATTACATCGTTGGCTTGGACATAAAGACAGCAACGGGCTCACCACCTGTCACGTGGTCTCGAAAATATCTTTGGTGGAAGGTGGGTCGAAGGGACTTACTTGTCTAGAGTAGACCTCTGTCTACCCCTGCGTGAAGATATTTATATTTTTTATTTATTCAACAATTAATAGGTGTCTAGTCTAGTGGTTAGAGCGTTCGCTTTAGAAAACAATAGATCCAGGTTCGCTCGACACCAAAAGAAAAATAAATTATCGTGCAATCTCAGTGGTAGTTATAAAATAATTTAATGGTTCTTTTAAATTATTAACCTATCGGTTGTTCAAAGGCTCTTGAGGAACGGACAACGCCTCCAAACATATGTCAAGGTTCATAGCAATACTATTATTTATATTGGGCTGCGATTTTAGGAGATTTAGCTTGTTAGCTGAATATGAAAAAAACATGATAAAAATCACGATAGTCGATAGGTGATCGGAATTCTAGTTGAAAGACCGATCCCCTAGCAGGCTTGCACCAATGGGGTTTTTTTTAACTACTGTACGATTTACATTGTTTGATTGGAAATAAAAAGTCGCCGAGTCCCAACATAAAATCTTCGGTAGAAGTTAGGTCGAAAGGACGTTATTATTGTCTTGACCTCTGTCTATGTTGTATCTGTATTGAAACTGGCGTGAAGATTTATTTATATGATCAATATTATCAGTGTACATTAAATACTATACGTATTATATAAAGACAATGTAAAGTTTTTTACTTACCACAAAATATTCACGGATGCATAATATCTATGAATATAATTATAAAATTATTGTTATTAGTGAGAAATAAAATAGAAAGATGTAATCGATTAAGTTGTGCTTATCTTCAAATCCAGCTGGCTGATTTAATATATTATAATTTTAACTAATAAACGACCTTTTATAACCTGGGTAGCGGTAAAAGGCGCAAATACATATAATATAAATATTGTAATTAAAAGTACATTTATTTATCTGTAAAATCACATGTTTTACAGTAATTCAATAGCAAAATTTTGATGAGTCAGTTCTGAATAGATCTGAATAGGTCGCATCTATGTCTAAACTTGTTTCCACGTAATCAGGCAGATCTCCTTTCCACACGTTAGTACATAATAATTGAAGGATTTTAATCAGGTTCTTATAGATGTGTGTCGTATGATGATAGGCTGATTTCATTTTAAATCTGCTAAAAAGGATCAGTTCAGTGAATCTTGCTATAAAAGTTTTCATCTAAATATATCCGTTAAAAAAAAAAAATTATGACTTCATTTGACAATATATTTTACATTTCCCAATACCGGAGTATACAGAGGTGAAGACAAGATACTGATAAAGCATCATTTTCATACATATTATGCTCCTTCGAAGTTAGTACCTGTATATGTATCATAACAGTATACTATAATGACAAATTTATCATTTATTACATATTAATGATAAGATAAAATAATATATATGTTTATAGATAGATAATTCGGTAGTATACATAATATTACAGCACAACATGTTTTAATTTCAGAGACCTTAAAACTACATACGGTGATCATGTCGCTTTAAGCGATTCCTGCCTGACAAACCAGGTATTAAAAGAAATGTTTTTTCAATTCCAAATTAAAGATGCAAATTTTAATATAACTGATATTAAACACTATTATTTAAATAAATTTATATTTACTAATTTAAATAATAACTTTTATTAAGTATAAAAGTAATTATTAAAATTAATAAATATAAATTTTATTGATTACTTTTACATTTATTAATTTTAATATTTCATTTAACGGATTGACCGTTATTATTCAAACATTGTTTTTACAAGTAATCTTTTATCTCTTTTTTATATTTCATTTAGAGTTAATCTTATTCATTTATTTATAGATAAAAATAAAAGACTGCGATAAATTATTTATATGTTATCTAGAATTATTCTTAAGTTATTTTGATCTTTAAAAATTTATAACATAATCACAAAAGAATCTATAAAATGTCATCGCCCTCTTTTAGCGTTTTAACACCGCACTATTTGTTAATTATTATTTCAGTGATATTCTAAAAGAAATTGCTTAAATACTCTAAACATATCAGATCAAAATAATCAGATAGATGGGCAGCAGCGACTGAGGCGTGAGTGGTTTGTGCGATAGCCAATCCGCTTGCCGAGAGTATGTCAAAAAATTATTTTACCTTATACAGAGATGGGCTGTCTGTCAATTGTAGTAAATATTTTATTAACTGATACTGGTACGAGTAAAAGTGGTCATTACAAAATATGTTAAGAAGCACAAAATTAGTTTTTTTTTATAAGTAAATAAATATCTTCACGCAGAGTCCCTGACGGCATTGCCAGTCAGAACAAATAGCCAAGTGTCACGATCCTTACATATCTCTTTCGCTTCTTTCAAATTCAGCATTTTCTTTATACACGCTCATCTAGATATCCGAATACTCGTGGCCGTCTTCTCTTAAAACAATTTCCTCATATGATCTTCGAAAGTTTATTTCGACCCTCCTCAACCTCCTAAGGGACTTAACTGTCTAGACCTCTTAAAGGTAAATTTGTCATTATAGTATACTGTTATGATACATATACAGGTACTAACTTCGAAGGAGCATAATATGTATGAAAATGATGCTTTATCAGTATTTTTAAATAAAAAGGGTTAAACGAGCAGGTGGCTCACGTGATGATTAGTTATTAACGCCACCCATGAACACCTACAATACAATACCTACAAGGCCCTTTTCTTTATATATTTATTATTTTATTTTATAAAGATCAATATGGTATTTTAATAACAGATTTCAATGCGGTAATATCCACAAAACATCAACGTGACCTATATTTGACTTAGTCCTACGCAGCATAATTTTGGGTTCTTTTTTCGATAATAAATTTATATTTTTACTCTTTCTTAGACATTTATTTTGGATATTTATCTTAAAGGCAATGTGGATTCCGCAGTGGATGAGATTATCTCATGTCACAGTCTTTAATACGTCACGGGAAATATACTTCAAGTTTAATAATTACATAATCAAGATCTAAGTGAAAGATGAGATTCACGAGAATTTTAAATATATGGTAATCTTAGTGTATATATATTTATAATGTAACAAAAAAAATAAAAAGAGCTTTATATTAGATACATTAAACACACGGAAGAATCATTAATATATAACGCAAAATCATTTTGGTCATTTAAAAGAAGTAATTCTTCGTTTCCATCCAGTATGGTATACTCCAGCTCTTCCCCAAACTATAGATATAAGTAAACTTGCTGAATATTTTCATTCCAAGTTTCTTCCACCCAATAAAAACTATGAAAAGCCATGTCGTATATACTAGTAATCTCCACGTGTACTTGACGCATTTGACAAAAATGCCCAAATTCAGAGATTGTCCATATATTTTGAGATCGATTAAATATATATATCTCACGCCATTCACATTACAGGGGTAGACAGAGATCTAGTCTAGACAATCAGGTCCCTTCGACTTACGGGACAACGTGACAGGTGGGGAGCCCGTCGCCGTCTTTATGTCCAAGCCAACGGTATAATTCGTACATAAGTTTTTGTAAAACCCATTGGTACGAGCCTGCCACCTGGGGATCGAACTCGGTTCTTCTGACTCGAAATTCCGAACAACCAACCACTCGGCTACCGTAGCTCAAACTGTCCAGATTCATTAAAAAAAACCTGTACATTTCAATATGTGCTCGTTCCCTACGTTATAATCATATTTTATATACGTCTCTAAGTAACTCGAACTATAGACGATATTCTTGTTTTAAACACAGTTGTCATTCTTTTAATGATCTATGCAGGAACTGAGATGAATCCTTTTCCGTACTAGTCAGTTGCTATTCGTTAACTTATTTTATCAAATATGTAATATGGCATCAATAATTTTTTTATTACTTCATCTATATATATGTCTTAGTTATGTATCTGTTAAACTACGTATAAATACTTGCAACTGGCTTTTTTATTTATTAGTAAATTTTTTTTGTGAAAATAAGCTGTAAGTCATCTTTAAAATAAATAAAAACAGCTAATTATTAGGTACGCAAAGGTAGGTACGGAAAAGTAAACAAACTCACTGTAAAACCCCTGAATTTATATTATTAATAAATTAATAAAAGAAACCATAAGTTATTTAAAACAAACAACTAAATGAAGTGTGTATGTTCTTTACACGGGAGTATTCGGGGCAGGTTACTAGTTTCTTGTCACTATACTTCCCCTGCACACTTCATATCATAAATCCAAAACTCCAATCTAATTAAACATAAAGCAATAACTAATGCTTATCTTTCACATTTCATCGCTTTTAAGAATTAAAATTAGTTACTGATTTTTTGTACTTGTTATTCTTTTTTTGTATCTTCTACTTTTGTCTGCCATATTTTAATTATTTATTTAAAATTATGAATATTGCAGTGTTGTATTTTAAGTTAATTTCAAACGAAATTTTACAGTGCTGTTGGTATAATAAATAAATAACACGTCGGGAGGATATAATGTATTTCAGTATAATTATACATAAATGATTTCACAGACATTACAAAATAACTTTATTTACAGACAATAATTCAGTTGCGCTTATGACTAATAAATATAGGAATTAAACAACACACAATAGTCATGTCATACATTGACCTTAATGAATAATTTATTTTTAATAAATTTGACTTTCGGATAAATTTATGAAAAATTATTATGGTCTATAAATCTTCACGCCATTCCCAATACAGGGGTAGACAAAGGTCTACTCTAGACATTTAAGGCCTTTCGGCCCAGCTTCCACCAAAGATATTTTGGGACAGCGTGACAGGTGGTGAACCCGTCGCCGTCTTTATGTTCAAGCCATCGATAAGAATCGTATATAGGTTTTGAATAAAACCCATTGTTCGAGCCTCAATGATGATGACCTTAATGATGATTTATTTATATATATTTATTTATCTTCTTTGACTTTGTTCCCGGCAGCGACACGCCTGTCCACATCTAAATCACATCTTCCATCCCGGCTAAACGCACTCCCCAAGTATACAATTTCATTCACCTGTTAATTATGATATCATCATTCATTAATGATGATTATTATCAATTTTAATAATTTAATTTAGAACATTACACTTATACATATTAGGACATTAGGAAACGTATACTATATAGGACATTAAGAACGACCTTATAAGGTATACTTTTTATTTTCAAAGAAGTGGGGTCGACAGAAGTCAAGGCAATTTAGTCGTTTGGACCCATTTTATTGGCGCCTATCGGCATCTTAGTGAACAAGGGAATGGTGTTATATACTTATAAAGACAGATTTATATAGATAAATTAAATGTTTGTTTAGTTATAATTCAGAACAATTTAAATCACAAATCTCAATTTCGCATATGGGCCTAATTTGTACTATCATAACCTTTTTTTTAAATTAAAGAAGGTTATTCAGTATAAATTTTTCGAGAATGTTCATATAGTTAAAATAATTTTAATAGTTTTACAAATTACAAAGTGTTGTAAAAGTGTGTACAGTCTCCTTGTGACCAGGGATGCTGTAAAGCATTCGAAACGACAGAAAGTACAAGAAATAAAATCCGAAAAACGTTTTATTTTAGATGTGTAGTGTTCGCGCAAATACAATAAATAATTATGTACTAAGTGTCGTATCTGCGCTATTTGGGACAACGTGACTGTTGGTGAGCCTATCGCAGAGTCCAAACCAAAATAAATAAATAAATAAATATCTTCATGCAATTCCCAATACTGGGGTAGACAGAGGTCAAGTCTAGACAATTAAGTCCCTTTGACCCACCTTCCACGGAAGATATTTTCGGCACAACGTAACATGTGGTGAGCCCGTCGCCGTCTTTATGTCCAAGCCAACGATGAAATTCGTACATAAGTTTTTGAAAAACTCATTGGTACTGCACCTGGGGCACTGCCACCTGGGGATCGAACTCGGGTCTCTCGACTCGAAATTCCGACCACCCAACAACTCGGCTATCGTGACTTTCCAGAGTCCAAACCAATGGTACAAATATCGTTAATATCATAACAAAAGTCCACTGCTGAACAAAGACCTATGTCCTATGTTCTGTTCAGTCCAATGTTCACGTATAATATAGTAGAATATACTTACATAACACACAGATAAACATTAAAATATTATATTTATATAAACATTCATGACTTGTGTACAAACATTAATATTCATTACACGACTACTTACTAGCAGGATTCGAACCCGCAATTCTAGGCTAAAAATGCTACCAATAATTTTATATTTTATCAATAAATAATTAAAAATTAATGAGTTAACAATCTATATATTAATATTTATTCTATTTCTCGATCAGTTCAGTCAAAGAGTATATAAATGCTACGTTGTATTTGTGGCGTATGTAGAGAGGATTTGACGTGGTTCTTTTAGACACAACTTTATACTTCGGAAAATTAAAGGAAATGTGAGGCAAATCGCAGACGAAGTCACGGAAACGGCTATATAAGTGACAATATAAGTATTGTTCGGTTTTGTGGTTTTCAGTAAGCAGATACATAGCATTAAATTTATTATTAATAAATATGTTGTAGAGCAAAGTCTTTACTTTATTTGTGTTAAGAAGTTAACCACAAACGCAAGTGCGATTGGTGAGATGAGGATCCTTTTAATAAGTTTTTCCTTGTTATTTCAGTTATGTTACATTAGAAACACTAGTGGTTACAGTAAGTAAAATTTGTTTATTATAACTTCTTAACAAATAAAATATACATCTTCGCGCATAGTTTCTGATGGTGAAGCCAGATAGAACATATCGCCAAGTGTCACGATTTTTACACATCTCCTTCACGTTTTCAAATTAATCATTTTCTTCATATCCACATGTCTAGGTATCCTAGTACTCTTGAACCTCATCTATTCGAGTAATCTGCTTACGTTAGTTAGTCTCGGCGTACCTTGACTCTTTTTATTGTAACTAACTTTCGCGCTGTATATTTTCATCATCATTCGAATTTTCGCCGCTCAACTTTGTCGATAGCCGTGTGGTTGGGTGGTCGGAATTTCGAGTCAATAAACCCGAGTTCGATCCCCAGGTGGCAGTACCAATGAGTTTTTCAAAAACTTATGTACGAATTTCATCGTTGGCTTGGACATAAAGACGGCGCCGGGTTCACCACCTGTCACGTTGTCCCGAAAATATCCTCGGTGGAAGGTGGGTCGTAGGGACTTAATTGTCTAGACTAAACCTCTGTCTACCGCTGTATTGGGAATTGCGAGAAGATATATTATATTATTATTATAACTTTGTCAATCTATCGAACCACGCCCTTATCCATTTTTAGTAATAAGATCATCTTTAAAACCAGCCATATTACAATCTAGTCTTTTCATTTTCGATCTGCCGAGGTAACGCCGCACATTTAACGAAGAAAACGGCATTTCTATACTGAATTCAACTTGCTTTTATGCATCTTCTGGTCGCCCCAGGTTTAGCTACCATGTACAGTCGGTACCAGCACTACGTTATGTATAGCAAAACATGTACTTTACATTACACTCTGCCTCTTGTTTAACGCAGTCAGGGCAGCGTTAACTTTGTTACCAGCAGACACACTCCTGTCCACATCTAATTCACATCTTCCATCCCGACTAAAAGTAAATATATAATATTTTTTTTCTATGTTTCACACTTCGTTCACTCTTCTTCTTCAAACGTACTTTAAAAGTATATTATGTTTGTTATGTACTTTAATACTTAAAAAAGCGTGGGACGCTTTGTGACATATTTTCGAGAACTGAACTATCGAGCACCCCACGCTTTTTTCCCAATAACACAAACATTTTTAAATATTTTTTCGTTCGTTGTTATATTTATTTAGAATTATTTTTTACGTTTAGTTTGATTCATTATTAAAGCGTGTATTTAGTTTTTCTGAAACTATGTCTTATTTTTATAGTTCAATTATTTTCCCATTCTTTATCAAAACCTGCATGCGCAGATCTTGCAGTTGCTTCCTCGCTCGCATCTCTCTCGCTCGCTCTCAGTCAAAGGATCTGTAATGAAATTATTAATTCTGGCGAACCAGGATAATGCGATAATCGGTGTAATTCTTACATCGTTACCGTATGGTAACTGTGTAAGATATTATATTATATAAAATTGCCAGTCCGTTTCTTCCCGTGAGTGTCGTAAGAGTCGACTAAGGCAAACAGCCTTGAATATCGTTATGGAAACCGATAGATGCCGGAATAACCAACTCTGAAAACATCAGACTGAAATGATCAGACCGCAGAAGGCAGCGTCTGAGATGCGAGTGGTTTGTCGCAATCCGCTTGCCAAGAGTGGCGATTATGGGAAATCCTACCTATAAGAGAGGCCTGTGTCCTGCAGTGGACTTTAATTTGCCGTTATGTTATACGAGTATATTAATATATGTACAGCTTAATTGTTTGGCGTAAACTGATTAAGAGATCAAATATGAATGTGTGTAAACACTCGATAATAGATGGCGCCTATGCTAATAAACAAGGCGTTAGTAATAAAAAAGAATACAGATTTAAAATTTTAACTGATGCGTGTAAGACATGGTAGCTCGGAGGTAAGAGCGTTGCCACGGATCGGCAAAGGTCGCGAGTTCGAATCCCACCCGTGTCAGTTGATAATTTTAACGTTTTTCTCTTTAATTTAACAACACTCGTTAAAATCTTTTTAAGGTTTTGGCTTTGACTTTGATTACAGAAAGTCGTGAAGAACCTGCTGGTTTAGAAGAAAACGGTAAGACTATCTTTGCAGATTCTTGAAAGTTATCCGATATATATCAGATATTATAAGTACCCTTTGAAAAAAAATCCATTAAAATTCTCTAATGATTTCAGACAGACGTAAAGTATACCCGTTGTTCAAGTCGAACCATAATTTATTGTGTCTTTAAGTGCCTTGTAATTTTATATATTTTTTTTTTTCGGTAATTTGTTCTTGGTTGACGTGCTGTCAGATATTTGCATCCCGTTATTTATTTTTATCTTTTAGCGAATATAAAATAACTGTCTGAATCTTTGTCTCAGATACATTAAATACCTGCTATCTTCTTGATGAGACTTCATGATAGCATAGATAGTTTAATTAAGTTCTATTAGTTACTTTAAATATTGCTAAGATTTTCATTTATTAATTTAAATTTATTTAATTTTATTTATACTGCTATTTAAACATTGTACATTTATATTTCATCATTGAACATATTAGTATACTTAAGTTATGCTATTTATTAAGCATTAGAATACTGGCTCCTTGTATTATATTCCTTTCCTTGTTAAAAATTAATCATACTAATGATTTTATCAAGAATTGTACGAATAATAAAATTACGTCGTATACTAAAGTTATATATAGATATCCCATTCTATTGACATTAGTATCCCAAGTACAGGTAGAATTTGAAGCCTTTTCTGAACGAAGGTGAACTTCGCACGACTTTGAATCAAGTCGTATTGAATTTGAGATTTCAGTGGAACAATGGCAGTTTGGTGAATCGAATCAGTTGATCAATGAAAAATTATCAATGGGCTGGCAGTAATAATTACGATGTCAGTGATATATTGCATGTCTTTCAAATAAACAAATGGGTAAATTACCATAAGATAAATAATTGTATAAATAATACTAGCTAAGCTGCAATGCTTGTGTCCGGAATGGTTCAAATCAATGGGGTGTTTGACTGTATTTAGAAAATGACCTAAAATAGCTGACTATGTTTTGGCAAGGTGAAGAATAAATAAAAATGTATTAATTTAATGTGTCTGATTAAATAACATAAGGACTTTTACAATTTACTTTGGGATCACAGCAATGAATGTAAAGTGGATAAACACGTATAACTCCTATTTTTGTCTTCATTTAAAAAGATCAACAATATTTAAATTTTATCATGATTTTATATATTTTCAAATTTATGGAACTCAGGGGAGTTCCATAAATTTGAAAATATATAAAATCGACGACCTCCGTGGTCGAATGGGGTCCCGGGTTCAATTACCGAACGGATCAGTGTAAGAAACCACTTTTTGATATGTGTTTCGGATCTGGGTGTCAGTGATATTTTGTTGTAGCTTCTTCCTTGGTATAAGAGTTGTCCCCATTATCAATTTACTTATTTAATCTTCAAACATACGAGTTAATACTAATTACTCATATGAGTCTCATGTATGAATCGTATCGTAATATTGACCAAAATGACGTCACATTTCGAAAGTATAGCCTACCACTGGATGTTATTAACGAATATGTAGCTTCTTCTTCTTGTTCTTTAAAAAGATTGATTTAGAGTTTATTTCTGAAATTTTTACCAATTTTTAGCAAAACTATCGTACAGAATAATTATTAATTTAGCTGCAATAGCAGCATTAATAGTCCTTACAAAAATGTCACAGAGAAACATTCGCCGAGCGTTTGAGAGAAATAACCGTATTTTGTATCATTTATTAAACAAACAATAAAACATATATTTTATATTAGTAAAACGTAAGAAAATCGGTATTTTTAGCCAAATACCCTATCATACTTGAACCGGCGGCCTCATGTCACGCAGTTCGCACCCTCTGCCTTTAGGACATGGACCCTCGCTTACTGAGGATTTGTTATTTTGTTACAAATAGTTACATTATTACGTAATCTTAATACGGGTACATTCAGATACGTAAAGGAAAAAGTCATTACTCCAGCTTATGGTCCCCTCTCCTTTATAAATAACCTGAAGACCATTACAGCAGGACTTGTTGTGATGATGAATATCTTATCACATTATGAATCTGTGAATTTCACGGATGTGAAATATCCTTTTTCATTTATTTTTATCAATTTGATTTGACAATCGTTACCAATTCGCAATTTAACTAAAGAATTTAAAATATAAAGAATTATGATAACTTTTCCTGTTAATGTTAGTTAAGATTTAGTTTTCTTTGTTTGAGACAAAGATGCTTATCATTTGTTTTCCTTGGAAGCAATTAATCATTTCTCATTTCGTCATTTATCATTTGTTTTTAAGATTCTAATGTATCGTGATGGAATGGATAAAACACAATATTATTTGAAGGTCATTGTAGAAGCGTGCTCGTCGCGACTCCTGCCAGCCGTTTTTAGGGCTGCAATTCTACACAGCTGCGCACCCATGCCAACGAGGGTTAGGGCGTCCCCCCAAGGCGACGCACACCAGTTCGTCCCCGTCGGTGTGGAATGCAGCGAGCAAAGCGGCGATGGGGACCGCCATCCGTCACGCACAGCCCGACACGGCGGAAGGTGGAGGACGGAGTGCAGAGTTGGCACGTGGAATGTTAGGGGAGGAATGAGAGATAAGACGAATGAGTTGATTGAAATAATGAAAGAAAGAGAATTAGATGTCGTGCGTTTGTCGGAGGCCAAGCGGAAGGGCAGCGGTACTGAAGAGCTCCCTGGCGGGGCGTTAGCTCTATGGTCCGGAGTCCCGGAGAGCGAGAGCGCCTGCCAGGGAGTGGGGGTGCTGCTGTCGTCTCGGTTGGTCGATTTTATGACTGAATATAAGGTTGTGAACTCGAGACTTCTTTGGGTTCGCTTTAAATTTTGACTGACGAAGTTATTCCTTTTGGCTGTTTATGCGCCGGTAGCTTCGTCGTCCAGAGCTGAGCTGGAGGAGTTTTGGGAGAATGTAAGAGAAGTTCTAGACTTGGTTAGAGCAAAAGAAAGAATTGTTGTATATGGTGATGTGAATGGATGGGTTGGTACCGCTCGGCCAGGGTACGAGTCGGTGCTTGGAATGTTTGGATCTCCAAACATTCCAAGCACCGACTTGGAATGTTGGAGATCCAAACATTCCAATTCTTTTATCTAAAAGGGTTAACGATGTTGGCAAGCTTATACTGGCTGTATGCAAGGAAAAGGTGACTCTTGTGACAAACACGACGTTTAGTCACAAGAAAATCCATATGTATACTAGAACAAGAGAGAATGAGAGAAGTATGATCGAGCTTCAGGAAGCGGACACTAGGAATAAATATCAAGCAAGGGTAGCCGAAATGCTGGACAGCATTGGTGTCAGGAAAGAATGTGTGGAAGAAATATGGCAGAGCCTTAGAGATGGAATGGTTAGTGCAGCGGAAGACGTGTGTGGAACTGTGAAAAGAGGTAGTAGTAAAAAGGGTGATGCATGGTGGAATGACGATGTAAAAGAAGCTGTAAATAAGAAGAAGAAAGCATGGTTAGATTACTTGGCCTCTAGTAATGATAAGGATATGAGAGAGAAGAGGAATGAAAGATATAAGCTCCAGAAAGTTCACACGAAAGCATTGATTGAGGAAGTGCGTGAAAGGAGTAGAATGGAAGCGGACGAAAGGTTGTCGCACAACTTCAAGGAGAACTCCAAACTCTTCTGGAAAGAGGTTGGAAGGACCCGGAGTGGTGCGACAGCCTTAAGAATGAATAAAGTGCTTTCGGGAACCAATGACGTCCTCTCAGAAAAATCGGACGTCATGCAGCGATGGAGCGAATTTTATAGAGATGTATGCGTGTGCTGATCTCAGTGAGGGATCCGGGGGTGACGCCGTGATTGGTACGCCAGACTCGGACCTCGATGACACTGAGGTCATCAGTATGAAAGAGATTGATGTGCGATTAGAAGTTTGAAATGTGGTAAGGCTGCGGGACTAGACAGAGTTACTGCTGAAATGGTCAAGTATGGTGGGCCACGCGTCTGGGACGGCTTTCATCTGCTGTGCAATTTGTGCTGGCGAACGGGGGCTGTTCCGGATGATTGGCGATCCGCAGTCATTGTGCCTTTATATAAAGGTAAAGGTTCACATTATGACTGCGGGTGCTATTGGGCGATCAGCTTGACCAGTTTAGCAAGTAAAGTTTACTCGAAGGTTTTGACACGTAGGATGCAAGATAAATCGGAAAGATTTCTATGGGAGGCACAATGCGGATTTAGACCTGGAAGAGGATGCACGGATCAAATGATTTCTCTCCGCATGATCACGGAGAAGCTTCTGGCTGCTAACCAGAAGATTTTCTGTGCTTTTGTGGATCTTGAGAAAGCATTTGATAAGGTTGTAAGGAAGAAAATGTGGGAACTGTTGCCGGGGTATGGTGTGGATGGTCGATTGCTAAGGGCTGTGCAGTCACTTTACTGTGACTGTAAAGCCTGTGTGCGGGTAGGGCATGACCTGTCACCCATGTTTAGCGTCCAAACGGGCGTAAAACAGGGATGTGTCATGTCTTCCTGGCTGTTCATACTGTATCTCGACAGCTGTTTACAGAAGCTGAAAGATAGCTGTTTTGGGTGTGAAATTGGGTGACATAAAAGTAAATTGTCTGCTATATGCTGATGATGCAGTGCTTATAGCACCATCAGAGGCAGAACTGCAGGCATTAGTCACGTGTATGAAAGAAGAATGTGAAATTAATGGTCTCCGTTTGAATGCTAATAAAACTATGGTTCTGGTATTTGAAAGGGACGAAGAAAGAACGAAGTGCGAAATTTGGGAAAATAAGGAATGTCTAGAACAGGTGAATGAAATTGTCTACTTGGGGAGTGCGTTTAGCCGGGATGGAAGATGTGATTTAGATGTGGACAGGCGTGTAGCTGCCGGGAACAAAGTCAATGGTGCCCTGACTGCGTTAATCAAAAGGCAAGGCGTTGTGAAAAGTGCACGCCTTGCAATACATAACGCAGTGTTGGTACCGATGGTACCTTTGTTATATAGCAGCGAAACCTGGATATGCCAGAAGAAGCATTAAAGCAGGTTGAATGCAGTGGAGATGCAATCTCTTCGTAAAATGTGCGGCCTTACCATGGCCGACCGAAAGCGAAACGAAGAGATTCGCAATATGGCAGGTTTGAAAGATAACCTTGTCTCAAAATGGATAAGAGCGTGCTTCGATGGTTTGGGCACGTTGAGCGAATGAGTGAAGACCGAATGGTGAAGAAAATATATAGCGCGAAAGTTAATATTAAAGGTGTCTAGGTAGACCGAGACTAACTTTCGAAGACCATGTGAGCAAATTGCTCGAAGAGGGAGCGTCAAGAGTACTCGGATACCTAGACGTGCATGTATGAAGAAGATGATGAATCTGAAAGAAGCGAAAAGAAGTATGTAGGGATCGTGACACTTGGCGATCAGTTCTCTCTAGCTACCGTCAGGGATTGTGCGTGAAGATAAATAATAATAATAACAATATTATTTGAAGATAAAAACATTAACACTGATAAAACAAAGTCCAGAACTATATATTTAAGTGCTAACGTTTAAATGGAAATGCTAGTAGAAAAAAGAAATGATAAAAGAGTAAATTATTGAAACATTCATAAGACATAATTAATCAATTAAAAACGGCTAAACTCAATTTATAGTAATTTAAGAAAACCTAAAACGATGAAATAACATCGATTTTTTGGATTTTGCACTTATTTGTAGGATAGCAAATTTTATACTTTGTGGAACAATTATCAAAATTTTACCTCAATCGGTATGTTATATATTTTTTTAATTATATATTTTGCATTCCACAATATTGACAATTTCTCATAGCTTGATCATAGTGGACCCTGTCGGACACAGTAAAGAGATGTTGATTTTATATGTCAATAATACAATATTTTTATTGTATTAAGTAATTATAAATTATTATAAAATAGTAAAAGAAATAATTAGGTTTTCTTTTAAATAAAACTTTATGCATTTAATGTTATTATTACTTTGAATCAGTATGTTATATATTTTTTAATTATATATTTTGCATTCCACAATATTGACAATTTCTCATAGCTTGATCATAGTGGACCCTGTCGGACACAGTAAAGAGATGTTGATTTTATATGTCAATAATACAATATTTTTATTGTATTAAGTAATTATAAATTATTATAAAATAGTAAAAGAAATAATTAGGTTTTCTTTTAAATAAAACTTTATGCATTTAATGTTATTATTACTTTGAATCAGTATGTTATATATTTTTTAATTATATATTTTGCATTCCACAATATTGACAATTTCTCATAGCTTGATCATAGTGGACCCTGTCGGACACAGTAAAGAGATGTTGATTTTATATGTCAATAATACAATATTTTTATTGTATTAAGTAATTATAAATTATTATAAAATAGTAAAAGAAATAATTAGGTTTTCTTTTAAATAAAACTTTATGCATTTAATGTTATTATTACTTTGAATCAGTATGTTATATATTTTTTAATTATATATTTTGCATTCCACAATATTGACAATTTCTCATAGCTTGATCATAGTGGACCCTGTCGGACACAGTAAAGAGATGTTGATTTTATATGTCAATAATACAATATTTTTATTGTATTAAGTAATTATAAATTATTATAAAATAGTAAAAGAAATAATTAGGTTTTCTTTTAAATAAAACTTTATGCATTTTAATGTTATTATTACTTTGAATCAGTATGTTATATATTTTTTAATTATATATTTTGCATTCCACAATATTGACAATTTCTCATAGCTTGATCATAGTGGACCCTGTCGGACACAGTAAAGAGATGTTGATTTTATATGTCAATAATACAATATTTTTATTGTATTAAGTAATTATAAATTATTATAAAATAGTAAAAGAAATAATTAGGTTTTCTTTTAAATAAAACTTTATGCATTTTAATGTTATTATTACTTTGAATCAGTATGTTATATATTTTTTAATTATATATTTTGCATTCCACAATATTGACAATTTCTCATAGCTTGATCATAGTGGACCCTGTCGGACACAGTAAAGAGATGTTGATTTTATATGTCAATAATACAATATTTTTATTGTATTAAGTAATTATAAATTATTATAAAATAGTAAAAGAAATAATTAGGTTTTCTTTTAAATAAAACTTTATGCATTTTAATGTTATTATTACTTTGAATCAGTATGTTATATATTTTTTAATTATATATTTTGCATTCCACAATATTGACAATTTCTCATAGCTTGATCATAGTGGACCCTGTCGGACACAGTAAAGAGATGTTGATTTTATATGTCAATAATACAATATTTTTATTGTATTAAGTAATTATAAATTATTATAAAATAGTAAAAGAAATAATTAGGTTTTCTTTTAAATAAAACTTTATGCATTTTAATGTTATTATTACTTTGAATCAGTATGTTATATATTTTTTAATTATATATTTTGCATTCCACAATATTGACAATTTCTCATAGCTTGATCATAGTGGACCCTGTCGGACACAGTAAAGAGATGTTGATTTTATATGTCAATAATACAATATTTTTATTGTATTAAGTAATTATAAATTATTATAAAATAGTAAAAGAAATAATTAGGTTTTCTTTTAAATAAAACTTTATGCATTTTAATGTTATTATTACTTTGAATCAGTATGTTATATATTTTTTAATTATATATTTTGCATTCCACAATATTGACAATTTCTCATAGCTTGATCATAGTGGACCCTGTCGGACACAGTAAAGAGATGTTGATTTTATATGTCAATAATACAATATTTTTATTGTATTAAGTAATTATAAATTATTATAAAATAGTAAAAGAAATAATTAGGTTTTCTTTTAAATAAAACTTTATGCATTTTAATGTTATTATTACTTTGAATCAGTATGTTAAAGAAAAAAAAATAACGTTTTTTATGTATTTATTATTCCACTTGTTAAATATGTATTAACACTATTATAGCTAAGGGTTGACTGGTGAGAATGCCATCAGGCATTAAGTCCGCCATTGTAGCCCTTACTTTAAGGTGTCTCAATAAAGGATAAATAATAAATAATAAATATAGCTTTTAACAGTGGTAGAGCTACGCATCAGCTTTTGTTGTATTAATGGGCCGGCTCGACCGAGGAAGTACCACGACCTACCGGCGTGGTAAGTCTAACTTATGCGTTTCGTCTGGTGAGTGCAGGTAACCGGAGGAACAATTCTTTTAGAAAGTCATTAATATATATTTGTTAGGCAGAAATCGCTTAAAGCGATATGACCACCGTTGTAGTTTTAAGGTTCCCGAAATTGTAATAATTAATTCTATAAGACTATGTACAATAAAATTATCTATCTATCTATCTATCTATCTATCTATCTATCTATCTATCTATCTATCTATCTATCTATCTATCTATCTATCTATCTATCTATCTATCTATCTATCTATCTATCTATCTATCTATCTATCTATCTATCTATCTATCTATCTATCTATCTATCTATCTATCTATCTATCTATCTATCTATCTATATAGTTAAAATAATAAGCACCCAAGTACACTCCGTTGGGATATGGAGGAATTAGTTATTGAGTCGTCAGAATAGATATAAGTTATAGTATTGTTATAACTATTAACATGTTTTAATACAACCAATTTTTTGTCTATCAATACAATCAGTTTTCTGTTATTTAAATATGAGGTAAACGATTTAAAACTATTTCCGCGTATACCTATACGATCTAATAAAAATATATACATTACAAAAAATTTCTTCACGCAATTCCCAATACAGGGGTAGACAGAGGTCAAGTCTAGACATTTAAGTCCCTTTGACCCACCTTCCACCGACGAAATTTTCGGGACAACGTGTCAGGTGGTGAGCAACGTGACAGATGAAATTCGTACATGAGTTTTTGAAAAACTCATTGGTACTGACAGGATCGAACTCAGGTCTCTCGACTCGAAATTCCGACCATAACAACTCGGCTATCGTGACTTATACGATCTAATAAAAATATATACATTACAAAAATTTCTTCACGCAATTCCCAATACAGGGGTAGACAGAGGTCAAGTCTAGACATTTAAGTCCCTTTGACCCACCTTCCACCGACGAAATTTTCAGGACAACGTGTCAGGTGGTGAGCAACGTGACAGATGAAATTCGTACATGAGTTTTTGAAAAACTCATTGGTACTGACAGGATCGAACTCAGGTCTCTCGACTCGAAATTCCGACCATAACAACTCGGCTATCGTGACTTATACGATCTAATAAAAATATATACATTACAAAAATTTCTTCACGCAATTCCCAATACAGGGGTAGACAGAGGTCAAGTCTAGACATTTAAGTCCCTTTGACCCACCTTCCACCGACGAAATTTTCAGGACAACGTGTCAGGTGGTGAGCAACGTGACAGATGAAATTCGTACATGAGTTTTTGAAAAACTCATTGGTACTGACAGGATCGAACTCAGGTCTCTCGACTCGAAATTCCGACCATAACAACTCGGCTATCGTGACTTATACGATCTAATAAAAATATATACATTACAAAAATTTCTTCACGCAATTCCCAATACAGGGGTAGACAGAGGTCAAGTCTAGACATTTAAGTCCCTTTGACCCACCTTCCACCGACGAAATTTTCAGGACAACGTGTCAGGTGGTGAGCAACGTGACAGATGAAATTCGTACATGAGTTTTTGAAAAACTCATTGGTACTGACAGGATCGAACTCAGGTCTCTCGACTCGAAATTCCGACCATAACAACTCGGCTATCGTGACTTATACGATCTAATAAAAATATATACATTACAAAAATTTCTTCACGCAATTCCCAATACAGGGGTAGACAGAGGTCAAGTCTAGACATTTAAGTCCCTTTGACCCACCTTCCACCGACGAAATTTTCAGGACAACGTGTCAGGTGGTGAGCAACGTGACAGATGAAATTCGTACATGAGTTTTTGAAAAACTCATTGGTACTGGTATTTGAAAGGGACGAAGAAAGAACGAAGTGCGAAATTTGGGAAAATCAGGAATGTCTAGAACAGGTGAATGAAATTGTCTACTTGGGGAGTGCGTTTAGCCGGGATGGAAGATGTGATTTAGATGTGGACAGGCGTGTAGCTGCCGGGAACAAAGTCAATGGTGCCCTGACTGCGTTAATCAAAAGGCAAGGCGTTGTGAAAAGTGCACGCCTTGCAATACATAACGCAGTGTTGGTACCGATGGTACCTTTGTTATATAGCAGCGAAACCTGGATATGCCAGAAGAAGCATTAAAGCAGGTTGAATGCAGTGGAGATGCAATCTCTTCGTAAAATGTGCGGCCTTACCATGGCCGACCGAAAGCGAAACGAAGAGATTCGCAATATGGCAGGTTTGAAAGATAACCTTGTCTCAAAATGGATAAGAGCGTGCTTCGATGGTTTGGGCACGTTGAGCGAATGAGTGAAGACCGAATGGTGAAGAAAATATATAGTGCGAAAGTTAATATTAAAAGGTGTCTAGGTAGACCGAGACTAACTTTCGAAGACCATGTGAGCAAATTGCTCGAAGAGGGGAGCGTCAAGAGTACTCGGATACCTAGACGTGCATGTATGAAGAAGATGATGAATCTGAAAGAAGCGAAAGAAGTATGTAGGGATCGTGACACTTGGCGATCAGTTCTCTCTGGCTACCCCGTCAGGGATTGTGCGTGAAGATAAATAATAATAATAACAATATTATTTGAAGATAAAAACATTAACACTGATAAAAACAAAGTCCAGAACTATATATTTAAGTGCTAACGTTTAAATGGAAATGCTAGTAGAAAAAAGAAATGATAAAAGAGTAAATTATTGAAACATTCATAAGACATAATTAATCAATTAAAAACGGCTAAACTCAATTTATAGTAATTTAAGAAAACCTAAAACGATGAAATAACATCGATTTTTTGGATTTTGCACTTATTTGTAGGATAGCAAATTTTATACTTTGTGGAACAATTATCAAAATTTTACCTCAATCGGTATGTTATATATTTTTTTAATTATATATTTTGCATTCCACAATATTGACAATTTCTCATAGCTTGATCATAGTGGACCCTGTCGGACACAGTAAAGAGATGTTGATTTTATATGTCAATAATACAATATTTTTATTGTATTAAGTAATTATAAATTATTATAAAATAGTAAAGAAATAATTAGGTTTTTCTTTTAAACGACGGGCTCACAACCTGTCACGTTGTCCCGAAAATATCTTCGGTGGAAGGTGGGTCGAAGGGACTTAAGTGTCTAGACTAGACCTCTGTCTACCCCTAGATTGGGAATTGCGTGAAGATATTTATTTATATTTATATTTTTTCTTTTAAATAAAACTTTATGCATTTTAATGTTATTATTACTTTGAATCCAGTATGTTAAAGAAAAAAAAAATAACGTTTTTTTATGTATTTATTATTCCACTTGTTAAATATGTATTAACACTATTATAGCTAAGGGTTGACTGGTAGAGAATGCCATCAGGCATTAAGTCCGCCCATTGTAGCCCTTACTTTAAGGTGTCTCAATAAAGGATAAATAATAAATAAATAAATATAGCTTTTAACAGTGGTAGAGCTACGCATCAGCTTTTGTTGTATTAATGGGCCGGCTCGACCGGGGAAGTACCACGACCTACCGGCGTGAAGTAGAAGTCTAACTTATGCGTTTCGTCTGGTGAGTGCAGGTAACCGGAGGAACAATTCTTTTAGAAAGTCATTAATATATATTTGTTAGGCAGAAATCGCTTAAAGCGATATGACCACCTTTGTAGTTTTAAGGTTCCCGAAATTGTAATAATTAATTCTATAAGACTATGTACAATAAAGAATTATCTATCTATCTATCTATCTATAAAGTTAAAATAATAAGCACCCAAGTACACTCCGTTGGGATATGGAGGAATTAGTTATTGAGTCGTCAGAATAGATATAAGTTATAGTATTGTTATAACTATTAACATGTTTTAATACAACCAATTGTTTTCTGTTATTTAAATATGAGGTAAACGATTTAAAACTATTTCCGCGTATACCTATACGATCTAATAAAAATATATATATTACAAAAAATTTCTTCACGCAATTCCCAATACAGGGGTAGACAGAGGTCCTTCCACCGACGAAATTTTCGGGACAACGTGTCAGGTGGTTAGCAACGTGACAGATGAAATTCGTACATGAGTTTTTGAAAAACTCATTGGTACTGACACTTGGGGATCGAACTCGGGTCTCTCGACTCGAAATTCCGACCACCCAACAACTCGGCTATCGTGACTTATACGATCTAATTTTTTAAGTAATATATCTAATTGGATTTTATCATAGGCTTTTATCATATCCAATAATATACCTACGGAATATTCTTTGTTATTTATATTATCAAGAACTTTTTGTATGTATTTATAGACTGCTACGTTTTTTTGATAACGATTTTGTGAATCATCATAAATATTGTTTTTTTACAAAAGGAATTAACGCGATTATACATTGTTTTTTTCTAAAAGGTTTGCTAAGGAAGGCAAAAGAGCAATGGGATGATAACTATTCGGAACTGTTTTTAGGTTCTTTTTATTGATTTGGTTTAATTACTGATATTTTTAATTGATCTGGAAATACCCCTTCATCAAATGATTGATTTGTCAATAAGGTCAGCGGCAAGGTCAGTTCGTTAGCGCATCCATTTATAAAGATAGGTGGAATTTCATCATTACTGTGACTTTATTTATTTTTCAGGTCTTTAATTAAATGATGTACTTCTTGTAAAGTTACTGGTGATAGCAACACATACATACATACACAACGGTTTAATAAAGTCGTCGTTCGTCTTAATACTTTGTTTGAATTTAAGTATATTATATTTATGAAAAAATCTTTTTTCTGTGCACCAGAATCTAGTAATAGTTTCTGCTTGAGCTAAAGTAGTATGTATTGTTGTTTCCAAATGATCTGAAAACTCAAAATCTTGTATTGCTGTTTTTACTAATTATATTTATATTATTGAAATTTCTAAAGATTAGTCATGTAACAACGGAATATTTTATGCGTTGCATTAAGTTATATTGTTACATTAAGTTTATAAAGTTATTTGTATCTATTTTTTTAAATATTAAAGTCACCGTCTAAAATAATATTCCTTTTTATATATTTAGTTGCTATTATGTTTTTAAAATTATTATGTGCTTAATTGTTTATAAAAACATCTTCCTCTCTTCTATTCCAAAACATACAAATAATTAAAAAAATCATCTAACTTGCGCGCTTTGTTAGACTTATATAAGTAATTATTTTGCAACAAAAATATTTAGATTATTAAGCCATATAAAAATATTAAGGCAAAAGCACTGTGATTGGATGATCGGGATTGGAATAAGCAGATATCAATGATTTTTTTTTCGAAAATTATGTACAAATTGTCACGTATCCACTGTCATTTATCACGTTGTCCCAAATATAATCCTGTGAAATCTTATCCGAAAAGACTAAAACAATTTAGACGATGGAGTGTTGCGTGAGATATAAAAATTCGAATGAATATTACACATTAAAATCCTTATTTTCAAATGAAACTTTAATTTCGTTCACTGTAAATTTTTTAAAGATGCTGCTCTCAAACGTGTAAGTTTTAAAGACGGCAAAGGTCGTCTTTTCCAGGCTTGTAAATGACTCCGTAGCTACATTTTAATATTTTAGGGCCGGCGCGGTGTGCTAGTTTACTTAGCAGCGCTAAGCCGCCGCATATAAAATATTAATTCCTCGCTTTCGCTCCTTTCCAACAGAAAACACATAGGATACTGAAGCATGAAGTAATTTGTGGTTGTAAGTATTGCAAAAGAAGTTTTTTTTTTTTTAATATGAACATGGTTGTAAATAATTGTAATGTAGATAATTGTCATATCGGTCATCACCTTGCTAAAACTAATGATACATAGCTGATTAAAAAATAATAATACCAGCAATTCTTAATAATAATACTAAATAATATTTACAATATTTAGTCCAGGGGTGATTTACGACAGTTAAATGGTGGGCCCGAACCTGCGTCGATATGTTTTCCTGTCCGCCATTAACCACCCAAAACCCAACTTTAGACGACAAGAGACCTCCAGACGGACCGCTCCTACAAATGTAGAAGGCGGTATTTCACGATACTGTCCGCATCGTCCTCCGGTTTCTCTTCTCGGCCCTCTAATTTCCCCATCCGGGGGCTTTCGTTTGGTTGGGGCTTAATATTTATTTATTATTTATATAGTTACTGTAATTTATATATTTTTTGTATCTTATTTTCTATGCAAATTAAACAAACGGGATGAGAACATTTAACAATATCCCAATAATATTCAACAACGAAAATGTTATTGTGGTATGTATGAATTGAGGAATGTATGAATTGAGGAAATGCGCCGATAGTGCCCGAAATTAAATGTAACCACGGTGTACGTTTGTTGCGAAGATTACCCCGGGGGCTAGCGAAATATTAAATTTCTTCGGGATCTATAAACTGAATGAAAATATAGACTTAATATTTATACTTTTTATAATTTTTTAATATATATAATGAGGCTAACCTGAAGTCCTCGAAATTTTCAAAAAAATGTTTTGTAGAGTTTTTTCTATGTTGTTAAAACAGCTTGAATGCTTTAATTATTTCGTGGGCTTATTATCATTAATCTATTGATTTATAGAATAACAAGTATTTCTAATAATCCTTTTTGACACATTATTTTAACAGACATGCGGGCAAAGTGAGTTATGTAAAAAAAATCTTCACGCAATTCCCAATACAGGGGTAGAGAGAGGTCTAGTCTAAACAATTAAGTCCCACCGATATTCAACTGAAGATATTTTCCGGACAACGTGACGGGTGGTGAGCCCAGGACAGCCATAACAGGTGGCTTGGACATAAGTCTTTATATCCACGCTAACGATGTAATTCGGACATAAGTTTTTGAAAAACCCATTGGTACGAATCTGCCACCTGGGAGTCTCTTGACTGGAAATTACGACCACCTAACCACTCGGCTAACGTGACTTTGTGTTATGTGCAAGACAAAATTAATGCCTCGGAGTTGTTACGGTAGAACCAAACACTTATGTGACGCCAAACAATACACTATTGTGTTCGGGCTTCAGAGATATAGAGAGCCAGTATTATTTATGGACTATGAGATATTCCGTCTCAATACTTATTTGTGTGTCCACGATTGAAGTTTCTTATAAATGTATCAGGGCTGTTATTTATCAACAGGTGACACGTTTTTATCCCAAATAAAATATTTTAATACTTTCGCCAGTATATAATCTCCTGTCAATGATTGTTTTAACCAAACGAAAATAACTTTTAAAACAAAAGTTTTCATAAATAGCTAGCTGTTTTTCCATAATCAAGTCCGTGTAACGTACCCGAGTAGCAACCTCTTACAGGCAAACGCAGTGCGAGACGCTATACACAAAAAAAAAAAAACAGAATATTACGTGGTTTTATAGAATACAGGTCGCTTAGGACAGTTCCTTGTGTGACATTTTAGGGCAGGCCTATGTTTACAAATGGTCTTCTGATTATAAATAAGAAGAAGAATAAGTTTTTGACACTTAAAAAATATCTTCACGTGCTTCCCAATATAGAGATCTCGACAATTAAGACTTTCCGACCCACCTTCCACCGAAGACATTTTATGGACGCCGTTGTCCATTATCGTTATTTAAATGAATTTTACAAAAAAAAAATATATTACAAAAACGTTCCTTGATATGGCATAAATGATATGTTTCCGTTAATTCGTCAACTTTACAAGAAAACAGTGTAAACTATCATTAAGAGTTACGTTCTATTTATAATATTAAATACTTATGGATATAACGTCAGAATTCTTCAGTAACAAATAGACTAAATCGTAACGTAGAGCATTCTCAGAAATGCGATTGTGATTCTCCTACAAGGGCGCTCAATGTCTCGCTGTATATCTCGCAATACTGCCGATGACTGTTCACCTTCGCTAGGGTAATGTTAAATCTATTACATGTTTGTTTCAAAACAAAACGAATATGTAAACTAAATTAAACAGCATCAAGGTTACGTATATTTCGAAAAGGTTTTTGTTGTGAATTATTAACAAAATTTAAATGTTTCAAACATTTTTTCGCAAACTATAAGTTTAAATAAAGTAACAACATACGCTTAAAGATACTACTACAGTATTCCTCTCAAAATGTAGTCTGATTTTAATTTTCAAGGAACACCATACTTGCAATGCGGTCTTAAAATGAGTTGGATATTTCTTATTTGATTTGTCATAATCACCTCGCTTGACAAGCAGATCGGCGATCACAGTATCAGTAATTTTGCACGGTAGACGCCCGTCACCGGCTTACTTAGTATAGTTAATTAAATATAGACCTAATCTAAAGATTTCAATAAAGTTCGGCCACCAATACGGCCAATAAAGCTCACAATAATGCATTACAAATTGTACACTTTCGCCCAAAGATTCCATATGCTAAACGTATGTATCCTACAAAATCTCTCCTCTTATATAAGATTAATTCACTGTCGCTATTTGTTTGTAATTATTGTGATTTAAAGGGAAATAATCGCCTTTTAACACTGGCGAAAAAAATGTGGTTATTGATAAGTTCATCATTAAATAATTTAATAAATTATATAATAAATATTAGTATACTTTATTCTTAATTGTATTTTACGAACAAAAATTAAAACAGATAATGAATTTACATTATAATAAAAATGGAAACGTTGCCTATAAAGTTAGAATGAGTAATAAACCAGTATTAGAAATTAAATTCAAAGCATCAAGAAGTAAAATACAATCAAAAGTGTCTTCATCAAATCACCTTGTGTGCCGGACAATCGCCTCGGATACACTATTTTTAAGCTAAATTTGGACGCACGCCATATCGTTTGCCCTCGTGCCAGTACATTGGATTTAACTTCGACTGGGAAACATTTATTTTGCTTTAAAATATATTTTTATAAACCAAGAACAAAACCGTATATATTTTTTAATATAAAATCAATGAAGTAGTAACGATACATTAATAAGATGTGTTCACACGCTGTGTCAGAAATAAATTTCAGTGCGCGTAGCTGAAAAACATATCAGTCGGAACTATAATGGCGCCGTGAGCGTTTCGCGTTGGCCATGGTGCGGCTCAGATGGACGTTTGCGCTAATTATAATATGTGTTGCCCTCTTTTCCACAGTGATAACCGCATTCCGCATTCGTGATTTTCAAAAAACTACTTATGAAAGTGTTTCGGAGCTAAAAAAGAAGCAAAAATGCGAAGATTGTGATGTTCATAAACTTGAACTTCATGAAAATACGCACAATTTCAGAGATGGTAATATAAAACGTATTGATGAAGGTGCTAACAAATTTGCTCAAAAAAATAAACAACCTATTAACGACAACATATTTCAAAATGTAAATCCACTAACCGACGAAGCTGAAGAAGTGAGTGAAGAAGACGATGATGAAGGGAATGAAAACTTAATTTATCTTAAGCAACTTGCATCCAAATGGGAGGAAAAACAAAAAGCTTCTGGGATAGTTAGTGAATCAGATACAAAACCGCATAGTAGTAGTAACAAAATTACAAGTTCTAGTTCAAGTGGAAAATTAGATAATGAAATCAGAAAGAAAGGCGTTAATGATAATAGCAGGGATGACAATGACGATGAGGATGACGATGATGATGATGATAAGGAATCTAGTAGTAAACTAATGAAATCTACATTAGATATTAATAAGAAAACGATCAGTGTATTGAGTAACATAATGTTTAAAGATAAGCTTAATGAATTTGATAAGAATAAACATATATTAGATAGCGAAGACGAGGACGATGATGATAACGAAAATGATAACAAAAGTGATGAAGATATATCATTATTAAAAGAACCGATAGATACTGAAGAAGAATTAAAAAAATCTAACCATAAAAAGAAAACAAAAGTAGTTACTAAAGCAGCATATTTCAAACCAAAAGAAACAGTTAAAAAAATTGAAATTAAAGATACCCTTAAAACAAGTGATTTCAAAGAAAATGAATCGTCAGTGAAATCCAATACTGGAAATAAAGAAAGTAAGTCGGAACAACGAAAAAATAAATATAAAATTGAAAACCAATCTTCAGTCGGATTTCGAGATAAAACTAAGGTTGAATTACAAATAGATTCCAAAGAAAATGAACCTCAAAATACTGTTTCTAAAAAGGATATCCGAGACATTAAAGTAAGTGAACCAAAACAAGTTATTAAACAAAAAAATATAGATAAAGAAACAAAACTTCAAAACGAAGAAAAAAGAAGAAAGCATACTGAAGATATCTCAAAATCTAAATCAGCTTTAATTACTATGAGTGATGACAGTCAATACAGTAATAAAAATGAAAGTGTTAAAGAAAATAGTTTAAACCACGTCACGGATGCTTTGCATCGGCGAAACTTACTTATAAGTGAATTTGAGGATTTTTATGCATTTTTTCCAACATTTGCTCCTAATTTTACGCGCGTCCATAATCCGGAATGCAGACGTCATGGCCAAATCCTTTTAAGGCAATTACGTGGCACGAAATTATGGGCATTAAGTCGTAAGTAGATTAAAAATATTTTAGTAACTGTTTATTTTTTAAGACCAATAACACCAAAGAAATGTAACTTACAACATATCATAGTAATCCTGTGATACCAACTACTACTAAAGTACTAAACTGTCAAAAACAATTTTCTTAATTATTTAAATTACAATTTGATTACATAGAACACTTTTACAAAACACAGAATTTTGAAGAGTTTTCAAAACTTTTAAACAACTTTAAATTTAAGTGTCACGAGAATGTGAAATAAAAAAAAACAAACCATTGTGACAAACAACAAACTTGTTAGTCAACATAAAATACTAAATTAGTCTCAAAGGACAATTATAACTTAATGTTTTCAGTGCTCGACGCCACAGGCAAAATTCCCTCGGGGATACTACAAGGTAATGGTAACCAACTTGGCAACTTCGACCAGTGCCTACAGAGTCGTGCACGCGTCCAACTAGATACGGGGAGCATAGTCAAGGTGCAGGGAAAATACTGTTTAGCTCGTATGGACCTAAAGGCAGAAGATCCCAAACTAGAGATGGCTGTGCATTTGGCACAAGCCAAAAACTTGATCAAAAGTCGAATTGATGATGTGAGTGAAATTGTTTTCGTATTAATTTGGTTATGAAAGAAGACTTACTTTTTATTTGTTATATTATTCTTTAAATACTATATTGACTTACCCAGTCATGTAAGAAGTTAGTTAAAAATATTTGTTTGGTAACGGACCAAAGCATGGTTATAATAACAAAATAAATTGAAGAATAATGTAATGAGACAGATAATATCTTTTTGACAGTATGAGTGGCTATTGGTAACTTTTCGATAGGTATTTAATCCTTAATATGATTTTTATTCTAAGTTTCCGTAAAATGAGAGAGACCTTTGCTCATTATAGGAGCAATTTTGTGTTTTCTTGTTTAAAAAAGAAAAGGTGATTTATTCAAACTTTTTTGACAAATATTATATATTTATCTTTTATATCTATACTTATCAAATATGTCTTGGACTTAATGTCCTATTTTGTATCGGGATTGTGAAAAACTCTTAATGAAATATGTACATCGATGTTATAATAGTATTTGATTCAAGCGATCTAGTTTGAAGTGGCTCCTTCATGATCAACGAGTTTAAGCATTATGCCAACTACTTAGAATACTTAACACAAACTGTTTAAAAGAAACGTTAAAAAATGAGAAGAACCAGCAAGACAAAATAAAAGTTAAATTGTAATTTTTATAAGTCTTGGATTACTGGCAGTCAAGGATTGTAAGTGCAGCCTAAGAGCTGCATATATTTTAACTATAAAGCTATTTTACGCACATTTTTAATATTGTGTCTTTCTTGCACCACGGAGGTATTTATTAGAGAATTTAATAAATGTATGTTGAAAAGATTTCTAGTTTTAGCCAGTGTAAATTTAGGAACCAGCAACGCAACCTAATAACGTGTTATACGTGAGACAGTATTTTTTTTGTTCAAAACATTAAAATTTTCCGCACGTACATAATATTTTCAGTAATTTTAAGAGGTTCCGAAGTAACTCGCGAGGTCACAAGTAATAGAGATAACGGATATTATTGGATACAAAACGAATTATTAATTCTTATTGTCATTTGTTCAGCCAGGTCACTTTGTACCACGATTCTCAACGTTGAATTGGGGGGTCTGTGTACCGTCACCCTGTAACCCAGAAGATGTTGAGTATATCCTTAGAGATGCCATTAAACATTACCAATATAAAAGTGGGGTGTCAATACGAGTCAAAGTCGACGAACAAGACTGTCACATGCAGAAGAGACAGGCTTGGTGGGAAGAGTGGATTGGAATACCGACACTTTTGACATTGTAAGCATTTCGCTTTTTAATTTTTGTTATATGTATTATATGCATGTAGTGTCAATACTAAATATTAATAATCAAGTCAATGGCATCAAGTTAAACTTTTTATGATGTTGAAGTATTAAGGGTTGAGGTGTTAAAGGGAATAAAACATTTTCTTAACAAAAACAACAAGTTTATGTTTGCTGTGGTGAATACCGATTGCTAACAAACTAATGATCTAATGTTCGCGAATATACTAAATTTTCTGAATTCAATAAAATAAGCAGTCACGCAATCCAAGTGATTGAGTGATCGGAATTCGAGTCAAGAGACCCGATTCGTAGCATTAGGTTTTTCAAAAACGTATGTACGATTTCTATGGTTGGCTTAAACAAAAAGGCGGCGACGGGCTCACCATCTGTCGCATTGTCCCAAAAATATCTTTGGTGGATGTTCGGAACGACTTTATTGTTTAGATCTCATTCAACCCCTGTATTGGGAATGTCGTGAAAATATATTGAAATTTAATAAAATCAAGATGTTTTCCTTCACCTTCCAGCTCCTGGTAATTTCTATACTTAAAATTATCGGAAAAAATATTGACATTGAACATTCTAATAATTGAATAAAAGATATCTTCACACATATTCCCAATAATGAAATAGATGGAAGTCTAGACGACTCTATTCGATCCACTTTTCACAGAATCCTATTTGGGACACCGTGACTGGTGGTGAGCCTATCGCCGTCTTGGTGTCCAATATTGTGTATATATAAATAGTAGTATACATTACACTACGTAAGGATGTACACACCTGTATCGTACCGTATAACAACCTGTCACGTTATCCTAAGTAAGCATTGCTAAAAGGTGGGTCGATGAGACTCTCTTGATCTCTGTCAACTTCAGTACTGAGAAAATGCAGGAAACTATAAAAATAATATCCAAGCTAACGGTAACACAAAGATAACTTTATTTTGCAGGTCATTATATTCCGTCGTGGTGTTGCTGGTTATTGTAGCGACAATTCAGGACTTTCTTGCTAGACGTAAAACAGAACATAGCAATGCCGAGGCGACTAACGAAAATGTGGATTATGATAACAAGGATACGAAGAATGCCAAAACTAATGACGCTAAACCAGGTAGTGACTAAAATTGGCAGCTTTAATGGTTTGGGTTGTATGTATTACTCTGTATACATGATATCTCTAAGCCAAAAATATCATTATATTTTGAACTATCATCACCTTAATTCTATAAAAGATAAAAAAATTGTAATAGCCCATTTATCTCCTTCCTATATCATTCAATTAGTAAAGGTAGAGAACACACCGGCAGCCCGTCTGGTGTTGCAAGTGTACATGGACGTCGGGCACTTACCATCAGGGGAGCCCATTGCACGTTTATAATCTTTCCCTTTAAATAAAAGAGGTAATTTTGTGAAATAAGTTCCATTAAAATCCATCCCCAATATCCAGTTTCATAAAAATGTGGTACATTTAAGTAGAAGAAGACGTTGCCAGCAGTGGGATATTTACTGACTGCTGCTTATTAAATATTGTTAACACGCACATAGAAAATGTAACGGTGCCTTTGAGAATCATAGATAAGCCAGGTAAAAGAGCTAATTACACAGACATAAACATGTCTGTGGCAAACAATGATGAAAGAATATTAAAGACGATAAAAGTTGTCAATAAGACTTAAACACGCTTCCGTTGTTTACTTGTATTAAATGTGAATAATGATAAAAGCTATCTGATTTGATATAATATAAATAAATAAATATCTTCACGCAATTCCCAATACAGGGGTAGACAGAGGTCAAGTCTAGACAATTAAGTTCCTTTGACCCACCTTCCACCGAAGATATTTTCGGGACAACGTGACAGGTGGTGAGCCCGTCGCCGCCTTTATGTCCAAGCCAACGACGAAATTCGTACATAAGTTTTTGAAACACTCATTGGTACTGCCACCTGGGGATCGAACTCGGGTCTCTCGACTCGAAATTCCGACCACCCAACAACTCGGCTATCGTGATAATTTTTGGTAATCGCGGTATTAGACATCTCGACCTTAAGACGTTGCTGGCCGACACCGGTCCGCTAATTATTCGTCTAGTATTTTTATGATGGTTTATCGCCATTTGTCCGTCAATCGTATTTTACACATTGATACACGGAACAACTAAATAATGATTCAACCCAAATAGTAACAAACAGGTATATTTATCTAGATACTAAAACCCTAAATATGCCAGTTGTTCGTTTTTGTCTTGACGTAATGAGAAAAGATATTACGATAAGAAATAATTTTATCGACATTTTATGTTAGCTTAATAGAACGCGAAAGCACGCGACAGCAATGCTTTAACGTAACAGGATCTAATTTTAGTTTATTTTGGTATTTAGTCGGTGGTTTTAGTTCAAGGTTTGTAGATCACATGACTCATGGTTTGTCGGCGTTAGAACATAAAACATAAATGTTTAACTTCTAAACAATATATATTTTGTATACATAAAAATTAGGAAATGGTGACATGGAAATTATAATAGTGTTAGACTTGTAATATTATAATAATAATAAATAAAATAAATAAATATCTTCACGCAATTCCCAATTCAGGGGTAGACAGAGGTCTAGTCCAGACAATTACGTACCTTCGACCCACATTCCACCGAAGATATTTTTGGGCTGACGTGACTGGTGGTGAGCCCGTCGACGTCTTTATGTCCAAACCAACGATATAATTCATACATAAGTTTTTGAAAAACCTATTAGTACGCGCCTGGCACCTGGAATCGAACTCTGGTCTCTTGACTCGAAATTCCGACCACCCAACACCTCGGCTTTCGTGACTCTTGTAATATTGTTATATTATAATCGTATTTGTATATGTTATTTTATTCTAAGTTTATGATTTTATCATTTTCATCATTAATACAGGTTAAAGGCCACTGGAGTGCATTGATTCTGTCGGCAAATTTTTTTTAAGCTTATCTCTTAAGGGGGTGGTATATGTTTATGCCGACACTACATGGTAAAAGTTGGCAATTTTTCCCACGCATTAGAAGGATCCCGAATATCCGTTCGACCTTAACCTAGTTGGTTCGGCAACTAGCCACGGCAGTTCAACCCGTTTGTGATTCAAATCGATTTAGAATACCGATGAAAAGTTAATTAGCATAAATTACGTATACAAGTCTGGTCCAGACAATATTGCATCGGGACCAGCTCACGTACACTAATCGGCCGAAATCAATGGACATGCGACATAATTTTCGATACAACGTTCGTGACCCGTGACCACTTTGATTTACGACCTTACAGGCCTGATGTAATTAAGAAACAATAAACAATGTAGGGTTTCTTTTATCGATCACGTTTCGTACATAATATATTTTAATGTAGTTTGTAAATTAGAAACGGCTTTGGCATGTACGTTTGGAAGATATTTTGGGATATTATATAGATGATTGAACCATGATATAACTGCTATATATAACTGGTATAACACATTGGTATAACTGCTAGAAATCCTTGATTTACAAATAGTACAGAAGTTTAAAAACAAAAACAAGTTCAAGTATATATTTTCAATACTAGACAGTTAAATCCTTTAGTCCATTTAGATATTGTCATGTAATCTCTAATTTTTTTATAGGGTTTTGTGCGCAATCACATTTCAAAATTTTACACGTTAATTTCAATGCTTCAATTAATATATTTATTAGCAAAATGGGTATTTTATTTGTACATATTTAATAGTTTATAAAAACTGTAAACAATTCACTCGTATACTATAACTATAATTATTATTATTATTTTTTTTTTATATTATTGCAACTTAACACTGATATTTATACATTAGTTACTATTTTATTACATGTTTAGTTATATTATTTAGCCCTTTAGTTTTATTATTGTATTGTATGTGTATATAATGTGTGTATTTATACTTTTAATAATTGCCCGTTAATTTATAATATGAGTTATATGGTATGTAACTTACGTATGTATGTCCCTTCAGTTAGCTAGCACTTTAACTAAATAAACGACGAGGTTATTTGGCTGAAAATCAGCGCTGAGCGGGATTTTCCTTGCTTAGCATATGCTGAGCCAACCCCTTTTTGGCACAATTATGTTTTTCATTTTTTTTTAATTGGTTATGCTTGTTATTATTTTTACTTGTGCTGAATAAATGTTTCTTTCATTTCATTCATTCATTCGTAATACAAAAACATTGGAACGTGTTATGTATTAACAAAGTCGTGAAAGTCAAATAACTTCAGTAAATGTAGTCTTTACCTACTCGTATTAAATTACCTGGGCATCTAAGTTTTGCTTGATGATAAATAGATGGCGCTATAATAAATATATAAATGCAAAAAATAATATTATAAATACTTTAAATGTATAAGAAATGCAAGAAATAATGCCCAACCGACTTAAATGCAAATATAGTTTTTATTATACTCAGTGATTATTTAGTGCGATATAAGCATACGAATTTACTCCTTTACTCCGGCGGGTGTCGGGACGGGGCGGGGGCCGACTAAACCTTTAAAATGGCGATGACGTCCAGATTGCGGGATAATCATGTCGAGAAGTACCAAAACCAATTAAATTAGAACACGAACGTGCGAAGTGTTCACGAAGTGCTAACGCCAAACCGATTACCAAGCATTGGAAATATTTCTTATAGAAGAGCTCTGGATACTTCAGTAGACTTTTATAGGCCGTTATATAAGTATGTAAAATATTTTATGTAAATTGTATCTTTAAAATCAAATCCAATATTGACACAAAACTGCTCTCCGCTTTGACAAAGTTATCGAAAATTTCTATTTATTTACTCAACCCTTATCTTTATTTCTTGTTACGGAATGAGACTGCCTAATCATTACGTTCACAGTTTATTGAAGTCTTAATAAATAAAGAAAAACCATTTACTTTACACTTGTATTAAGAAGTTTGTTTTCATAAACAAATTTTAACGTTGGAAAACGACTAAGTTTCGAACTCGATTTCTTTTATAAATCAACGAACGCCGTAATTTGTTATGCAAATTGGTCCTGACGACACTTCTGCGTCACATCAAATTTAAGCGTGACTTATTTCTTGATTTATTTTTGTTTATTTATGAGCTTTCTCACCAGCTTTTTCAAATCGACTTCTTTTGAATCCTGCGTAATGGAATAACAAAGGCAAAAATTCGTTCAGAATGGTTAGAACAAAAGACAAAAATTCAAATTCACCATTACGTTGAAAGCGGATCAGCATTATTATAATTAGTCGTTTGTAATTATTTGCGTATCTCTGATATTAATGCAAATGTATTCCTACACTGCGATATAATTATTCTAGAAGAGCTTTCTAAAATGAAATAGATATTACCAGTACAGTTTCAGAGTAAATTTCATAATAATTTACAGAGGTGTTCCGTACATTTGTACCTTTATTTGATTGATTCAGTACAGAAATAACCAGTATAAACATACATTTTCGGATAAAAAAAAATTGTATTAAAGAGCACAAATTAGGATAACTCATCAATTTATTATCCTTTTAATTTTTGACTTACGTTTGATATATTGTGTTAAATTTTATTTATATTTTCTATAAAATATTTTTAAATTAAAACCTCAGTTTTCTACTATCACAAGTGATTTAGCAGTCTTACTGAGGATATATGTCACCTACGAAGGATAAAGTTTTTCTAATTTGTGATCTTTCCGAGACATGCATTTTATAAACTTCTTTCAGTGTAAATTGCTTTGTAGAAAATGCAACCTAAATAAACTTAATTTAATTCTATTTACACACTGTCGTGATTTTCTTATGTTTTTTAAATATTTTATTTAATACAAGCAATGCCAAATAACATTACTAGTATTCCTGTTGACCACTCCAACTAAACTGCAATGCTCGTGTCTGGAGTTGCTTTAGACGGGGCCCGAACTTGCGACGTCATGTTTCACACATCATGTTTGACACAGTCCGCATTCTACACCATTAGTCTAAAATAATATTTTTTATAAGATGCATTGCTTGTTTCTTCCAGCGGATAGTATAATCAGTGCGTTCTCGCTTTACCGCACAATCAGCAAGCTGGTGTCTCCGGCTACTTCAGATGAGATTTCCTGCATCCATGGCGTCCGAGCGATTGCCACAATAGCGCTTTTAGTGGCTCACAAGTTCTTACCTGTTGCTGTTATGCCGTACACAAATAGGCTTAAATTAAGCGAGGTAAGTACAAAAAAATTGGTCTTTAACATGTATTCCTGACACATATAAGCAATAATCAAATTAAATAGCCCTAAAAGTAATATAAATATAATAAAGCTGAATTTTTATCAATGTAATCTCTAATACTACTAGTCGAAAAATTATATTTGAGGCTGCATTCTTTAAGAAAGTTAGTTAACACGTTGTTCCTTCCTTTCTGACTCGTCCTCCACAATATATAGCAAAAATAAAAAAAATCAAAAAGCATTATGTTTTTTGATCTTTATGTAAATACTATAAAGGTAAAATTGTACCTTACTAACAAAAACATTTAGATACCATGTTTGTTACATTGCCATTTTATTCTGATAGGCGCAAAACAAAAAATACTGCTTGTACGAACTTTGTTTTTATGTATTGAGCATTAAATTACGACTGTCCTGGGATTTGTACAAAACTAGTTAGTAATTGTTTGGAAAGGTTTAGGGGTTCTCTTAGTGTACGTGCTTGTCATGCCAAAATTAACTAATTGCCGGTTAGCATAGGATTTATGTTTAAAAATAAATGTTATTCTGCTTTTCTAAATTGAATAGAACGTATGCGAACAAAATAAGCATAATTATAGTATTAAATTTTTATAAAAGTTCAAAAAACTTCAAAGAAACAATGCGTAAAAATGTACGCGTGCTATCTTTGTAAAAAGAGCATATCGATTATCTGTCTAGCCCATTTTCGTATGCTCTGGATGAATTTGATAGAATTTTATTAGATGATGTTTCTTTTGACATTTGTAAGAGGATATAGTATTTTTTACTACCTAGCATTAGGCATCGGACGATCAAAGGGAGCTTGAAAAGAACTTTTTGACTTGAACATTTGAATAAATATTTATTTTTTTTTATTTTTATTTATTTACTAAATTTGTTTATTTATAACTTACATAAATTTTTCGTATTTTCGTAACTTATGTTAATTATATAATAAATGTGCTATTTCCATGTATTTACAAAGGTATACAGTTCCTTATGATTATCTTTTTTAAAATTTCATGCACTAAAATATATCCGCCTCTTAATAATCCCCGCCTGTACAAATACCTCAATTAAGCCGTGTTAGAAAACATGAGATTTGTACTTGGAATGCTTCTCTCTCATCTGTTTGTGATCCACTATCAATCAGTTGTCATAAAAAAGCGATGGCTATTTCTATATTTCAACGACTTTATAAACAATGGGATTTTATTTTCTCATACTGAAACAGAAAGTAAAAAAATATAAAATATAAGAAATTCTCATATTTAATTACATACGACTTTATTGCTTTACACAACTACGAGTATTACTATACAAAAATTTCCTTTGGTAAATATATACACAAGTTAAAGTAATACTCGAAAGTAGGAGAGGTAGTCCCCTAAGAATACTGTGTTTAGACGTTGCATTCTGGAAACGATGAATATTGTACGCTATTTGTATTGTAGATAAATTTTGTTATGGAAAAATATGTGCAAATAAACAAGAGTAAATTTAAAAGAGCTACGCTTGGTTGACAAACTGTTGTACTTACTATCACTAGGTACATAGCCAAGTTGCCGGAACGCACTCTTTGATTTTATAGTACACAAGTGTTTAGCATTCTATGTCCAACCCCGACATCATTGAATTGTTTATAGGAATTTTCTCCAATTAATTTACCACGGGCTCGACATTCATAAATATTATGGGGAATCTAGGGTATCTGAGAAATAGTGAAAATCATTTCGACGTCGTGTAATCTCGTCGTGTGGCCGTTTGAGCAGCGTAGCGGGTCATTTTCGGAAATAAATTGGGTCAATATTTTTTTAGAGATGGCTTTTGCGCAGCTGCGAGCGTTTAATATTCTTTAATACTTTTTTTCATACCTTACCAACTTTCCCAATTGGAATAATAATGTGATTTTTATAATTATTACTATGTTGAAATGATGTGTTTGACAATCAAGAGGTCTATGAATACAATCAGGAGGTATATGAATAGTTTTCACCTCAATTGGCAGAGAAAAATTTCACATGTATTATTCTTTTAAATATATTTATCCAAATAAATAAATAAATATCTTCACGCAATTCCTAATACAGGGATAGACAGAGGTCTAGTCTAGACAATTAAGTACCTTTGACCCACCTTCCACCGAATATATTTTCGGGACAACGTGACAGGTGGTGTGCCCATCGCCGTCTGTATGTCCAAGCCAACGATGTAATTCGTACATAAGTTTTACACATGCATACCTAAGTTAAAACTTATTGGTACTGTCACCTGGGGATCGAACTCGGGTCTCTTGACTCGAAATTCCGACCACCTAACCACTCGACTATCGTGACTTGTTATTTATCCATAATAATATATAATAATAGGATATATTCATTCTGATTTTTCACTAAGTCGGAATTAGAATCGACATTTCATATGATTTATACTCCGAAATTTTTATGGTCGACAGTAGGACAACGCCCTCCATCCTGAAGATTTTTTGTCACAGACACGTTTCTCAGACGGATTGACGATTCCAATACGTATAGTATCTCGCATCTTGGATGTTGCTGCCATCAACGGCTTACTTATTTTTGCTGTTATATTTTTGAAAACAGTAATCCTAGTCTGTGTTAATTTCAGCCATTGCTATTGTCAAAGCATTTTCCTTCGTCTTTAGTCCGTTTTGGCGTCATTTAAAGCAGCCATTGCGATTATCAAAGGATTTTTCTACGGCCTTAGTCGGCTCTGACGATATCGAAAAGTCAGGATTGACATATTCTTACGTCGCATATACGACACGCATTTCTAATTCAGGGGTAGACGGAGGTCAAGTCTAGACAAAAGTAAATAAATAAATAAATAAATAAATATCTTCACACAATTCCCAATACAGGGGTAGATAGAGGTCTAGTCTAGACAATTAAGTCCTTTTGACCCACCTTCCACCGAAGATATTTTCGGGACAACGTGACAGGTGGTGAGCCTGTCGCCGTCTTTATGTCCAAGCCAACGATGAAATTCGTACATAAGTTTTTGAAAAACTCATTGAAAAACTCATATACGACGAGACCAAATAATATAGTTATCAATAAATAAGCAAGCGCATAGCCTCTTCACTGATATATATATATATATATATATATATATATATATATATATATATATATATATATATATATATATATATATATATATATATATATATATATATATATTTATATATATATATATATATATATATATATATATATATATATATATATATATATATATATATATATATATATATATATATATATATATATATATATATATATATATATATATATATATATATATATATATATATATATATATATATATATATATATATATATATATATATATATATATATATATATATATATATATATATATATATATATATATACAAAGTGAAAAACAATTTTTTCTTCATTATTACGGATTTGGGAGTTTGTAGTCCTACGTTGTTTCCGATTTAGGTTACTTTGGAATGTATAATATGTTTTTACTGTCTATTTATGTATTATTCTGAAAAATTTCATTATATAATTTATCAACATTGGTAAAGAGTTTTTAACTTACGGTTTAGAATTTTTATATCTCAAAAGAATTACATTTGCATTCATTTACATGAGAAATGTACTAACTAATAATAACAGTCAATATGAAAGTACCTTCAATTTTACAATTACTTTGGCAAACTCCTATCATTTGCACCAACAATTTACATGTATTAGTTAAACTACTTTACTTTCTTCTTATACCATGCCACATGTCGGTACCGCAAATGTGAGCATAGCTATAAATCAAGAAACCTGCGCATCATAAATAAGACTAAAACGTTGGATTATAACAAAAGACATCGCGCTTATGTTCGGAAACCTTGGAATGATGCCAAATAGTTATTTGCCGTATCTGGGATATGCAACAAATTTGGTTTGACTATGCGAAAACTTTGTTTATCCGAAAAACATCGTGTTTTTGTTTATGTTGAACCAAACGGACTGGAGCGCCAAAGTTTAAGACGACTCTCATATCTGACATCTGTAGCTATCGTAAATTTCGACGACAGATTTCGTGATTGTTCCTATCAAGGCTTGTCGTAACAATGAATCGTCGTCAGCCATTGATTATTATTCAACGTTAAAAACAGATAAAGTACTTATAGTTTGTCGAGTTGCAAAAACAGACTAACATTAAGGAAGTAAGACTGATAATGTCACTAGTTTTTGAACAGAATCTCAAGGGAGTAAATTAATTTACTGGAGTAAAGTTAGCCTATGCCGATGATCTGGACATTCAATACAAAAAATTGTCATGTCATCATATCTCAGACATGTCCCGCCGGAAGAGTACATTTTTCAGGTATATAAAATAGCATAGGTGCTATTCCTGACTATAATATATCTCAAAGCCAATTTATATTCGTCTGTTCTGCCGCGAGGGAGTTGTTTATATAATTCCAATACTTTATTTCAAATTTACAATACTTAATATTAACTAAAAACTTCTATAATCGTACAGCCTTACGCTTCGTGGCATGGTACCAAGAACGTTGGCTGCATTTCCCCGTTGAATGGCTAGGGTTGAGCAGCGACAGCGACCAGTCTCAGTCGTTTAGAAACAGCATCGCACGCGGTCTCCACGGAGCGATCGTCTCCTTTCAAAGATTCATATTTATGCTACTTACCCGATTTAGTTGCCTTTATGCCGCCCCGGCCCTTACCGAAGTACCCTTGATGTAAGAGTTAGAAAAAAAATTGTAGTGAGGTTATAGACTTAAAGGCTTAATCTTATAATATATTTATAGTCTGTTTTTACGACAGCCTTGCAATCTGTCACATTGTCTTAAAATAAGAAATGCGGATCTAGGGGACACAATTATCTTGACCTCTAACTTTCCCAATATCGAAAAAAAAAGAGTTAAAAAACTTAGAGTTCTTGGTGGTGATTTATAGCAGTAGTGAGTACTTCAAATGCATAGATTATAATAATTTTTGGAACGAAGTTCCTTATGGGGCACGACGGAGGGGTACCCTCGCCGGGAAAAAACGCCCATAATATAAGATTTTTATTATTTATGTATAGTCTTTGTATGATGGCAATACAGTGTCTAATGTATAGTCTACGTTATGACGGTTATTATTATAATAAAGAACTTCATTCCGATCCGGCGTCCCACGACTGCACACATTTTTTTATTATATTAATGCATAGACAGTGACAACCTGCGTGGACGAGTGGCATATACACCGGTTTTCATGGGGCCGATAGCACGGTTCAATTCCCGGATAGGTCAATGTAGAAAACCTCTTTATTCACATTGTCTTTGGCCTGGATAATATTGGTACCTTCGTTATTTTCGATTCCATAACACAAGAGCTTTAACTACAGACTTTGGGATCAGAGCTACTTATGTAATTTTGTCCCTATCTATCTATGTATAGTATACCGTGTAATATTATAATACGTTGTAGTATTTTATATGCAGGTTGTTAGTTCACCCATCTGGTCATGGTGCCGTGCGGGCTGGATGTACACCGACTGCTTTCTTCTACTAAGCGGGACGCTCACGGCGCATCGAATATCCAGCGACAATGACTCCGGTGCCTTTAAAAGGATATTGTCCAGATACACCAGGTAAAAGTGAAAGTTGTTTTTCTGAAATTATATTTACATACATAACGCCCTGTAAAAGTTTACTGCAGGACATATGCCTCTCCTGTATGGGAGGGTTTGTCACAATCGCGAAACGATTGGCAAACGGATTGTCCATCGCAGTACTAGACACCTTGTACCTTAGACGCCTTAGGTGCCCGTCACCGGTGTGTTGAATGTCGGTCAGCCAATTGCATTTTCCTTAGTCACCTTCTCCGATACCCACGAGAAGAAAGGTGGTAGCAAATTCTTTAGCCAATACCACCACAGCTAAGAAATTATGAAGTGAATGAATTATATTCTATGTTACAAACTTTAATCTCTCTGTATAGCATAACATATAGTATTTATTCAATTTCCCTGCATAAATATTGACTCTGACAATTTACATTGTTGTTAAACATAAAATACATAAATCTTCACGCCATTCCCAATATAGGGGTAGACAGAGGTCTAAATATTTTTGGTACAACCTGATAGGTGGTGAACCCGTCGCTGTCTTTAAGTCCAAGCCAAGGATATAAATTGCATAAGTTTAAAAAAAACAATAAGTACGAGGCTTGGGGTTCGAACTCGGGTCTCTCAACTCGAATTCCGACTACCCAACCACTCGGCTGTCGTGATTTTTTTAGTTTACATTGTTGAAAGAGCGTAAAATTGCTCTTAAAAACCCCTAGGCGTACAATATCTTACACCTTGATATAAAGTTAACATTGTAACAAGTTAACAAGTTAAGTAAAACATTTAATCTAGCCACCTATTAGTATAAAGGGGACAATCATAGCTGAGACAATCAAGGCGGTTGCAGCATCGCATTTGACTTAGCTGTTCTAAGTGCTGTAATTATCATTTTGCATTTGCATTCAGCAATTTTACTCAGTACCGTTTTTAGTAATTGTATTTAATTGAATTTCCTTCAACTTGGTAGAAGTAGGGCTTTTGAAACTAAAGATGGATCTCAATTGAGTGTCGGTTTCATTAAAAAATAATTCGAAAGACTATTTCTTTCCAGATATATTAACAGATCACAGAAGATCCGTTTGTTATGATATGATAAACTGTACAAAATATTTTATAACATTTTTCTTAGTAAGTTAAGGCGTCATGTTTCTATCTCGCTGCTTTTTTGACATATTCACCCTCGTCAAATTTACCGGCTAAACTTTGTAGTATTCCATCTTTGCCGAAATAAGACAAGGTCGCAGGATTTCTCGCTTGCAAACATATTCCTCTCTGGCCCTGAACAGCGATTTCTCTATATCGATTCTTATCCTTAGATAAATCTACTTCTCTCTCTCTCTCTCTCTCTCGCGTTTTAGATAACACGTGAGCCCAATTATCTTATTACTTTTATCTAGGACATAATGCGGCGACGGGCTCACCACCTGTCACGTTGTCTCGAAAATATCTTCGGTGGAAGGTGGATCAAAGGGACTTAATTGTCTAGACTAGACCTCTATCTACCCCTGTATTGGGAATTGTGTGAAGATATTTATTTATTTATTTATTTATTTACTTTTATCTAGCTAATCTATATTTAAATTAAATTAAAATTGATATTTTTTTAATTTCTAAAGATTAATATTTGGATTTCGGATCCGTGATACCAATGTTAAAATTGTAATACTTTAATAATTTGCATTGAAATACAGATATGTCTCTAGATAGTGTATCTGGGTTCAGATCACTAAGATAGTTAAATTAAATTAAAAAATAACATTTACCAAGAGAAATCCAGGTGCACGTATACATTTATTGATTGGGAGTAAAATGAAAAAAGAGGTTACAGCCCACCTGATGTTTAGTGCAAACAATTTTTAAAGTTGCGAGTGAACACTGCCGCATGGCGGCAGAAATAAGCAACAGTCTGGTCTGGTCTGATGCACCGAGTCATAAGTAGGGTAGTCAGTGCAGGGACATATACAGGCTGCTTCTTTATTTTAAATTTCTATATGTGTGCATTCTGGTATCTAAATATAGGTATATGTTTTTGTTATATTTTAAAATTAAAAAAAAAACTACAGGTAACTTAAGTTAATATAATTAATTTTTATATGCACCGAGTGCCAAACCGCGTGAAAGTTTCCGCGTTAAGAAAATTATGTGATAACATCATTAAAAAACAGACTTAAATATATTGCATACAATGATATTGTTAAAGACTTAAACATATTATGGATTTGTTATAGATTGACACCGGCGTTGCTTGCTGTACTACTATTTTATGCATATATCTGGGACAATATTTCCGTGGGACCAATGTGGGGAGCATTAGTCACGAAGAACGCTCAAGTGTGTCAAGAGGGCTGGTGGTGGAACATTTTGTATGTACAGAATTACTTTGGATTCGAGGACATGGTTAGTATAAAAACAGGTAAAGTTAAGTTTGACCATTCAACATGAGAGGCACTAATAGAGTTTTATGTTGATTTTAATTTTTAGGTAGTGAGAAATTTTAGTATCAATATATTTATCTTCACGCCATTCCTAATACAGGGATAGACAGAGGTCTAGTCTAGACAACTCACCTTCTACCGATGATATTTTCGGGACTACGAGACAGATGGTGAGCCCTTCGTCGTAAAAAAATAATAAATATCTTCACGCAATTCCCAATACAGGGGTAGACAGAGGTCAAGTCTAGACAATTAAGTCCCTTTGACCCACCTTCCACCGAAGATATTTTCGGGACAACGTGATAGGTGGTGAGCCCGTCGCCGCCTTTATCCAAGCCAACGATGAAATTCGTACATAAGTTTTTGAAAAACTCATTGGTACTGCCACCTGGGGATCGAACTCGGGTCTCTCGACTCGAAATTCCGACCACCCAACAACTCGGCCATCGTGCCCTTCGTCGTGTTTATGTCCAAGCCAACTAATTTCAATATAAATGTATTGAAAAAAAAATGGTACGAGCAGGCCACCTGGGGATCAAACTCGGGTCTCCTGACTAGAAATTCCGATCACCTAACCACTCGTCTATCGGGACTTCTAGAATAAATGTAATATTATTAATGAAATAGGAAATAGAATAAGTTATGCTTTTATTAGGTAAAACGTTTTAAGTTAAGAATTTTTAATACCATAGAATAATTTTTAATATACATTACTAAATGAAACCACTTACTTAAAATCCCTAGCTTCGAGTTTTTTATCCCGACGGCATTCGCCTCTAACTGCTAATAGCGTTTTTTTTCTTAATCTGTAGCTTTTTACAAATGATAGTGCTATAACTTAAACAAATAATAATAGTTACAATATAAGGATAATATTTATGATGAGAACGATAGCCGATAGTGGTTGGGTGCTCGCAATTTGAGTGAAGAGACCCGAGTTCGATACCTAGGTTGCTAGGCTCGTACCAATGCTTTCTTCAAAACTTATGTATGATTTATATCGTTGGCTTGGACATACAGAAGTCGTCGACGTGCTTACCGCCTCCACCTGGTCCCAAAAGTATCTTTGGAGGGAGGTTGGTCAAAAGAATTTAATTGCCTAGACCACTATCTACTCCTGTATTGGGATCAATGTGAAGAGATTTATTCATATAATTTATTTATTTATATTTATTTTAGACTAGATGTTATAAATTTAAGCAGTTATTAATAATTAAAAGAGAGATTTAAACAAAATTTCTGACGTTTATTGTTTCATTTATACGCAGTCGGTTTTATTGTTTAAATTGCTACCTTATTTTCTTTGTCTTAATTTTTTTTAACCTTAATGGATTATATAAAAAAAGAAAATTCTCCATTCTCTGTCCAGCTTTGATATCTCTTATAATATTATTATAAATAAAATAAACTTTTATGGCTATCCGTATAATTATAACGTTACTACTAAAAATAACTTTACTGCGACAGTTTATTCCATGGCAATTTTCAAAGCTTTAATCGCCTCTTACGACACCCGTGGGTTGACAGAATATAATATTTAATAAACAAGGAACACATATTTAATTTTAAAGAACAAAGCATAATTCCATTTTATTGCAACAATTGTTTAATTCCCACGAGGAATTTCCTACAACGCAAAAAACCTAAATTGGTTTTAGTCGTTGTTATAATCATGTCGTTTAGATTCTTCTAAGGTTCGCGACAGAACTGACACAAAGTAATTGTTAGGATTATTCCGATAATGCTCTCAGAATAATGAATAGATTAGCTAACAGACAAAACAACAGTGAATAAGAAAGTAGTAATAAGAAAGTAATAATAACAATAACAATAACAACTAAGAAAGTAATAATAACAATAGATACAAAACAAACAATGTTAAAAAACAGAACATATAATAATATTGTGCTAATTATATAAGTAAAAACACACTGCACAAGACTGCCAATTGGACTGCGCTCGGTTAAAACCGACATTTTTAACAGTGGTAGAGCCACGCATCAGATTTTGTTGTTGATGAATAGATTAGCTAACAGACAAAACAACAGTGAATAAGCCTAAGAAAGTAATAATAACAATAGATACAAAACAAACAATGTTAAAAAACAGAACATATAATAATATTGTGCTAATTATATAAGTAAAAACACACTGCACAAGACTGCCAATTGGACTGCGCTCGGTTAAAATCGACATTTTTAACAGTGGTAGAGCCACGCATCAGCTTTTGTTGTTGATGAATAGATTAGCTAACAGACAAAACAACAGTGAATAAGCCTAAGAAAGTAATTATAACAATAATTACAAAACAAACAATGTTAAAAAACAGAACATATAATAATATTGTGCTAATTATATAAGTAAAAACACACTGCACAAGACTGCCAATTGGACTGCGCTCGGTTAAAATCGGCATTTTTAACAGTGGTAGAGCCACGCATCAGCTTTTGTTGTTGCATGAATGGCCGGGTCGACCGGGGAAGTACCACGACCTCACAGAAAACCGGCGTGAAGTAGAAGTCTAACAATCTTCTGCGTTTCGTCTGGTGAGTGCAGGTAACTGGAGGCCCACACACCCCCCTCCCCCAATTGGGGGGGGGGGGCACTCTAAAACCGGCAACGCATCTGCTATGTTATTGTGGGTGTTCATGGGCGGCGGTAATCACGTATCATCACGTGAGCCGCCTGCTCGTTTGCCGGCCCTTTCTATAAAAAAAAAGATACTGAAGGAAAAATATTGTATTAGTACTAGGGATATAAATTTGCTCGAATAATTTTAACACACACAATTCACAATTGAATTAATTAAAAACGGCTAAACTTACGGCCAATGCCAGTACCCACTGCTTCCAGACCTGTTATCATCAGATGGAATGATTTGATTGAGTATGAGTTTTGAGAATTGGATTGAATGATTGGAATGAGTTTTGAGGTACCTATACAGATTGGATGTGAGTTTATCCGTTTATAATTATTTAGTTAATAATGTGTCAAATTTTAATAATTGATAATTCATACAGTTTTTAAAATTTTTGAAAAGAACGATGACGTTGAAAACACAATATATGCAATATCTTGACTTATGACTTATACTTCAGTCAGACAAATTTATGTCTAACTAAAAGTAGAAGCGAAGCTTTTTGCGAAGAAGTGAAAAGAGAAGTTTTTTTTATATGAGGAGAAAGTTTACCGACTCATGTACTCTCGCAACTCTTATGGGGCTGTGGGCGCATTGTGTACCTTCAGGGAGGAGAAAAGTAAGGGAAAGAAACAAAGGAAAGGACAGAGTGGGGGAAGATAGGGGTGGTACTTCGGTTACATCAATTACAGAATAACAAGATGCCTCCACTTCATGGCAGTATACTGCATAGTATTCAATAGAACCCTAACCTCTGAAGTCTGAAGTCCCGGGTTCGATTCCCAAACGAGTCAATGATGAAAACCGTTCTATATTTTCTCATACCTAGGTGACTGTGTGTACAATTGTGTGTATAATGTACAATTGTTTGTGTACAATTGTTGTTTAGGATTCCATGACAGAAGTGCTTATGCTACTAACTTTACGATCAGAGCAATATCAAAGTAAGTTATGGTAGGTTATGGTAGGTAGGTATGGTAGGTAGAGTGCATAAAATGTAGTGGCATTATAAGGCAGTTGGATTCATTCTCTTCTTGAGGATTTTTAACAGCATAAGATGTCTTGCTCTTATTAAAATAATAAACGACGAATTAAAGCGCTAATGAATTAATGTTAATCACCATTAAGGTTAAAATGATTACACTTAATTTGGATGGGTGTTCGGGTTTATGGATGTCATTCTGAGTAATGACTGAGATCGACCTTTTTCATTTTATTGTGCTATAAACTGATTTATTATTATTACGTTGTACTTTTTTATTTAAAAAAAATCAATTATAAGCACAAAAGTATTGTTGTTCTTGTCACTCTGGCTACCCCGTAAGTGTTTATGCGTGACGATGTAATAATGATATATTCGTAAGTAGATTAATAGTTAATTTTACTCCTTAACTTCATTTAAATTTTAGTGTTATATAATTAAAATGCGGTGTTCGTGTATAGGTGTTTGCACATTGTTTTATTTGAAACCTTTTTGTCTTTCTATGATGTTGAATTAATTTTAGTCTCTAATCTATTTAAAATTTAAGACTAAAATAATTTGCTTGCTGAGTTCATCTATGTATAAAAGGTTGCTCATTGTATTATTTGTAACAAATAAATTATATAAATATCTTCACGCCATTCCCAATACAGGGGCTGACAGCGGTCTAGACAATTAAGTCCTTTCGACCTACTTACCACAGAAGACATTTTTCGGACAATGTCACAGGTGGTTAGCCCGTCGCCGTCTCTATGTCCAAGCCAACGATATAAATCTTACATAAGTTTTTGAAAAAAGGTTAAAAAAAGGGTTTAAAAAAGGTTAAGGTTAAGTTTGAGGTTTGGGGATTTAACTTGGGTTCTCTTGACTCGAATTCCGATCACTCAACCACTCGGCTATCGTGACTGTATTATTAATTATTTGTTAATTTTTTGTCTTTTAAAGCTACTCAATATTATTATTAGCAATGATGAACTTTATAAATTTAGGTTATTGGTATGGCAAGCAAGAGTTCTTACGTCATTAATCACATGTGTAATCGTTTCAGTGCGCTCCTCAAACTCACCAGCTGGCCTTGGACATGCAGCTATCTATACTAGGAGGTGCTGTTGTGTGGGCGATGCAATCCGATTTACCAGCACTGAAGGCACTCCTGCCTACCCTACATGTGTGGACAGCGTTCTCTAGATACAAAACAGCAAGAGAACATCGTCTCACATTGTTGGCTTATCATGGTGTTAGGTACGTTGATTTTTTTATAACTATATTCTTTCATCAGCCTATTATTATATACATCTATAGTAAATAATAGACAAAATTAATAAACTAAATTAAATTGATTTGGCCATGTCGAGAGAATGAATGAAGATCGATGGATGTATAAGGCGAGTGTGAATGGAAGTGTAGGAAGGGGAAGACCTAGGCGGATGTTTCGAGACCAAATTAGTGATGTCCTGAAAAAAGGCCAGGTCAATAGTACCATAAATCGAAAAGAATGTATGAAGGGAATAATGAAAGTGAACGAAGTGAAACAAGTATGTAAGGATCGTAGCTAGTGGAAAGAAGTGGTCTCTGCGTACCCCTACGGGGAAGAGACGTGATTGTATCTATTAATAAACAATGGCCTGTTGCAAGAAGTCTCATAGATAGGGACAATATCACATATATTGCTTGAATACTAAAACAAGAAGGAAATATATCATGGAATCATAACGAAGGTAATACAAACTCTAAAATATTTGGTCGCTATACATTTCTTGGAAAACTTTTCCAGGATGGGGGATGCCATGTTCACTAGAATATGTTGGCTCCTCTGTCACAAGCCAGTGGGATAAGAGTTTTGAAAATTCAGATGTACGCTAGGCCTTCATTCTTTTGCTAATGTATTGACTGGTAATAACTGTGATAAACACTTTACCGAGTGACCGTGTGGTATCGGTGTAAGACTGTACAACCATCTTTCGTCCCGTGGACGTTGAAGGACGATTAAGGGAAGCTTTGAAAATGCCAATGGCTACCGACAGATGGCGAGATTTAAATCTCGAAGAATACCAGACATAATGCAGAGCAGTGGTGTAAAGAGTATGGTGCTAAATAAATCTCGAAGTATACCAGAAATAATGTGAAATCGTCTCTTACATAAGAGGCCGATGTCCTACTATAGTCTTGTACATCACGTTACGTATGTATGTTATGTAATGTATGTAGCTTGTATCTACAGCTATACTATTACGAGTTTGTTTATGTCGGAATTTTTATCAAGAACTCCATTACGTCATACAAATGTTTTTTTTTTGGATTTTTTGTGACTCGTCCAGTCACAAAGACAATGTCCTTACCATTTACTACCATGTACTACGCAATTGTTATGTTGTTATTTATACAAACACTTGGTATTATTTCCTTTTTCTTTACGGTCCGAACTCTACTTGCGATCTCCCTTTTATCTTTTACCATTAATCTAATGGTGTGTTTTTTACAGAATATAATGAAAAAAAAAATATTAGTTGAGATTGATAACCCGATTGTATAGTTGGTAGTGACCCTGCTTCCGAAGCTAGGGGTTGCGGGTTCGTATCCCGCTAGAGTCAAAACTTTGTTTGGTGAATATGATCGTCTTGTAATTGAGTCGAGGAAGTTTATTTTATAAGTATATACTTATCTATGTATATGTATATACAGTTATCTCGGACATTAATACGGCGAAAGGTTTACTACCACGTATCAAAAAGGTTCTGTGGAAAGTGGGCCGAAAGGATTTCATTGCCTAACTCTGCCTATCTCACGATAGCCGAGTGGTTGGGTGATCGGAATTCGATTCATGAGACTCGAGTTCGTTCCCCAGGTGGAAGGCTCGTACCAATGGGGTTTTTCAAAAACTTTTATCGTTGGTTGGACATTGAGACGGTCCCAAAAATAGTTTCGGTGGAAGGTGAGTGTCAAGACCTTTTGCGGATATAAAAAATACTAGTAATATACAGTTTAATGACACTAACATTGTTGTTATCCGCAGAAACTAGGCCTTAAATCCAGCGTGGTTCATGACTGTGTGCGAACGACAGGCTTGAACCTGCAATATCCTGTTTTTTTCCTCATTCCACTAGACTATTGTCGGGAACCGTATTATATTTATTTATATATTCTTTATTGCACACCAAAATAAAGAAAAACATTGAACATAATATACAATGATATTTTAGTGAGCAATGGGTGGTCTTAATGCTGACAGCAATATCTTTCAGATAACCGATATGTATTATCGGTTTTGGATTAATGGTATTAAAATGAGGTTAACTCAAAACATGAACGAAAACAACTAATTAATTACTTCAACAAAGATATTCTTGGGCTTGAATTGGAATCCGGGGCTTAAGGGTCATAACAGGTGTGGTTTCTAACCGGTGAACCAGGTGGTTCTCACTGATTTATATTCAAAGTAAACGATAATGTTAACCTCGATAGTTCCGCGCCCAACCGGAAGATGCCGAGATCGCAGTGCGCTAGTGACTCAAGTATATGTCGAATGGAATCTATTTCCTTGCTTTGTGAACTAATACGTAACGAATAGACCTAAAACTATTTTCATATGTTGAATTAACCGGCGTTTTATAAAAAAAATATTAAAATAATCATCATAATCTTATATTATCTCAAACTAACAAGTTATAGCACTTGTGTTATGGAATGGAATGGACCCGAGTGGAATGTAGAAAAAGTGGTTTTCTACATTGTCTTGTCCGGGACTCTAACCCGGGACCTCAGAGCTGGCTTCACCATGAAAACGCACAAAGTCCGCACGCCACTAGTCTCTGAAGGTCGTCAATTGAATACAATTGTTTTTATACAATCTACCATACGATTGGATCATCATAACCTTAAACTATTGTCATTACTAAATGTTTATCACAAAGTCCATAAATATCTTTTTTTATATAAAGTTAAGTTTACCCGTGACTTTAAGCATTGTCTCGAGATTTGCGTGGGATCAATTTCCAGGAGAAGAAGTTAATGACAGCGAAAAGCTCGTCGCACGTTGTTCCAAATAAGTCCAGGTGAAATGGGGAATGAAAGGACTACTTTATAAATCTCTAGTTCACTGAACACCCTTTACGGGAAAACGGTTGAAAATTTGTAATGGATGAAAGTAACATGCAGAATATAAAATACTACTTCAATGTATATATAGTAAAATATGTTTTATTTTAAAAAGTTGATAAAAAAGTATCAATACAACAAAATTACTTTATTTATTATTATTTATGTAGGTATCGGAATAAGGTTTCTATGATTAATAGCGTAGTAACATTGGAACAATTAACCTTAACTTCATCCTAATAACTTAATGGATGACATTGTCATGGATTTTTTTTAAACCGTTTTTAAGTTTCAATAACTTGTTAAAAGTAAGACGTAATGAGGATACAGATGTTTAATCATATTTATCATAGATAATGTAACCACTTCGTTCTATGTTATCAAAGTTTTGGTTGTGGAAATAATTTTATTCTAAAAATTCCGCTGCTACATTTACGATATACGATTTTATTTTGATAAGTCTACGATGTACGCTATACGGCTTACGATGTACTTTAAATACTTGTATTACAAATTTTATGTTCCTCTACCAAAGCCTCTCTTGCTAACAAACATTACCTTTATATTATTTTTATTATTGTATTACCTTTAAGGCATAGATTTAGCTTAAAATGTATAAACGTAAATCATCTAATAGTTTAGGATGTGGATTTTGAAACAGGTCGAGCCAACCATTCGACTATTGACTATTATTACATATACTATATTCCATAGAGCTTATTCCAAATATGTGGTTATCAGGAATACTAGCAATTTTACTAGCATTGCTAGTATTCTTTATAAAGAGTCACGATAGCCGAGTGGTTGGGTGGTCGGAATTCCATTTAAGCGATCCGAGTTCGATCCCCAGGTGGAGACACGTACCAATGTGGTTTTTTAAAAACTTATACACTAATTATATCGTTGGCTTGGACATTAAGACGGCAACGGGCTAACCTCCTGTCGCGTTGTTCCAAAAATATTTTCGGTGAAATGTGGGTTGAAACGACTTAATTATCTAGACCTCTGTCCACCCCTGTATTGGGAATTGCGTAAAGAAATACGTAATCAAGCAGATATAGATTGGAATATTATAAAATTTTAGTCATATAACAGGCATAAAAATTACTTTAATAAATCACTGTACTTTGTTATTAAACGTCAGTGTACTTGAAATTAATTATAGTTTTAAAAGTAAATGTGTGGTGTATTTATTCGATAACGATAAATAACATCGATAAAGAAAACATGGTAATGAAGAATTTAACTTTAAGGTCCCACTTTAAGGTAACCACACTCTGCAGTATATCTCTCTCAAAAATTATAAAATTCGTATTTAAAAATTCTTATGTCAGCTTATTGCCGTTTGTTATCAGCGTGCAGTGCAGTAGACCTAAATGGTCAAGTGGCGTACACATCGGTTTTCATGGTGTCTTTAGCTTAAAGTTCACGGGTTCGATTTCCGGACGGGTCAATGTTGAATACCACTTTCACTTTCACTCGAGTCTGGTTTTTTGTGGTAACTTTGTTGTTTCTGATTCCATAACACAATTGCTTTGGCTACTTACCATGTAATCAGAGTAATGTATCTGATTGTATTTATTTATTTTATCCTACACCACAATAAGAAAGTCCTTTTTTCTTATTTTCAGCGTAAGCCAATTATACAGGACAGCCAGGCTAAGCTATACATCTGTGATCCACCGTTCGACTCCATATTTGATCGGACTTAGCCTGGGGTTGGTTCTTAACACCAATATACGTCATAGTAAGGTAAGGTGTATAGTATGGCACGTTCGATATCGATAATAGAAGAAAAAGATATCAAATAAATTAAATTAATAAACTATTACGTACATAAACAAATGCCAAAATACTTACATAAATATGTATATGCATGTAAATATATTTAGTATGAATGTATGAAGTCACGGTGGCCGAGTGGTTGTGTGGTCGGAATTTCGAGTCAAGAGACCCGAGTTCGATCCCCAGGTGGCAGGCTCGTACCAATGGTTTTTCAAAAACTTATGTACGAATATAGCGTTGGCTTGGACATAAAGTAGGCGACGGGTTTACCACCTGTCACGTTGTGAAAATCTCTAGACCTCTGTCTAAACCCCGTTTTGGGAATTGCGTGAAGATATTTATATAGATATTTTTTTATTTATTTTATTTAAATATATTTCGTGTCGTTTGATAAGGCATGTTTTTCATAAGACAAGTGAAAATTTGTACCAATACGGTTATTATATTCATGGATTATTGACTATAAACTTGCCACTCCTATTTGTGGGATTATTATAGACTTAAGTATAGGTAATTTGATCAAAACTAAGTTAACAGATAAATAAATAAATAAATAATAAATAAATAAATAAATATCTTCACGTAATTCCCAATACAGGGGTAGACAGAGGTCAAGTCTAGACAATTAAGTCCCTTTGACCCACCTTCCACCGAAGATATTTTCGGGACAACGTGACAGGTGGTGAGCCGTCGCCGCCTATATATATATATATATATATATATATATATATATATATATATATATATATATATATATATATATATATATATATATATATATATATATATATATATATATATATATATATATATATATATATATATATATATATATAGGCGGCGACGGGCTCATATATATATATATATATATATATATATATATATATATATATATATATATATATATATATATATATATATATATATATATATATATATATATATATATATATATATATATATATATATATATATATATATATATATATATATATATATATATATATATATATATATATATATATATATATATATATATATATATATATATATATATATATATATATATATATATATATATATATATATATATATATATATATCTATATATATATATATATATATATATATATGATCGATATATACAAAACGCCAATACACTTGCCAAAGTGTGAATATTATGACTAAACCGAGGAGGCCAATGTCGCTATACGATTTACGTACATACTGGTATTTTTAAGGTAAGGTAATTTTTCTTGTCGGCCTGTTGGAATCGACCGAACAATATATACCTGTCAAATATAAATTAATAGAAGTCGCCATGCAATTATTAAAGCAATTTTTCCATCTAACCATACCTAGAAAAGGGTTATGCTCAATAAATGTATTTAAGATTGCGGTTAAGAAAACGTATTTAAGTCACGATAGCCGAGTGTTTGGGTGGTCGGACTTTCGAGTCAAGAGACCCGAGTTCGATCCTCAAGTGCCGTACCAATGGGTTTTTTCTAAAAACCTATGTACAAATTATATCGTTGGTTTGGACATAAAGGCGGCGACGGGCTCACCACCAGTCACGTTGTCCCGAAAATATCTTCGGTGGAAGGTGGGTCGAAGGGACTTAAATATCTAGACTAGACCTCTGTCTACCCCTGTATTGGGAATTTCATGAAGATATTTATATTTATTTATTTATTTATAAGGTTGCGGTAGTGAAGGTGGCTTTACCCTGGTGTACATGGATACGAGAAACTGATAAATGGTTCTATCCCCATTTAATAATAAAATAATATCTACAACATGCCTATAGAGATGGTTTTTGTATAAAAAACTTAAATTATCGAACTAAGTATACAATTAAAATTAAAATTACATTTAATAGTTGGTCGAAAAGACTAAATTGTCTAAAACCCCTGTATTGGGAATGAGCGTGAAGATAAATAAAAGTAGAAAAAAACAAGAGATTTTATGAACGTTATTAGCCTCGTTGCATTTTTTTTCTTATAGTCCTAGTGATTACAAGTGATAACATTTAAATTACTTGCTATCAACGATGGCAAACCTGGGTATGCCAGAAGAAGCATAGAAGCAGGTTGAATGCAGTGGAGATGCGATCTCTTCGTAAAATGTGCGGCGTTACTATGGCCGACCGAAAGCGAAACGAAGAGATTCGCAATATGGCAGGTTTGAAAGATGACCTTGTCAAAAAAATTGATAAGAGCATGCTTCGATGGCTTGGGCACGTTGAGCGAATGAGTGAAGACCGAATGGTGAAGAAAATATATAGCGCGAAAGCTAATATTAAAAGGTGTCGAGGTAGACCGAGACTAACTTTCGAAGACCATGTGAGCAAATTGCTCGAAGAGGGGAGGGTCAAGACTACTCGGATACTTAGACGTGCATGTATGAAGAAGATGATGAATATGAAAGAAGCGAAAGTGGTATTTAGGGATCGTGACACTTGGCGATCTGTTCTCTCTGGCTACCCCGTCAGGGATTGTGCGTGAAGATAAGTAAATAAGTAAGTAAGAAAGCTATCAGCGATGGACTAAGATGGAACACATAAAAATGTTAAAAAAATCAATTAAGATAGCCTTTATTTATTTACTGCTATATACCTATATATTTACAAACTAATTTAGACATATATTTCTCTACCTAGGTATGTAATATATGTATAAATGTATATTTAAAGTGTACAATAACACTTAATTAAGATGGAAAAACTATAGTTAATTATTGTTTTTCCACCCTTTAAATCAGAAGCCAATAAGTTTTAATATTGTTGTTTGATACCAGAAACTGGCGCGGGACAAAATAAAAACATTCACATTATTCCCAATACTGGTGGTCAGAGCTTTAGACAATTTAGTCCTTTTGACATGCTTTTTATACGAGCTAACTCTGCGATCACAATTGGCGAGCCTGACACCGTATTTGTTTCCAAGCCAACAATACAAAGAGCACATAAGCTAAAAAGTCATTGGTACGAGCCTCCCTCATGAGGATCCATCTCAAGTCTCCTTATTCGACTTGCGATGTATCAGCTTCTATGACTTAAATGGGTAAAAATAAAATATTATGTAACTCAGACGACACAACAATCCCATCAATTAATTCTAAAACGGTAAACTAATTTTCGTTATATTTTTATTTATTATAATTATCTTAGAAATATAGACATGTTGTAAGGAAACGGACATTAGCCAGCAAGCGGTTTGTATCTTAATCTCATATGTGTTGTGTTAAATGATGTATGCACTAATGTATCTCTCTGAAAACAGCATGCTCAGAGATTGTAGGCAGGCTGCCAAGCTCGAAATTATGTCGCGATTTTATTGTGTTTTATAGTTGAGTTATTAAAACCACAATTATAACCAATGACATTCCTAAAACGTAAACTTAGCATACAATGTTAAAATAATCTCATAAAAATGTGTACGTGTTTTTGGGCTTAACCCATTAATGTAAATTTGCACTTTAACTTGATTAATAAATACTGGACTCTTGAAAAATCGACTTTATTACAACAGATTATGACTAATTATCTTATTCCATATTTTGTGCATTAAGCGCGTCTTGTTTTAATCTTCTCTTTTTAATTCTCTTTAAACAGGTTTCTTATATTCGAGGAATTATTTTCTAAAGTTGTTATTAAATAATTACATCGCACCACTCCGCATGCAAAAAATAAAAGGTTATGTATAATGGATGCACCACCAATACTACACGCGAGTATCATTTTCTGTAACTTTAGTTTGTTTCCTTTTTTTCTTTACTCTTTCACCATACTAAAGCAACTTTCCATCGAAAGTTAGTTTTTGGGACAGCCTGTCATATTATAGAAAACTTAAGAAACGACGCAAATATTATGAAATTTTTGTTAAAAATCATCATTATATTTTTCTTCTTGGGATCGAACTTGCGTGCCCAGAATCGAATTACGATTATTCAACCATCTAGCAATCAGGGGTTCGTTTGTTACTTATTCTATTTCTCAGCTTCAATTATTATAAATAAATGCTATACAATGACGTGGTCGGCGGCACCAATCCATTATCCAATGGTGCGAAATAATCTTAATGAACATCTTCAATTAATTATCTTTAATTTTTAAATTAGATCTGTTTTGTAATGAAAAAAAAAACAATGTTACGTGGAGAAAAGAAACGTGGAGGAAACTTGGAAGTCTCTCGAAATTGATTCATCGTAAATTTTATAAAATAAAATAAAAAAAATATCTTCATGCCATTCCCAATACAAGGGTAGACAGAGGTCTAGACGATTGAGTCGTTTGGCCCACGTTCCACCGAAGACATTTTCGAGAAAATGTTACAGGTGGTGAGCCCGTCAGCGTCTTTACGTTCAAGCCAACGATTTAATTCATACATAAGTTTTTGAAAAACCCATTGGTACGGATCGAACTCGGATATCTTGACTCGAATTTCGATCACATAACCAGTCGTCTGTCGTGATGAAAATACTAAACATTTGAAATAAAACTATTACTTACGAATTTCATCACTTTATTTGGATATCAAAACCACGAGTGTTATAACACACTCATAATTTTTGGAAATTAACAAAAGAGCTGAATAGAACGCGGATACTTCCGTAAATAAGAGTTTTATTTTAAGTTTCTAAAAAACTCAGATAATTCGTGAATGTTAAAATTGCTTTCTATGACATGACATATATCGTCAATGTTTACAAAGATGTCTTCATGTGGTTTATAATTGTTCATTAAAATTATTAAACACGTCAAAATCCAAAAAATTTCTTAAACAAAATTTATTTAATAAATGTTAAATTTAAAAAATTATCTGACACGGGCATGATTTCATTGGTAAGCTGTAATTCAGGTAAGATTGGTAATTTATAAAACTGACTTGATTCTTTTCTTGCTACAGGTATTGTTAGCATTGGGATGGTTGATCAGTGGTACACTATGGTCGCTTGTGTGGTGGGCTGGCTATGATTCGGGTTCGACTCAGTACAAATACAGCGTTACGTTCGCTGCTCAATATGCCGCGTTGGCACCGATATCATCGGCTTTGGCAATCGCATGGCTAATATATGCAGTGCACTGCGGTCATTGTGGTGAGTATATAACAACTAATTTAAGCTAAATCTGGTTAGTACATTTACGGAGACTATTTGCTCTGAAAATACACAGCGGTTTAGTTTAAACTGTGTCATGTAATTCTAAATTTCACTTTGAGTTATTTTAATACAATCCTTTTTCATGGATGGTTTAATGAAATTTTATAATTTTAATAAATCTGCACTCACGTTCAATATGGAATTTGGATGTAAAAAAAATAAGAATAGTACCGAGAAGCATAATTATACTTTACAAAGAACAAATAATAAAAACAGGCATCAACAACCAAATAGCTCAATTGATATGTACAACTGAAGTCTCTCTGTATCAGCAATGAAATATTTAATAATCTGCCGAACGCACTAAGAACTCAACAAAATAAAAATAAATTTACAATGAAACTAAAAACAAGCCTAGTATTTGATAAATGTTACTATGATTTGAAGGAATAATTTAATGACAGTTTTATATACAAATAATATAATTACATGAAATTACCATTAATTCTGTTACGCGTTCGTTTTAATTAAAATTTTTCACTGATTTTATTGAATTTCACTTATTTTAATAGGGCCTTAAATCCACTATAGGACATAAGCTTCTTACGTATTCGACCATAATCCTGCCATAATCGACCTGACTGCTAAGGGACTACCGATATTACCGATATTAGTGTTACTATGAGTTTACACACATACACACACACACACACACACACACACACACACACACACACACACACACACATATATATATATATATATATATACATATATATATATATATATATATATATATATATATATATATATATATATATATATATATACACATATATTTATATACAATGTTTGAAAAACCTAAGTTTGACAGAGGAAGTAGAGAATACTTTGAATAAACAAACTTTATAAGATAAACTTCAAAATATTGAATTTCACTTATTTTAATAGGGCCTTAAATCCACTATAGGACATAAGCTTCTCACGTATTCGACCATAATCCTGCCATAATCGACCTGACTGCTAAGGGACTACTCCGCCTTTTCTTTACTCCGCAATTCTGAATCGAAAACAGTATATTTCATCGTGTCTCATACATATACTAATACTTTAAAAAAAATATATTATATGTATTTATTTTTTTTGCAGGTTTCTTACGCAGAATTCTTTGCTGTCGTCCATTAGCCTTTATAAGTAGAATTTCTTACGCCCTCTATCTTTGTCAGTTCATTGTGTATTTGACAAATGCTGCTACTGTTAGGACCTCCAGTGAATTTAGCTTACTGTCACTGGTGAGTACAAGTTGTAGTATAAATAGTAATTATTTTCGTCTTTCTTACAATAAACTAGTATTTATGAAGCTAATTTAAAAAATATATTATACAGCTCTGTTTATGTCCATAAGTGTTAAAAAACATAAATTACTCAGACTTTTTATTTTCAGATTGATGTTCAAGAAATATCATTAATATTTTTATCATCACTTTTGTTGACCCTGACGTTTGTTATACCAATACAATCCCTGCCGAAATTTATTTTGCTACTGTTAACAGCTAAAGACAGAAATGAAAAGTCTGAAGATGACGTACTTAAAAATACACAACCGAGTCCAAAAAATCCAGTTAAAAATCAAAATGTAAATGAGCCTTCAGTTATTAGAAATAGACAGATTCTTATAGCTCACAGGGAAGTTCTTGAAGAAATACCAGAAGTTGAAACAGAATATGAGCATCGAAGAGAATCACACGAAGGTTTGGATGAAATTTTAGAAGAAGAAGAGGATGAAGAAGCTCTTGACGAAACACATGAACGATTGGACGAAGAAGACTTAGAGATAATTGAAGAAGAACAGGGTGATGATGAAGATTTTTGGATAGACAGAGACGAAAGTACTCATAGAGTATCTTATTCACGAAATAGTGATAGAGATCTTGACGAATGGGAATTGACGGGTAATGGAAATGGACGAAATGGGGCTCAGCATTATCGATACACGAGGGAATTCAATTAAATTTTTTTCGACGTGATAAAATTTTTTACTTATTGTCATTGTTAATAATCAGTTAACCAGCTTAATCTGTTGAAGAATCCTTAGCTTTAAAGGCTTGGCTATAAGGAGATTAAAGTTGTATTTTTTGATGAAAAAAATAATAACAATATGTTTTCTACTAAACCAGTTAGTTCGAGGTAAACTTTAATCAAGTGAATGAAATAATAACGAAGTATTATACTAAATAATAATTATACATAAGTATCATCGAACTCGTTATCCAGCACCAAAATAGCACCCGCAATGCAAAATTATCTGGTATACTTATGTACATACATAGCGGCATGCATAATCCTATTTTAAAATAACTTACAAGTTAGATAAGATTGTTAGGTAAAAAACAAAAAAAAAATGTGACGGTCTTGTCAATTAATCATTACAGAAGGTGGTTATTAGTAACGTGAATCACGAGTTGAAAGTTAAAGCTAAACGTGTCTTAGTAATTAATATAAAACTCTAACAAAAACATTAAACATTGTCACATATAAAATTATTTTAAGACCTCTGGCATTGATAAAACCTATTAACCCAGTTATAATGAAAACTCTAGTTATATTGTCTACTACTATTTCTACTATAATATGGCCTGTAAAAATCTATTGCAGAATGTAGGCCTGTCCTAAGCAGAATTTACCATAATTACCACGTTCGTCGAATTTAAGCGAACTTGGGATCGCAGTCACACCTCGCACCTTAGTCGCTGCTACTCCCTGCTATCGGTTTGACCAATTTTAACCTATTTTTTTGAGATGTTTATTCCGCCATCTGTCGGTAGCCAATTGAATTTTTAAGTCTTTTCTCTTACAATACTTACGGGTACAACGTTTCATTTTAAGATTTAAGTCGCCTCTTATGCCACTTACGGGAAGGATACAATCTTTGACGTTCATGATATTACTATGTTTATGTCCACTTTTCTTGTTCCGTGATATTCCTTGTATTCAATCATAGGCGTTATAACTTTACGGCTAATTACACCAAATAAGCTAAACAGATTTTGTACTGTAGTGGTTTATGGGTAACAAAATATGATTAAATTAAATATTTTTTACATAATGAATACGTGGACATAAAGTTAATTAATGTGTCGATAACAATGCCGGTAAGTAAAAATTCAATGTTACAATAATTTATCGCTCTTTTTACTTTATAATTGAGATACGTGCGATGCATTCTTTGTATAAAAAGTTCAATAACTGAGCTTCTAATTTATCAAATGAATTCATCAACATCTAATTTATCACGTATATTATTCAATTAGATCATCTTACCAGTTATTATATTAAAATACTTTACAGACAGCATCGCTTAATAAATTATTACTTCAAAAAAGAACAATATCTTCACGCTATTCCATAATTTGAAATTATACTAAAATTAAAATTATCTCATAACAATTCTATAATCTAAATTATTGAGTATTGAGTATCGAGCATTTAGTATTAATAATTAATTACATAAAGTCTCAGTGGAGTTCTGAGATAAAAAAAGGATTTTCATCCGGTGTGTTTCATTCCGTTTCTTTGACCCTGCATTTAAACTGAGCATTAGTATTATTTTTAGATTTATTTTACTTTAAGTTGCATCCTAAATAAAGCTGGCAGTATTTTGTCGGTGAACCGTTATAACTGGTATAAGCTCGGCTGTCTAAGCGACCTTAATATATATGAATACATATATTTATATGTTCGTACATATGAAGCGACCTGATATACATATGTGTGATACTCTTTTAGCTTTAAAAAACATAATTTTAAACAAATGAATGTGTTAAACCAATTAAAAAAGGAAAAAAAGAAAATTGACAATTCTTCTGGCCAAAAGTCATAAATTCATGCAAATTTTGGCACAGTTGGTAAAAACTTGATATCAACGTATAAAAAAAGTTATGAGAAACATCATTTAATCAAAGTTTTATTGTAGGAGATGGTGTGTCTTGTTTAGAGCAAAACATGTGCAAGAGACGCACTCGGAACATCAGCACTGAAATAATTAGTACTAAGCTTGCTTCGGGAATTTATTACCATACTGATGCATGAATTCATTCAATTAAATTGATTCAACCACGAATTATTAATACATGATTTGAATAACAAATAAAATATATAAATAAATAAAAATATAAATAAAAAATCTACATGGAATTCCCAATGCAGGGGTAGTCAGAGGTAGTGAAGTTGTTTCGACCCACCTTCCACCGAACATATTTTCGGGACAATGTGATTGGTGGTGAGCCCGTCGCCGTCTTTATGTCCAAGCCCACGATATAATTCGTACATAAGTTTTTGAAAAACCCATTGGTGCATGCGTGCCACCTGGGGATCGATCTCGGGTCTCTTGACTCGAAATTCCGACCACCCAACAACTCGGTTATCGCCACTATAACTAATGATTTAATAAATAATACCTAGTATCTGATGACGTGTGGTTAAGAGGCGACTAAGGCGATGAAGGGTAAGGTCTTGAGAATGTAATTGATTGCTGACAGGTGGCAGTATAAACATCTCGAAAAATACTGCTCCAAAATTCAGCGGACTGGTCATGGGTAGCAGCGACTAGGGTTATGAAAATAAATCTTTGTTTCCGAAAGAAAAAGACTCCATGCCTACTTCAGACTTGGCTCTTCAGTTTATCATAATTCTAAATATATTCGCACAATAAATATAAATCATCATGATTGCTCTATTGCTTTGAAGGTAAAAGTTATGCAAATTGATTCAATAATTTTTTTTTATTTTAATTTATAGTCATTATTCAACAGGTAAAAGATTTACTTTTTCTGGCGAAAATTGTTATTTACCCGCTCATGCCTGGTTGGGTAAGGTAGAGGTAGTGACGGATTAGAATCTCTGAAGGAGTTACATTACTGTCTACAAATTTCCAAGATCTTAGGTCCTGGTCCTGTGGCATTTATAGCTTCATTGAATGAGAATTGCAAGAGCGAGAAGCAAGAGAAGAAGATCGAAATCGACTCCCGCAGACGGGGCGAGGAGAATATCAGTTGTACTCCTACACTATCTTAAAACTAAATAAGCCGTGTTTTGTTATTCTCGGTGTCAGAAAGATAAAGTCAAGTTATTAACATGTATGCAGAATTTGTTAAAAAAAAAGTTAAATATATCACTTTATAACTACTTGGGTATGCCAGATGAAGCATAAAAGCAAGTTGAATGCAATGGAGATGCTCCGTAAAATATGCGGCGTTATTTTGGCCGACCGAAAACGTAACGAAGAGATTCGCAATATGGCATTTTCAAATTATGAGCTTATCACTAAAATTGATAAGGGCGTGCTTCGATGGTATGGGCAAGTGAAGAAAGTATGCAGCGTGAAAGTTGATATTAAAAGGTGTCGAGGTAGTCTGAGACTTACTTTCGGAGACCACGTGAGTGAATTGCTCGAAGAGGGGAGGGTCAAGAGTACTCGGATAGCTTGAGGTGTATGTACGAAGAAAATGATGAATCTGAAAGAAGCGAAAGAGGTATGTAAGGATCGTGACACTTGGCGATCTATTCTCTCTGACTACCGCGTCAGGTACTGTACGTGAAGAGAAGTAGATAAAAAAATTAAAATAATTAAAAAGGCTTAGTAACAGTCGTGCTGTTACGAAACTTCTCTGGTTTCACCTATTGTAAGAAAGTACATATAAAAAATAAAATAAATAAGAAATATGAGTCCAGAATTAGACTTTTTTATGTTTGTTTTTTCGGGATTCCCGAAAAAACATATTTATGAATTTTAATGTGGATTTCGCAGTAAGATGGATTTCGCAGTAAGATTGTTTAATTTAAAAATGCTTTATATTATTAAAATCAGTTCATCAGAAAAAAGATACATCTCGAGTTTTCATTGGTATTAGTCATTATACAGTTGAAAGGTCATTAAAACATTTATTTGTTTGGGAATTCCGCACAAATTGTTAAACGGATTTTAGTGCAGTTTTTACATTTATATGTCACGATAGCTAAGTAGTTGGGTGATCGGAATTCGTTTCAAGAGACCAGAATTCGATCCCCGGAAGATAAGTTTAATAAAAAAAATTATGTACGATATATATCTTTAGCTTGGACACAAAACGGCGTTAGGACCCACTTTCGACCCACCTTTCACCGAAACCTACATGTATATTTAGATAGATAAATACTCATAAACATGAACATCCATACTCGTAACTCGAGTACAATCATTCATATTTATCACACCATGCGGGTTCGAATCCAACTAGGGTCAAACTTAGTGGGATTCGAACCCGCAACCTGTTACTTCGACTAGTTACTTCGGTAGGGTCACTACCAATTAGTGACCCTACCGATCGTCGTCTACGAATTTTCCGATCGTACCCGATCGGATCGTCTACGAATTTCCGAAATAGATGCCAGAACCAAATCCACCGTGGATACGCTTAATTAAAGAAACCACTAATTAAATATTCCACGGAGCATCACAACTAAGTTTGAACAATGCAGCAATTACAATAGCGAAATGGTCCGAGCGATATGCTGACGGCGTATTGAGTCACTTTTGTTTCATTGATCGTTCTTCGAAGGCTGCGGCGGTAAGCCTCAGTCAGTTAGTGTTGGAGACCGTCGCTTGCGCACGTTTCGGTCCGCCATGATCTCGATAGGAGTCCTTCTTACGATCGTGTGCGCGATTCACGCTAATAACATAAACGATACAGTACTTACCGAACAAATTTTGCGACGTCTCAACCCATTACCAAACGTTAGTAACATTACACATGATCTATTCAATTCACGTTTAGTAAACAAGACAGTAGAAGCGTTAGGAATAGATAAAGATGCAGTGGCACAATTGTCTAATAAAGCTAAGAATTATGGAAGTCAAGCAGCAAAGATTGCTGAGGATTTTTCCTATATAACGAAATTGGAAAGCATAGGTGAGAGGCAGAATCCCATAAAATCAATAGAGGAGTCTCCGGATTACGCGTCATCGGTTGTGCTTGCGAGCGATTTGTTGTCACTTACTAGTGCTATTGCTAATGTAAAGGAGAAAGCATGCAGGGAGCAAGGATATAAATTCCTGGATGGGCTATTGCAGAACAAGAGATGGGCCCTAAAAAGTGAGTAGATAATTTTACACTTATTTATTTATTTGATTTTACATACATTGGAGAAAAGGATATAAAGTTCCCATTTGAAGTTCTTTAAAATATGTACATACCCTGAAAGAGTATATAGCGATTTTTGTTGATATACATTTCTATATAGTATATTATAAATTAACTAATGATTTTTTTTATTTATTTCATTTTCTATTATTATTAATTAATTATAAACATCAATGTGCAAGTTTGTGCATTAAACGCATGTGTATGTATTTTGTTTATACAAAGTAGTGCTGACAAACTTTAATTTGTTTTACACAAACATCGTCTCTAACTTTTAATTTGATATCATGACATTTCGCAGAATAATTGGACGTTGCTCCAGTTATAATTGTACTAAACATTAAAATGCAGGTTGCATTATAATAGTTATTGTTACTATAATTCTTAGTATTATTAAAATTATTAATAGTTATTTATATTATTTAAATCTATATTGTTATTCAAATTTGTTTAACTATCAATTATAATTATTTTTTTTAAATCAATATGACGTTTTTAATCTAAATACATAATTTTTTTTTCAATATTTTTTCAAAAGGAAGCTAAAATTTGCACTAAACAAATTGTAGCTCCTTTTAGAAAAAAATGTAAGTAAGTGAAATAACAATTGCTGTTGTTTTATTACAATAGCGTCGAGACAAACAGAGGAAATGTCCGATTAATTATATTCACAACGAGTTATTAATAAAAAAAGACAGGAATTGCAATGACCTAGTTTCATTGAATACTTTTAATTGTGTTACATAAACTCGATTAAACAAGCCCTTTTTTGTAAATATTACACTACAGATTAAAATAAATAGTCTTATGAATACTCCATTCTTTAAAAAAGTTAAAGCAGTTTCTTGCGGAATAATTTCGGCTGCTATTAGATCAACTAATAGCAGCCGAAATTATTCCGTTACACTGCTTTACTTTATCTTTGTCATCCCACAAATAGAAATTGTAGTCAGAAGTACAGTGTACCAGAAGTACAGTGGATAAGTAAAGTGGACTATGGGAAAGTCCTTAAAATGGCGATTAACCATTTCGAAAACTAACAAGTAACAAATTAAGAAGATGGATGTTAAACAACAGCGTCAATGATGTTTGGTACTGCAATCGCCATTTTCGCAATGGCGATTGTGACTAACGTGTGGATTATGCAATTCGACGACGTTCGTTCGAGCCCGCATAGGACTACCGTTGTAAAATACTCCAGATAAAAGTATTTCAGCTTATTTGGTTTGTTCAACAGGAATACAAGTAATATTTTATATTGCATCTTGCTCACTAGAATATTATTTTTAAATATATATTTATTTAAAATTTATGTCGGATGACATATGTAGGTATAGTCTTAAATATTTATTTACTATTTATTCATCCATTCATTTCCGCATAGTATCTCTCCTATTTTTAATCGGTAAAAACCAATAATATGTTAAGACCATGTACGGTGAGATATTAATGGGAGGGCCCATGTTTCGTAGAACTTATTAATCACAAGGAAAGATAGAATCTCTGTTATATAATAATAACGCATAACGCATAAAGTGGGCATTTAGATGAATTCATAATTGCAATATTATGATTTATTTAAAGAAATGTTTGGAGAAGATTGATTATTAGATATAATAACGCTGCAGCCATGCAGTTTGCTCAGATTTTTGAATTCACTATCTTACTATTTTTTGAGTTTGGTATCCAGTTATTATCGGGGGTGTTTAAATATTATATATAAATAATGATGTGACCCACTATCTACTGGGCGAATATTCGCCCAGTAGATAGTGACCCTGCCTTCGAAGCCACATGTTGTGGGTTCTGATCCCGCTAGGAGGGCAAACATAATAAGCAAATATCTCCTATAATAATAATAAATATTCATTTTTCGTATTTTTATATTTTGAAGATAAATATGACGACTTGATGAATCAGAAAAAAAAAGATTTTCGTTTAAATGCGAGGTTGTAAACATATAACGAACGTTAAACCAACCAACCTCCTACCTTTATGTCTGGACATGCCATTTTGCAAATTGCATATTGTTTTTGGTCACGAATGCATACACATTTAAAATCAGCACTACAAAATCAGCTTGTGAAAAGTGGTTTGATCAGTGTAAGTAAAAGAAGTAACCCCAAGAGATGGAGTCACGACTTGCAAAGTGTTGCGAGAAGGCGATGGATGCAGGTGGCTGAGGCGTCTTTTGAGGAAAACTTTGACGGAGGCCTGTGTTCAGCAGTGGACTCTTTATAGGCTGTATAGATAAAGAAAGAATAAAAAAGTTAGAGAATAAGTGATGACCAAATCACTTATTCTCTAACTTACTGCAATTTTCGGTGTTTGTTCCTACGAGAAACGTATATACACGTAATAAAAAAAATTATTATTAAAGATGCATCAATGAAGCATATCTTATATAAGCGCAATTCGATGTTGAGTATTGTTACCAAGTCGTATGTAGCCTTTAAAGGCTACCACGAAATTGCTTCATTTCTCGTGCGTCTACTACGCACTTACGATTCACAGGGTATTCATTTTATGGCGCGAATAGCAATAGGTTTAAGTTGCGGAATGTGGACTAGACGTCGCAAGTTCGAGCCTATTGGTGTGTTTGATGTTTGATTTTGATTTTTTTACTTTTATACTCCTATCTCGGATTTGGCCTCGTACATAATTTATATGTGTACTACGTATCTATAAATCTATAAATAAATAAATAAATAAATGTCTCCACGCATTTCCCAATACAGGGGAAGACAGAGGTCTAGTTTAGACAATTAAATCCCTTCGACCCACCTTCCACCGAAAATATTTTTGGGACAACGTGACAGGTGGTGAGCCCTTCGCCGTCTTTAAGTCCAAGCCAACGATATAATTTGTACATAAGTTTTTGAAAAACCCATTGGCACGAGCCTGCCACCGGGGGATCGAACTCGGTCTCTTGACTCTAAATTCCGACCTCCCAACTACTCGACTATCGTGTCTTTATCTATATCGAGATAAAACGTAATTATCGTTGTCCAATAAAAAACGTTTTCATAAAAAAAATACCAATCTATTCGGAACCTCTCACCGTATAGTTTAATGATTTCGTCGAAATTTAAAATTTAGTATTCAATTCTTATTTTATCCATCACAAAAATATACAAACCAATAATTTGCTGATATAGTTTGCAGTGTAATGCAAAGTTATTTGTCAGTAATCAATCCAAAATGCGCGTTTGTAAATTGAGACGAAAACGCAGTCTCCATATTACAAACCTTGTATAAATAAAAATAAAGAAGTCACGATAGCCGAGTGGTAGTAGTAGTAAAAATTTTTACGGTGGAAGGTGGGTCGAAGGGACTAATTGTCTACATTAGATCTCTGTCTACCCCTGTGACTGTCTGTAGCAATGGCGTGAAGATATTTATTTATAAACAAAAATAAATATATTGCAGATAGAGAAAGAGTATATAATGACAAACTTTTAAGAATCGGAAAATATATCGTTCGTCAAACAACAACGAAGGCAATCTATAAAATAAACTACATTAAAAATATCCCGTTTCTGTATAAACCTCGGGATACAAATACAAACACTCAGGTAAAAAGTCAATGACCAGTTAAAATTTTAAGTCAACCCATTGACTACTTCTTGAGTTTTGTGGTCACAAACATGCGGATGTATTTTGTGTATTATATATATATATATATATATATATATATATATATATATATATATATATATATATATATATATATATATATATATATATACATATATATATATATATATATATATACATATATATATATATACATATATATATATATATATATATATATATATATATATATATATATATATATATATATATATATATATATATATATATACATATATATATATATATACATATATATATATATATATATATATATATATATATATATATATATATAAATATATACATTGAAATTTTCGTTATTAATTAATTCTAACAAACTATTTACGTACTAATTGTAATTAACCTTACATGGTAATTTGATGTCGGAAATTTTTAGACGCTAAATTAACACATTGTTTTTAAAATACTCCAAATGTATAAATTATAATTTTATAGACATTTGATTTTATTGTATGTTCCATATTTAACCAAAAGTTCTCGAATCTTCGATTACGTATCGAATATCGAGTTCGCAATTGCACTGCACGTTTTCTCTTAATTAAGACATTTCACTTGTGGCGAGTTTTTCTTGCGTCTTATTTTTCACTTCCACCAACAACTGAACGATCGAAGTAGCATCGCAGCTCTGGGAATTCCATTTTAACGGGAGTCTTTCTTTCTACAAATTAACAATTGTCTTCGTTACGTGAACTGTTTGCTTTTTGTTGTATCAGACATTTTCTTTTTGTATTTTAAAAGTAAATCATATTGTTTATGCTTAAGGGGCATTCGATCGGTAACATAAGTCGTAGAACTGAATACCGTTGGGTAAGAAAGGGTATCGAGAGGAAACCTAGTACACATAAGTGAATCGTAGGGAGGACCCATATGATGGAGTGACGTGATCAGCTGTATGTTGGCTGTGATCGATTGATATTGATGGCAACTTTTGTGATATGCCCATGGTCAGCACTGGGCTATTGACTGGTTTGAATGATGATAATGATACCTCGAGCGCGTGAGAAAGAGCCGCCAGAGGAAAACTTATGCGGACAAACGATTTGTGGGACGACAAAAGATGTGACGTAATAAGTAAAATCTGCCGCGTGATGTCGGCGCAAGAATATACCACCTGCATTTAATTTCGTGGGTGTCATAAAAGGCTAGTAAGGGCAAAGCTTTGAAAATGCCTTTGGCTACCGACAGATGGCATGATATACCAGAACAAAACTAAGCGTGTCCGTTGATTTTTTTAATTTTTCATTTATAAGTAATTTATTAATAAGTTTATTTAAATAAATAATAAGTTAGTTTAGTAATTTAATAATAATTAAAGTAATAAAATTCTCATTTACTAATTTATATATTTCATAATCGTTCGTATGGAATAAACTCTAGTCGGCGGCGGAGCTGACACACACAATCTTTTGCATTTAAAACATTCAGAATTGATTACTCTATTCTACTTAAGTATTACTAAATACATTTTTGTTTCTTATCACTGTCTACTTAAAACTGGTACGTGTGGTATTGCGGTATTAGATACTATATGCGGTATAAGGTATTGTATTTTGGGTCTGATATTTTTTAAAGCAGATCATGAAGTATCTTATATAAAAACTATCCATGGCCAAACCATCGGAGCACGCCCTTATCCATTTTAGTGATGAGGTCATCTTTCAAACCTACCATTTTGCGAATCTCTTCGTTTCGCTTCCGATCGGCCAAGGTAACGCCACACATTTTACGAAGAGATCGCATCTCCACTGCATTCAACCTGCTTCCATGTTTCTTCTGGCATACCCAGGTTTCGCTGCCATATAACAAAGTCGATACCAGCACTGCGTTATATATCGCAAGGCGTGCATTTTTCACTACGCCTTGCCTTTGGAATAACGCAGTCAGGGCACCGTTGACCTTGTTTCCGGCAGCGACACGCCTGTCCACATCTACATCATATCTTCCATCCCGGCTTAAAGCATTGCCCAAGTACACAATCTCATTCACCTGTTCTAGACATTCCTTTCATTTTCATCTGACTTCTTAGTTATCTGTTATGACACCTACGAGTAACGAGATAGTATATTTTTTTTTAAAAAATAAACATATTAAAAAATAAAATCGAGACCATTTAGAGGGTTTCCTGTATCGTTTGGAGACTAAAGAAGGAAGACATCGTCCGCCTTCCTCATTAGTAAAGTTCAGACACCAACGATAAAATTAAAATTTATTCGTTCAATAAACGTTATTGGGTCAATAATAAGTGTTGGTGTTTGTGTTAAACACTAAAATGGTAAATTTTACGTGACCATTATGTAAACTTGATGCATTTGCAGTAGGAAGTGATCGTATCGTTTTGCTGACGTCATAGTTCTGTCAGTTAATATAAATTACAGTTACAACTTAGGTAAGTACAAAGAAAGGGAGTATTGCTTTTTTATGTCTTTGATAAAAAAATATGAATGTGATGGAATAAATTGAGAATTTCTGTCTTGGCATCTATTCAGTGTCTGCCGGTTGAAACGAATGTTAATTTATTATTTGAGCAATTGAATATTAACATTATCACGTATCGACGTATCGACGTATATCCCAATCCTGGAGTCGAGAGAGTGGACAATTTAGTCCTCTTGACTTCACTTGTTATTGTTCACTTTCACTGTTGTGACTTCATTTTTGAATAAGTTTATTATATCAATAAATTGATATTGAATATTAATTTATTGATATAATAAACTTATTTAAAATGAAGTCGATGAAGATCATTAAAGCCTACATAAGACAAGAGTTGGACAAAATTTTCTCAATTTTGCTTTGAGAGAGATCGGAGAAGTACACAAACATCGAGAATTCTTCAATTTATTTTAATAAAATTCCCAATACAGGGGTAGACAGAGGTCAAGTCTAGACAATTAAGTCCCTTCGACCCACCTTCTACCGAAGATATTTTCGACCACGTGACAGGTGGTGAGCCCGTCACCGTCTTTATGTCCAAGCCAACGATGTAATTCGTACATAAGTTTTTGAAAAACTTATTGGTACTGCCACCTGGGGATCGAACTCGGGTCTCTTGACTCGAAATTCCAACCACCCAACTACTCGGCTATCGTTACTTTTTCAATGTTGTATATTATGTTAAAATTTTAATATTATATGTATAGAAAGTTATGGAATGATATCGTATAAATATTAAAGAAAATATATTTACGCCATTCCCAATACTGGGGTTGTCAGAGATCCAGGCAATTAAGTCCTGTCGACCTAACTTTCATTGAAGACATTTCGAACTCGGGTCGATAACTCGAATTCCTATCGCTCAACCACTCGGCTTTCGTGACTGTCAAATATTTATTTGAAATATTACTGTGAAAATATTTATTTAAAAATATTCGTTCGATGCTGAAAGCATACTAAGTACGTCTTTTTAATTTCGGAATAATTATTATTACCACTAAAACTATACTTATGTGTTACAAATATCCCTAACTACTGGTTTATCGTAGCACTATAATTAGGTAGATGTTTTGCATATTACAAATACCCATCGTTGGCAAATAGGCGTATAGTTACGCTAAAAATAAACCATTCTTCTCGTTAATGTCTTAAGATGTGACGAAGGAATGCAATCAACTTCTGATATAACAATTTTTGAACATTCTAGATCAGAAATACAACAGACCTGTCACGGGCAGCAACATTTAAGGTCCAAGTGTACTTCGATCGCCATTTCGCTTGCCATTCGTGGCGTGGTGGCCATGCAGACGCTTCCGTACAGGACAGGACTATGTCCTGCAGTAAACACTTACGGTCCGCTATGATGATGACATATTCACCCAGTACCGTGAATTAAATCAAGGTCAAATGTACAATATTATAATATTGAATTACCGAACCCATGTCGCACTTCGCACTTGTATGTTTAGGTGCAATTAAACAAGAATCAACGTTGAGACGTGATATTAAGCACTTTTTAAATATTCATATGTCAATACTATTTTATATAGTAGTCTACTTGCAAGTTTAAAAACGACGGTCATCTCTATTTATTATTAAATATTGATATATAATTGGTTGACGTGACGATGATATGCCTTAGCAGAAGTCGTCAACAATACATATAATATTAAATAACAAAAAAAGTCACGATAAACTATTGGTTGGGTGATCGGAATTCGAGTCAATAGCCCCGAGTGTTATCCCCAAGGCTCGTACTAATGGTTTTTTTTAAACTTATGTACGATATACGTCATTGGGTTGGACATAAAGACGGCGGCGGGCTCACCACCTGTCACGTTGTCCCAAAAATCTCTTCAGTGGAAGGGAGGTCGTACGGACTAATTAATTGTCTAGACCTCTGCCTAACCCTGTATTGGGCATAGCTGAGTGGTTGGGTGATATGAATACGAGTCAAGGGGTCCCTTCGATCCTCAGGTGTTACGCTCGTACCAATAGGTTTTTCAACACTTATGCATGATTGATATGGTTTATTTGGACGTAAAGACGGCGACAGGCTCACTGCTTGTCACGTTATTCAACAAAACGTCTTCGGTGGCAGGTGGGTCAAAAGTAGTTAATTGTCTAGACTTCTGTCTATCCCAGTATTGTGAATGGCGTGAAGATATTCTTTTTAGTGTAATCATATAATACCGTTTTCCTTTTGCCTGGGTATCACATTTCGAGTATGAGTATTCCACTTGGGGTCGAGTTTGGGCTTACTTCGAATTCAATGAATCTCTCGGCAGTTATGGCTTCTTATTTTTATCAACGCAGATAATGATGTAATCTATATTAAGGAAACTTAAATTGAAAATATTTATGTATCCTCTCTTTGAAAATAATACGATTAAAGTATTAAATAATAAAGTATGTTTTAAGTTGAAAGCATTTGTGCCATTAAAACGGATTAAGCAAAACGTTCACGAATCGCAAACAACTTTCGTCACTAATCCAATGCAAATCACTTTTCCAAAACATCAAATAATTCTGTTTTACTTAACGCTAAGTGTTAAGATTGCTTTGCGATTTGTATTTACGAATACTGATAATTAATTGTTTATTGAATCAGTGAATAATGGATCTACTATAATTCCATAACATTGTTATATCTTTTTATAAACACAATTCAAACTATAGATCGATATCCACGAGCCACGACTGTGTATTAAGGTTGAATGGCTTTTTTCACGTAGCCATTAATCGCCCTCGACCAATAACATTAACTAGACTGTGCCTACGACTTCCGGAGCCCCAATATTACATAGAGATAAAAAAATATCTTCACGCAATTCCTAATACGGGGTAGACAAAGGTCTAGTCTAGACAATTAAGTCCCTTTGACCCACCTCCCACCGAAGATATTTTCGGGACAACGTGACAGGTGGTGAACTATATAATTAGTACTTAAGTTTTTGAAAAACCTGTACCAATCTTGTATAAACTATATATCTTCCAAATTTGATTTAAATTAAATAAGCGATTTTAGAGTGTGTAAGTACCAAACAAATAAGCATCTAAGTGTTCAAATATACATACTATCACATTCATAGTATTGTTTTCTGTTATGAATCGCAATTTACTTTTCTTTTAAATTTTATACAGATAGTAGTTTCTGCCCTCGACTTCGTACTCACAATATACCGAAACAAAAGGCTGTCTTAATTTACCAGAGTAAAGATAGCGTTGTTCACATGGAATCTCAATACAACAAATTCAAATACGTAAACATATTTTTGAGTAGCTTTTGTGCTATTTCAAATAATCTATCGCTTTGCTAAATTTAATCTAGATCCATTAATCTGTTCTGACTTGATTGAGTTACAAACATTCGTCCATCCAAACTTTCAGGTTTACAATAGTAGTAAGACATTGAGTTGTTTACTTCTGAGGAAGAGACAAACAAAGTAGGCATAAGAGTAGGTGGAAGGGTCTACAAGACTTTCAAGTAAGCAAAAAATTTTTTGTACCAATAGGTTCAACATCACATACATTTCTCTGATCCCCAAGTAAGTAGCTAAAGAATTTTTGTTAAGGAATCGGAAACGAAGGTATCACAAACACCCCGAGACAATATAAAAACAGTAGTTTACTATATTTCCGTCCGGGAATTGAACCCGAGACCTTACAGCTAGTGACACTATGAAAACTAGTGTGTACGCCAATCTTCCACGGTGGTCATCAATTGTAGACATTTGCTTTTTGTGTCTCCAAAATGTGAACTAATAGCTGTCAAAAACTCATCAAAATTGTTTCCAATTAATTTAATTCAATTATCAAAAAAATTAAATCCAGCGAATGTCGACTAAAGAAAGAAAAATATATTACTTCACTTAAAGTTCAACGATTAAGTGATGAACGAATGAAAATGAAATAAAAAATAAAGGGGTCGAACAACGCCGTGACTAACTTTTGACGAGAATTTAAGCGAATATCTCCACAAAGTGAATGTCACGGATCTTTGGATCCTCAGACGTGGTAGTATGAAGTAAATGATGAATCTGACAGAAAGTTAGAAAGGATTGTACACTTGGCGAATAATAATTAAAGACTTGTGAAGATCATTTTAGACCTTTCCTTATAAGATTTGCCTTAATTGCTCTGTTTGGCTATCGCAATTCCAAGGACTTTGCACCGCCATTGCTGGCTGTATATCGCTAGTTTGCTCAATTTATATGTGATACTTTTAAAGTTGGCTATTTTGCCACCTGTTGCCAATGCCATTATGAAGGCATTTCTTTTAATACCCTTTTTTGACAATTACGAGAGGAAAGTGGATGATATATCTTACACTGATACCATATGGTAAAAAAGTACAATTCAAATTAAATCGAAATTTTGTTCAGTGATACGTATCAATCACATCACTCGTCTATAAATTGGTTTATGACCAGTAAGTACCATCGATGTCAAATAGTCTATGAGATTACAATCCATTTTAGGACATTTATATTTTTAATTTAAATCTACATCGATTGTTTAAATAATTGTTTAAAGTTGTCGATTACATATTTAAACAAAGCGTTAAAAATTTTATGAATTAACGTATATATGAGAACAACGATTCATGATCGAGTGCCGAGATTTGTGAGTATTGTAAGCTATTTATTAGTAAAACCTATTACGGGTCTGTCTGACCGTTCCAGGCAACCTATTTATTCATATGTTACAAATAAAAGGTAAATAGTAGCGATAGCCGATTGATTGGGTGATCCGAATTAGAGTCGAGAGATCTGAGTTCGATCACCAGGTGGCAGGCTCGGGCCAGTGGTTTTTTACTTATGTAAAATTTATATCGCTGGCATGGATACAAAGAAAACGACGGGCTCACAACTTGCCATGTTATCCCAAAAAATGTCTTCGGTGGAGATGAGTCGAAAGGACTTAAATTGTCTAAACCTATCTCTACCCCTGTATTGGCAATGGCGTGAAGATTTTTTACCCTTCTCAACTTTTACCCTTATCGAGTAATATTTAAATGCGCTTACAAAAAAGAGCTTTTCGGTACGTTATATCTAAAAACAATAGAACTTCTTTTTTCAGCTTGACTTTCAATACTAGGAAGTAGCAGATTTTAGTTTTGATTATAAAAAACAAAATACGAACAAATACCCCAGAAGAAAATAATAGAAATACCCCAGTAAGGTATACTTTAATACTAGGGACAATTAAGTCCTTGTGGTCTACCTTTAACCGAAGCCAATTTATATATTCATATAGATAAATGTTTGTATGTAGATATAAACACACTTGACCCCAGTACAAACATGCATTTTCATCACAAAAATATTTGCCTGATGCTTACAACTATATACAGTCACGATGGCCGAGTGCTTGGGTGATCGGAATTCGAGTCGAGACACCCAAGTTTGATCTCCAAGGCTATTATAAGGTATTTACAAAAACCTATGTATGAATTACATCGTTGACTTGGACAAAAAAACGACGACGGGCTGTTGCAAAAATGTCTTTAGTGGAAGGTGGGTCAAAAGGACGTAATTGTCAAGACCTCTGACTACTCCTGTATTGGGAATGGCGTAAAGATATTTATTTATGGTTTTACAACCCTAAGCTTCGAAGGCGAGGTAACTACCAACCAGGTTATCGCATCGTTGATTTGAAATAGTATACAAAATTGAGTACCTAGTAGAATATCAGTTAGAATTAGAATATATTGGTCTTTAACCCTTATTGCACCGTTGAAACAAAAACAGAACATTTAAATACTAAAGAATAATGACATCAATATATAAGAAAATTTCTACTTTTCCGGTAGTTTTTCCTATTTTTATAGATATCGTCTCTCAAAAATTCCAGATACAAAATTTTTTGTCAAATCGTGCAAGCTTCAAGAGTGATGACGTGAACTTTGCACAGATTTTCCATAAAATTACGTTAAAAACAGACATGCTAAAATAAATAGACAAAGTTACAAACAGTTTTTTTATCTACTCAGTGAATAAAACAAAAAAAAAACAATTGTTTTTCCTATTTTAAAGATTACATGTAGTTTTTACATATTTAGATTGTCTCAATTTTATAGACAAACGATAAACAGCAATAGTGTTTTCCACCTAAACATCGAGGTGTGAAGAAGAGAGATAGGGAATCCATTTGCAGAGTAGGAATATTACGGATTTCTTCGACATAAAGGAAGTATTATTCCATACATTATCATTTCTTTTTCATTTGCTCTTGCAAAGGATATTTAAGCTGATAAAAGAAAAAAGAATTCCGACGAAACTTTCACAATGTTGAAATATTTTCCATATTGTGAGATTACAATAGACGTAACATTTTGAAAATACGTACAAAATCTAAGCAACCCATGTTATAACTTGACATGCTTTATAAATGTTGCTCGAAAGCCTTCTGTTGTAATAAGGGTTGTGAGAAATCTTCACTCTTGCATGATTTAGTCTCGCGATAACGTAATGGGCGACATAGACGGAAACGTTATAACTGACATTTTATCTTTGTCAGGAAACATGGATGCGTCTCTATGGACTTCATGATATATATAATAATAGAGATCATATCAGAATTGAGGTTGGTTTTGGACTTAGAACGTTTTTAAAAATAAAGAGTATGTATGATTTGTTTTAAGTATTTTATTTATAACTTTATACTACTAATCGTAGTGTTCATCTACCTGGTCGGTACAAACGGCATAGTAAACATGAAACACTTGACTCGTTGAAAGATCTATTTAGTGTTTTTTTGGTTTTTTATGCGTGGGAAAAATGTTTTATAGATGTTTAATTTTTGTTTGAGAGACTAAAACTGAAGCATTGTGGCAACGTATATGTACTCTTTTTTTAATTAAAGTTGCTTATACGAAGTCTTCTACGATGCTTTACGAGAGCTTTAAAACCTGTAGGCATTATATTAGATAAGCCTCATTTGTCACTTAAATAATAAATAAATAAACAAATGAAAACATTCAAAACTTTCTAAAAAAAGTTATTAACGCCGTTATAAATGACCGAAATTTATGTTGTTTTCCATTTTAATTTTTCATAAATCATTAAATTAGATAGAATCATCAGTTATTTAAAAATCTCTGTGTTATCTTATATTCTTCGAATGTAAAAATTCACGACAAACGTTTTTTCTGCTATTTGTCAAAAACTATTTTATCTTGAGTAATTTAAGAACTGTCAGTGAATTTTTAAATATCGAATTTATTCTAAAATGCTGTCATAGCTAAGAAAATGGCTAAAGATGTTGGAAGATGTTTTGTGAATCGTAGAAATAAGTTAATCGTGAGGGACTCGACTCGCGTCTTACTATTGTGCAGCTTAAAGATTGATTACTTAGTTACACGAACTGTGAAGGAAAATTACACAGAATGTGATTCTGCTAATAACCACCAATTGGGTATTACTTTGGGCGCATTATTTTCTGCTTTTAATATCTTGACGAATTTCTAAATACTGACGTAGACAGGAATCTAAAGAATTTTATGACCTCCTTTAGGAGTTTATTTGGCGTATTTAGCGATTACGTGACAGTAGACTGGCGGTGAGCCGGTTGCCTTCGAAGTGTCTAAGCCAACAATATAAATCAAACATTGGCCTTCCTCCTGGCATTGATGAAGAGTCTCCTGATTTAAATTTCTTTCTTCCAACCACTTTACTCTCGTGGCTACTTACATGAATTGCTTAGCTTATTTTACATGTTGTCGAAACTTGCTTAAGGAGATCTCAGGGAACGTAGTAAGTTCTTCAGTTAAAATGGAACGATGTTTAGCAAATAGATATTAAAGACATTGTAGTTAAAAGTTTCATAAATGTAAACTGAATGCACATAACATTTTGGTTCATACCATTTAAACTACTGATTTTGGTGAAACTTCTATCCCCTTTGTTAAAGTAGGCCAATAAAAAATAAAAGTAGATTTCGGTCAAATGCGTGGACATACAAAAATATAATAAACACATACTAATTTATATATAAAATTGTATATGTTCTCTAATATATAGCTATTTGTGAGTATACTGAATTTCTAATAATATTATAAAAATAACTACTTAAATGTTTTTCCAAATTGACCTAAGCCGGCTGATATTTTATTCAAAATACTTATAGCTATGCACAATTAATAATATCCCTAAAATATTATCTGAATTTCGGACACCAATTACTGAAAAATAGATGGGTTGTGGGTTGAGTCCCCTCCGCTAAACTACGACCGGTTGCAATTATTTTTTTTCTTTTGACGAAACCAGGTTTCCGACCTCGGTAAGCGTAAAAAAATTCATCAAGCGCAGTCATAACTGACTTATCTTCTAAAATCATCACGAGGCACTTAAAATTATTTTATTAACAAATGCAACTAATGTGAAACCACTTTTAAAAGTAATATACATGCTAGAGAATCATGAAATTTTTTTATTATTTCATTAATATACGACTAGCAACATATTTATCATGTCTCTTAACCACAAGCTGATATTTTTATGACAGACACTACATTAAAATCTATGAAACATAATCAGAAAAATATTATATACGTATAATATACAAATATTATATACTGATACCCTCCATTTATGGTTAGTTTTGAAATTGTATTTTTAAAAACAGTTATCACACAGCTATGTTGACATCAGTACATTAAGTCAAGACACCCGAATTCGATCCCCAGGTGGCAGTCGCGTACCAATGGGTTTTTAAAAACAAACTTATGTACGATTTGTATGGGCCTGGACATAAAAATTGCGAAGTGTTCACAAATATTTTCGGTGGAATGTAGGTCGAAAGGATTTTATTGTCTAGACCTCAGTCTATCCCAGTATTGGGAATGGCGTGGAGATATTCGTTATACATAAATTTTATATATTAGTATCACACCGTTGGGATTGTTAATTCTTTATATAATTTTGGTCGACACGACATAATGGACGAAAATGTTCCAATTTTGTTCCATGTTCCATGTTTCAAAACAAACAACTAACATGGCATAACTGCTTGTAATTGTGATAGATTAGGTTGTTTTAACAGTCAGACAACATTATTAGATCCGGTTTATGGCAGATATTAATAATATAACTACAGTTATCGATATGGTCGCGCACTCTATCATTACTTCGGCGAGTCAAAATTGTTTGTTTTTAATACACTGTAAGTATATTCAGTGACACGACAAAAAGAAACAAGATCGAGTAATAAGCTGCTTGTAGTTGCTGTAAAAATTATAGATACTATTACTTACTTACTTAATTAATTGTAGGTAACACAAAAGTTATTGATTCATCGTAAAAAATAATTGTAGTGAAATTGTGACATTTTTTTCCAACATTAGGTAATCAATTCTATTAATTATATTTAGTATTCCTAATACCCAACAAGCTCTCGACCGTATTCCAAATCCTCCAAGATTTTGTTTTTCCTGGAAAACAGAGGACTATGGTGGAACGATCCCACCCACCACATTGACCCAATCATTTCGCTATCGTAATAATAAAGTATCATTTTAGGTGAATCGGAAGAAGGTGGATCGGAAGGACATAATTGCTTAGACCGCTGTCTATCCCAGTATCGAGAATGGTGTGAAGATATTTTTTTTGAGTTATTTTTTTTAGTGAGCTGATTTTCGATGCTGAGATTCGTTCCAATTTATAATTCCTGTTTATCGAATTCTTGTAAGTAGTAATTGCAAAATAAAGTAAGAAGTTGCACTTACTGTAACGAGAATTATTACGCAGATCATTGACTTCAATACGGTATAGTTACGCAATTGTGTACCTCAGCAGTATGATCTAGTTAGTGAACGAGTTTGTATATCTAACTCATAAGTCTAAATTATCTTTTTAATGTCAGAAATAACGACAAAGATTATTATTTTTTCTTGAGGTCCCGAATTGGATGACCGGACGGGGCTAGAAAGTAACTTTTTCTATATTTTTTCGGATCTGAGAGTATAAAGTATCTAAAAGTATATATTAAATATACATAAAGTATTACTTAAACCTAAAATTATTAAATTGTTATTAAATATTTTAGTAGTGCTGTCTTGGGGACAGAATCTACGTACTTTAGCTTATTCAATGGTGAGAGTCGATATCGATTCTTCGATTCTTAAATAATAAATATATTCACGCCATTCCCAATACAGGGATAGACAGAGATCTAGACAATTAAGTCGTTTCGACACACCGTCCACCGAAGATATTTTGGGCCCTATCACTACCTATCCTACCTATCCACCCTACCACTCAGCTATCGTGACTTTTTAGCGGTTAATATTTTCTATTACATGACAAATTGAATTTTATTGATTTTTATCTATCGGTCTTATAAATTGGGCGTCACACTTTTTATTTAACTAAGATGATAACGAATTAACAGTTCATATTACTTTCTAAGCGCGACGATTATGAAAAATTCATCATTCAAAGGCTGTCTAGTTAGTACTTAGAAGTTTCGTACATAGGATGTCAAATGTGTGCGGTTATAGGATATACTCCTTATGTGAAAGGCATATGACCTGTAATAAACCACTAACAGTTTATATAAAAAAAAAACATTTTAATAACGTAACTGACATTGATACAGTTACCCAGTATTCGTAACAAATTTAGGTCAATGTTAAATTTTAATTACAATTAAACAAAAAAAAAAGTAATGCAACAAGTTGTTGCAGCTTGTGCTTATAATAATAAAAATGTTTATAATTTTTAAACTGTAGTAAAACTTAAAATACCTAAAGTGCAAAGAAAAGTAAGGATTTTTAAATAAATAAGTAAATTTGCATGTCATGAATTGTGTTTTATAATAGTGCTACATTTATGTCACTTGTGCTGTTCATTATTCGCCGTTTAGGTCATTGCTTGGTGCAATTTAGCAGAATTGAACGTAAGACATAAAATAAGATTTAAAATTTTCAGTTGATTAAAATTTGGCAAAAACTAAAAAGACGTTTCCTTCATTTTCGATTGAAGAAAAATTTTAAATAAGCATAATTAACGCTGTAAAAGTATAATTTAAAAATACGTTTTACATATATTATGAAAAAAGAGCTTGTTTTAATTTTTTAGACCCTAGGTACACATACATTACATAGATTTTTTTGTGTCAGCCTCAATGTCAGATTTGCCACTCTTTGATAGTTGCCCATTCATATATTTCGCGTAGAAAACCGGAATTGTTTATTGACGAATTTGTAATATTTTGCACTTCTTTGCATGCACTGCATGCATTTATTGCTCGATGATATAACCTTATAATTTTCTAGTAAGAATTGACCACTCTCTTTCTTTCCATGAATGTCAAGCAAGTGTGGCCTGGAGTAGTCAATATGTTTATAATAATATAATATAATACATCTTCACGCCATTCCCAATACAGGGCCAGACAGAGGTCTAGTCTACAGTTAAGTCGTTTCGATGTTTTTGTCACAACGAGACAGGTGGTCATTTCGTCGTCTTCTCAATGTCCAAGCCAATGATAAAATTCGTACCTAAGTTTTCGAAAAACCCATTGGTACGAGCCTGCCACCTGGGGATTGAACTCGGGTCTCTTGAATCGAAATTCCGATTACCCAACCACTCGGTTATCCTGACTCATTATGTGCGGTATGGTATTTTTTGATATCCTCACGCAGTTTCCCATACTTGGGTAGGCTTTCTCTACTAGTCTAGCCACTACTACTACACACAATTGTTAGTCAAGACTTAGTCCTTTTGAACCTTTTATTTTCAACAAAGCTTATTTGGGTAACGTGACAGATGACGATCCAACCGTCATGTCACTATCACTATGGTGTATCGACGATATTTATCTTATTATAATGGGCGTCCAATACAAATTACGTAAAATCAAGTAGTTTTCCCAAAAGTTTGAACTGTAATTGATACTTGTAATTAAAGTTATTTTACCTTATTTCCTTCCTCCAAGAAGACTTTGTGTTCCTCAAAGTCGTTCAAGAAACAAAGGCAATGGCTTCATAAATGTGGTCGCAGCTAACACAACTCGTTCTCAGTACGTTTGAATACGCCATTAAATTGATTGTCGGTACAAGTCGTTTGGATAATTATTAGTTGCTTGCGATTTAACTTGCTAAGTATTAGTTCCAAGAATTAAATTCCCACAAAAAAAAAATACTTCACGCTATTCCCAATACAGGGGTAGACAGAGGTAACATAAGTCTAGACAATTCAGTCCTTTTGATCCTCCTTCCGCCGAAAACATCTTTGGGCAACGTGACAGATGGTGAGCACGTCGCCGACTTTATACCCAAGCCAACGATATAATTCGTACATAAGTTTTTGAAAAACCCATTAGTACGAGCCTGCCACCTGGGGATCGAATTCGGGTCTCTTGACTCGAAATTCCTACCACCCAACTACTCGGCTATCATGACTTTTTGACTTTATAAGACGTGTATAACATATTATCACCAGGAAAATGCTTAACGGTTTAGGGTGAATTTTTAGTGTTTTGTACGTAAGGCAGCAATAGATTAGTATGCCGTTTTTTTTAGAAATTTCTCCGAAATCAAATGAAATTTGGGAAAATTTAAAGGTTTTTTACACTTTCAACTTTTTATTCAATTTAAGCTTGTTTAGAGTTCTGAGCTTTATTATACATTTATAAGAATATATGTCACTTTTTTTATTTCATTTGATGAATATTTCGGTCTGATCAGGTTAATTGAACTTACGCTGTTTTACTTAATTATTAAAGTGAATAAATCCTTGAAGTGCACCACATACAGAGGTAAGGTACACATATATAACCATATAAATAGGGGAAGTCTTTATTAAATAACATGACTATGCTATAATTTCTACAATTATTCTTATTTAACGTTCAAATGAATTATAATACAAATGTACTCTTTTTTATTAGAACACTAATATTTTCCAGGTAAATCTATTCCGAACAAAGTGCAAATTAACATGGAATCCATTAAGGGTCTCTCCTCGCGCTGCACTTCTCTAGATGGATTACACCAAGAAAAACAGACTGCTTTTAACGGATTGTTTTATGATTGCTTTTCTTTTTAATAAAAATAGAGAAATTCTTTTAGCGTCTTTTCAGCGAACTTAATTAGCATATTCTGAACCACATGATTTTTTTTTAATTTCTTTTATTGTAGATTTCCGCATTCCTTTCAAACCTAAGTCGGTGAAATTAAACTTGCATCTTGTTCCAATAAATATAGCAAACGAGCAAGCTGTTTATCATAATTATCATCTTAATGGTCTATAAAAATCCACAGCAGGACATAGGCCTCTCCCGTGGGAGAATTTGCCGTAATTGCCACGCTTGGCGAGCGGATAATCGATTGCAGTACCAGTCATTTCACACAATTCACAATCACGCAATTCCCATTACAGGGGTAGACAGAGGTCTAGTCTAGAAAATTAAGTCCCTTCGACCCACCTTCCACCGAAGATATTTTCGGGACAACGTGACAGATGGTGAGCCCGTCGCCGCCTTTATGTCCAAGCCAACGATATAAATCATACATAAGTTTTTCAAAAACCCATTGGTACGAGCCTGCTATCTGGGCATCGAACTCGGGTCTCTCGACTCGAAATTCCAACCACCCAGCCACTCGGCTATCGTGACGTTTTAACAAAATTAATATAGTAATTATTAAAGAGTTTGTAGACCTTAAGCATAATACCTGTACTCTTCCCGTAAGTGTTGTGTGAGGCAACTGAAAGAAATGCCAGACAGTGTAACCATCTCGAAAAAATATCAGGCAAAGATTAAGCAGACCGGTGACGACCAGCAGCGCCTATGATGCGTGGTATCTGGTATTGCGGCCGTTTGCCAAGCGTGCCGATTATGACCAATCCCCTTTATGGAAGAGGTCATTAATTATGTAAACGGTTTGTAATAGTGTCTGGAGGCTTACTTTGTTTCGCGAATAACTCAGGCTCTATCACCAAGCCATGTCGGCAAAAATTGTTAACAGCAATTTTAATGAGCCTGTCACGTTGTCCCGAAAATATCTTTGGTGAAAGGTGGGTAAAAGGGACTTAATTGTCTAGACTAGACCTCTGTCTACCTCTGTATTGGGAACTGCGTGAAGATATTTATTCATTTATATTTATTTATTTTATTTATTTATAGCAATTTTAATTTTTAAATATACCACGATCTCGAAGGTTAAGGATAAGATCATGGGGAAAACTTCGTATCTGAGAAATAATAATAATATAAAATATTATTTCGAGGATATGTGTTACTATAGGTATTAATTCAGAGCCACAATAGCGTAATGGTTTAGTCGTGCGGACTACGAAACATAACGTCGCAAGTTCGGGCTCGGCATTCGACTGTTGCCGTAAACCAACTCCAGACACAAGCATTACAGCTTAGTTGGAGTGGTTAACTGTAACATTAGTAATGTAATTTGGCATTGCTAGTTTTTTTTGTTAATCAGTCTGTAATTATGTAATAATTGTGTAGTAAGCTTGCTTACCTTTACTTTTAAAAAGTTATGATTAATTTCGATAAAAAAAAAACACTTTAAAGTGTATTTATAAAGAACAACACAAATTTACTTTTGTTCGGCTTTATCTTAAAATAAAATACACATTTTCTAGTTCAGGTAATAGGTGTTCTCTCTCGGTATTCCTTTGGGATAGCTTGAAAGCTTTTTTTCGATTATTCTTGGGTCACGTGCTGTGTACTAAAAAAAGATTGGTATAATATGTGTTCTTTTAAAGATTGTATTTGTGGATAATGTTACTTATTGACCTTGTTGGTTATTATAAAATTATATGAGTATCCTAAGTTTATACGACCACCATTCGTACTATGTGGGTTTCATATCATGATAAATTGTAATCATTGAAAATAATAGTTTTAAATGGATTACGCCCATCTTATTTCGTTGTTGTAAGTAATAGCCAAGTTCTGTTTCAGCGGTTAAATAGCAACTGTATTTTTATATATTTAAACACAACTATAACAAATAATATTTAAATACAAATGTATGTATAAATCAGGTAGTCCGGACAATTATCAATAAAAAATAACCTTTCAAGGTTTATAACCTTGTACTGACTAATGATCATCTTTCATACATACGGCAACGGCATAAGTTTACGGTTGAGGTTTATTGTTTACAGATATTCTAATTATTACGCTGGCTGAGTGGTTGGGTGATCGGATTTCTGGTTAAAAATGTCTTCATGCCATTCCTATACTGGGGTAGACAGATGCCTAGACAATTAAGTCCTTTCGGCCCACCATTTTCCGAATACATTTTGGAGGTTAACGTGACGGGTGTTGAGCCCATCGCCACCTTTATGTGATATAAATTGTACACAAGTTTGGTACTGATGGAGCTTTGCTCAGCAGTAGTACAAAAACGGCTATAATAAGATAAGGTAAGAATTCTAAGCTATATACCTATCATGTACTGCTTAATTAAAAGTAAGGATGTTGTTGGAAATATTTAAACAAATGATTGACGATACAGCTAACGTTATGTTCCAGAACAATCCTTGTAAGACAATGACTATGCGGTACGCGTTTTGAATATCAACGTAAATGCACATACCAAAAACATTCCCAGCTAAAGACCATGCATGCATATCAGACTAAGGCGCATAAGTGTAATCTAACATGGACGTAACTTTGACGACATTCATACTGCCTTTTACACTCCTACAGACCAAACGAGTTATAACATATAAGGTGATGTGAATATGCTTTGTTTAATGAAACTCTAATCATTGTCATCGTCAAAAAGTCACGATAGCTGAGTGGTTATGTGGTCGGAATTCGAATCAATAGACTCGAGTTCGAGATAGGCTCGACCAATGAGTTTGTGGTAACTTATGTACAATTTACAAAGCTGCTTTGGAGATAAAGATGGCGACTGCCTGTCACTTTGTCTCAAAATAAGCTCAGATGAAATGAGGGTCGAAAGGAATAAATTGTCTAGACATCTAGCCACCTCTGTGTAGGGAAATGCGTGAAGATGAAATGATGGTCAATATAATGCAGTGAACAATAATTATTTATTTATTAAATTAAACATTTATGAAGCATTAAATGAATCTCATATGAAGAAAAAAGCTTCCTTATCGAGAAAAAAATATTCACTATAAATTTCATTGCTGATTTCGGGTGTATATTATCAGATCCATCCCATCCGCAGAAGTCGTAAAATTCGTATGAATAATGTTTGGGCTATTTATTTTATGTGTATTAGCATAACCACGCCTTTAACCCTTGTTATCATGAAAACAAATAAATAAAATGGAAATGACTGTTCGTGATTTTTGGTATTCCAATTTTATATTAGTTTCATTCCTTCACCGAGTAGTCTAAATGAATAAATAGATAAATATTTTCCCGACATTCCCAATATAGGGGTAGACAGAGATCTAGACAATTTAGTCCTAGACTACGTGGCAGGTGGCGAGCCCATTGCCGTCTTATTGTCCAAGGATTGAAATATTGTATTGAACAAACCCATTAGTACGAGGCTATCGTGACTCTCGTAAAGAGTAGTCTGATTTCTAAAATTTGTTATGATGAGTATACGTTTTACATCGAATTACGAGTACACTTTAGTATAATTAAAGTAAGTGTAAAATTACACAATTTAGGTCAATAACACAACAGGCAATGGACAATGTTCTTAGATTGCATACTATTGTGTACGTCACAGTGACTCACGCTACAGTGTTGCCAAAAGTAAGACATTTAACTACAGAGAAAGATATTTTTGGACCAGAAACTATAAGTCGTATACGACGTAGTTGCACTTGTAATTTTAATTTTAATACATCTTTCAACTCCATTTGTGGGGTTGCCGACACTGCGTTTGTTAAACGAGGTTGTCACTCGGGAATCTTCTTTTCAAAAGGTTAAAATTTTTTTTATAAATTAAAAACAAAGCAGGAATATATAGATATTAAAAAATATTAAATATTAAATAGAAATCAAGATAAGATGTCGTAGTTTAAATGTAAAAAATTATGTAATGAAAAGATGATTCGTTTGTAACGTATGTTTTATTATTGCAATACGAAAAATATTTAGGCTGTGCTTCGTACTTTTACAACATGTTCGGTTGGTAACTCTTTCTATATGGCATAGCTTCCAAATGTCTACTTAGGTATTCGCGATGAACTTCAAGGCCGATCAAGTTGGGACTACTAATGTGCTCGCGTTGTCTTGGGGTTGAGAAACAAAAGCATGGCGAATCGCTCCGCTTAATCAATGCAAAATATGTAAGTTATGACGACGTTATTATAGAATTATATTTCACCATTACGTATGCAAAAACAAATGGCATATGTGACCTGGTCCATAGAGAAGTGCGTGCATTAATGCGTGCACCAATTCTTCTGCATGCACTACCACCACTACACTCGAAACCAGATAACATATACCCCTACCGACATTTACGCGACCCGATTTTCGCCAAAACATGGCATACTCTTGATAATGCTGTCTTTGGTTTTGCTATTACGATTTTCATTGGCATATAAATCCTGCAAGCAATTAAGCCCTTTAGGATATATATTTTGAAAGAAAATGGGATGGAAAATCTGAGCTACCATTCAAGAAAATGGGTAGCGTATAAGTAAGCTTAGGTTGGCATGTTTATAAATAGTTCCTCTGTGTAGTATCGATATGAGAATTTGTGATACCAGTCATACTGTGGGCGTCTTTAAGGGGGATTCAGGGAAGAGCTTTTAAATTGCAACTGAGTTTGCGGGATACCACAAAGTAGTTATAGCAGGAAGTAGATTCTACCGTGCGGGATAGCAGTCGGCAATAATCTTGCCGAGAGTGGCGAACCGAACGAAACGAACAAGTAAAACGATGCGAATACTTTAAAAATGCGAATATTTTGCATGAAGTTGGCCAAAGTAATGTAAATTTTTAGTATGATATTAAAAAAAATATCTTCACGCCATTCTCAATACTGGGGTAGACAGAGGTTAAGAAGATCGTACTCAGGTGTCTTGACTCAAATTCCGATCATTCCCTTTTGATATGACTCCCTTTTTTACTGGAAGGTGATGAAAAAGGTATATCGACGTAGATAATTATTCAAATATTCATGTCCATTACTTTCATACCTCGAAACCTAGCGAAATTCGAACCTTAGCTTTGAAGGCACGACTGCCAACTAGACTTTCGGACCGTAAAACAATACAAATTTAAGATTAGTCTCAAATGTTAGAAAACATAGAAAAACTAATTTTGCCGCTAACATTCTGCCCACGCATCAACTTAACGGGTTTCACAATATTACTCAGACTGATCACAAAATGAATATACTTCGCACGGTCAAGGTCGCGTACAGTGAAATTTGTTATCAGTCGGAGCACGTTTCCTTAAGTAATTTTAGTATTAGAAGTTAAAGCGTATCGCGTTACTTCATACGTATTGTATCTGTATTATCTGCTGTAGTAATAAGATAATAAAAAGCATAATTTTCAGCGAGAACTGGGACGGCAGTGGCAAAGCTTTTATCAAAGACATAGTCTTCACTGAACTTTCATGAAATAATCGCTGTTTGTGAAGTATTTAAAGATTTTACTTTGCAAATAGGTTTATGTTATCAATATTAATGTTACAATGACTCGATAGCCGAGTTCGTAAGACCTTGTCTTCAAATTTATGGGTTGTAGTTTGAATCATACTGGCACACCAACCCCTGTTCGATTTCCGGACGGGACTATGTAGGAAACTCCTTTTTTTCATTTTCTTTGGTTTTGGTGTTTATGTGTTCTTCAGCAACTTATTTTGGGATTAGTGCAATGTATGTGATTGTAGTGTATTGTAGTCACGACAGCCGAGTGGTTGGGTAATCGGAATTACGAGTCAAGAGACCCGAGTACGATCCCCAGGTGGCAGGCTCGTACCAATGGGTTTTTCTAAAAACTTATATACGAATTACATCGTTGGCTTGGACATGAAGACGACGAAAGGCTCACCACGTTGTCCCGAAAATATCTTCGGTGGAAGGTGGGTCAAAGGGGCTTAATTGTCTAGACTAGACCTCTGTATACCCCAGTATTGGAAATTGCGTTGAAGATATTTAATTATTTTATTTTATTTATGTGATTGTGAAATGTATTGATGAGTTGTCCGTATCTATGTTTCTATGTATGTATTATATATTACTTCTATCGTTCTACGGCTACAAAAACACTGGGATTATGTACTGAAAATGTGTCCCCGTTTATGTTAGTAATTATTTAATTAAAACAATTTATTTTTTAAACTGATTTATTATCCTTCGTATAAAAAAAAATATCTTCAGAAGACCGGTGATGGGCAGTTGTCTGGTACAGAGATTGGTAATTCGCTTGCCCAGCGTGTTGAAAATGGAAAAATCACCTTATGCAATGATTTCGCCGACATTATTATTCCTGTGTTTTTTTTTTCCATTATTTATCCTGTGTTTTACATTCCAATTTTATCTAAATAGGTCACATCTCTTGGAAAATTCTAAGGGTCGCGGTTTCGAATCTCGCCGGGGCCAAATATTTTGTATGATGAATATGAATGTTTTTATTACAGTCGTTCTAATAGAGTCTTAGACTCTCGAACGGCGATAGGCGCACCATCTGTTAAGTTGACCTTAATAAAGTTTGTGAAAGAGAGGCTTCATAGTTCAAACCTTTGTATGGGAAACAGCTTAAAGAAAAAAATATTTTTGGTTACTTTAAAAATTGTATATAGCACCAAGCGAAGATTCCAGAGAAAAAAGAGTGCAGGTACTGTGTAATGAAGGGTATAAGATATCTCCTTCTGACGTGGAGCAGGCCGTTATTATAGTTCCAAAATTTCATTAATATATGCAATAATGCATTTGCTTATCATTCAGCGGCAGTTACTTCACGAAACGATACTAATCATTATTATAATGATACTAGCTATTAAAATGTAATAATGTCTATTCGATTTTAATTTTTAACTGACAAATTAGTTGATTATTTTAAATATAGGAATAATGTATTTATTAATATTCCCTTTCACTAATGCTCCGTAATTCCAACAGTGAATATATAACGTTTGTATATAATATATAAGAACAAGTCAGTCAATATCTTCGGTGAAAGGTGGGTCGCGATGCCTCAATTGCCTAGACCTCTGTCTACTCAAGTGCAGGGAATAGCTTGAAGATAAATTGTTATCATATGTGATAAAAGAAGTTACTATTTCATTTATCAAATCCTTACAAACAAAAAATAAGTTATGTATTTACGTAACTGACAATACATGTAATAAAACAATAGTTTATTACTAAAAATCTTTGCTTTGGAATCGGTTACTCATTAATGTGCCATTTGTATGGGTTTAAGCACTGAAACTGTTATTTTATTCAAATGTATTTACACATTGTACTTTTAGTATCCTTGAAATGATGTACTTAAAATTCCCTTCCTCGTCCATGCTATGTAGTCTAAAATTTACGCATTAATGTATTTAAGTAAATAATAAAACAAATTTATATTGTTTATTCTTATTATTATTGAACGTGTGGTAACGGTGTTAGAATGTTGCCACTCTCTTTCTTCTCGTGGATGTCGTAAGAGGCGGGAAAGAGCTAGAATATTCTACTGGCAACTGATAGATGGCGGATTAACCATCTCTAAAAATAAAATAAATAATTAAATACCTTCACGCAATTCCCAATACATGGGTAGACAGAGGTCTAGTCTAGACAATTAAGTCCCTTTGACGCACCTTTCACCGAAGATATTTTCGGGACAACGTGACAGGTGGTGAGCCCGTCGCCGTCTTTATGTCCAAGCCATAGTACATAAGTTTTTGAAAAACCCATTGGCACTTGCCTGCTACCTGGGGATCGAACTCGGGTCTCTTGACTCGAAATTCCGACCACCCAACCACTCGCCTATAGTGACTTCTCTGAAAATGTCAGACCAACATAATCAGACCGAAAATGGGCAGCAGCGTCTTCCGTGCGAGTGGTCTGGTACTGCGATCGCCAATCCGAATGCCAAGCGTGGTGATTATGACAAACGGCCCTCCTGGCCTATGTCCTGCAGTGGACTTTAACAGGCCGTTATGTATGTATGTGTATTGTTTATTAATTCGTGGTTACTATTATTGTAAACTACTATCTCCGCTCCACGGTTTCATCTTCAGTACGAAGTTAAGCAAAAACAGACACTTAATGAAAAGTAGTAAATTTTTAATTAATATTTAAAAATAAAATAAAAACAATCCTCTTTCATCAACTTTCAATCCACATTTTTCAATTCAAATTCAGACAAAACTGTCAAAAACATACTTAAATATTTGTAACGTCAGTAAAATAAAACTAGTACTACTTGTAATCATAGTGTTAACTTATACCACTATCTTTCTTTTCGTAGGTATCGTTATAAACAACTGAAGGAAAAAACTATAGAAGTCACGATAGCCAAATGGTTGGGTGATCGAAATTCGAGTTAAGAGACCCGAGTTCGATCCCCAGGTGGAAGGCAAGTCACAAACGGTTTAATCAAAAACTTATGTATTATTTATATCGTTGGTTTGGTCATAATGATGGAGCGGTAGGCTCATCACCTTTCAAGTTGTCCCAAAAATATCTTTGGTGGAAAGTTTGTCGAAAGGACTTATGGACTTGACCTTTGTCTACACCTGTATTGGAAATAGCGTGAAGTTAAAACTATGATATTAGTATTGACTATAAGTAGATGACGGAATGACCACCTTTCTTATGTTCACATATTTTATTTACAGAAAAAATTATGTTAATATTTACAATACTTATTAACTAAAAACTATTATAATCGTAGAGCCCTGCTCCTCTTGGCATGGTACCAAGAACGCTGGCTGCATTTCCACGTTGAATGGCTAGACTTAGTTGAGCGAGAAAAGAACCAGCCCTCTTGTCACCAGCGGCAACGATAAGTCGCGGATACAATTCCTTTAGAAACTGCATCGCGCGGGGACCCCACGGACCGATTGTCTCTACGGCAAATGGAACAAATATATAGTCTCCTTTCAAAGACTCATATTTACGCCATTTACCCGATTCAGCTGCCTCTGATGCCGCCCCGGCCCCTATCGAAGTACCCTTGATATGAGAGGCCGCTAATGTATCGACGCAAGTTGCGTCACACAAAAGAGCTTTGCCTCTCTCCCAAGGGACTAAAGTCAAGCCGTCGGGTCTCTTACCATCCTGGATGCAATATTTATGGAAACAAGAGCCCTTCGGATGACTTCGTTCAAGGAACCGTGACGAGATAGTCTGCCGGCACTTTTTTGGCATGAAAGTCCGTGGAGGCCTAACTCGTCGACGTCGCTGCCACAAGGACATCGATGTGGTTGACAAATCGATGCTCCCAATCGTATTCCTACAGCTATTCGTAAACTTTCGTTATCCAGTAATGTACCAAGGTTACTTGATGGTAAAGCATGTAGCCAGTAACTGGATTCCTTTGTCGAAACACCTAGAAAGCGGGCGCGGTCTCTGTTACAGTGAAAATTGTTCAGTAAGCATTTCTGCACATTCTGAACCATCGGGATATCCCACCGTTTTTGTGAGTTAGGTTCCAGTGGAATATCCTAACTGTCCATACTATAACATATTTTATTAAATATTTGGCGGTTAATAACATTGTAACTTTTGTTCTTTGAATTAAAGAGAGCTAGTCTAAATGGAAAATGAGGATTTTCCATCATACTTTTTGGGTTGACAATGCAGCAGTAAATATCTTTTGAAATTATTTGCAACAGTAGCCACTTACCGCCAAGTGTTAGCTCGTATTTCACCCCACGCGGATGAAGAAAAACTATATAAGTAAATATATACGTACATAGATTGGGACAACATTACATACATTGTACTTGTCCCAAAGTAAGCAGCATAAGCACTTGTATTACAGAATCAGACACAACGAAAGCGCCGGTAATCGAACGTCAGACCTGGCAACGCAATGAAAACCAGTGTGTGCGCACACGTCCAAGGAGATTGTTTTAATGGCGTCGCATGCTCTCAGGATGTGTTTGATACCCGGGACAGGTATTACGTATGGCAACGTAAAAAGCCACATTTTCAACATAGTCTCAAGTTGGGGTGTTTGTAGTAATTTCATTGTTTCCGATTTCATAAAATAACTGCTTTAGCTACTTATCTTAGGATCAAATCAATGTGCTAAACTTCAACTATACTTATTTCTTAGATACGGTGGTTGTTTCTTAAGTAATATTTACTTAACTATGAATTTATATTGAATTTCAGATAATATTCTGATCTCTGAGTTTTACGAAGTTTTAGTAAAGTATCCACCAAATAGAAATAGTCCTCTTTTGTATTTAGCGAGTGAATTTCAAATTGAGTTTTCGAAGTAATATACAAAGTTTCAATTTATACAGTTCCAGTAAAAACATTTATTGGACCTTCATAAAGTCGTTTATTAAAGTTTCGAAACTGGTGGTAATTGTTCAACGTGACTTTAAGAGCGGGACTAATTTAATTACCTCTTTTATTACATATCGTTGGATAAATTTCACGATAAAAAATCGTGTAGCATTGATTTTTTTTTATAATTTTAGGTCTATACACTTAGTCCTGTGAAAACACATACCTCGGTCGATTCTTTCAAATAAATCATTTCCTTCATACACGCAGTACTCTTGACCCTCTTCTCTTCGAGCAATCTACTAACATGGTCTTCGAAAGTTAGTCTCGGCCTTCCCTGACCTTTTATTTTTTGTAATTATTTTTGGTACATATGATAAAAATTATCATTTTGAGAATTATAAGTTACATTTTATTGTATTTTATATAATTTCTTATATTCGCTTTTAGTTTTAACGGTGGTAGATTCTTTCTCTGCCCAAATTTGGATGAGTACCTCTCTTATCTAATTCTATTATCAAAAAAACCAGAAGATATGTTTCTTTTTGAAAGCAAAAGGCTAACTCTTCTTTAGTCCTCAACACATTTGCAATTTTCATCGTTTGAAGTTGGTTGTAGGCGTCCATGGGCTACGTATCACTCAAAATTAGGTAGACTTTAAGCTCATTTTCTAGGTTCCTTAAAAGTTTAGAATATTTAATGTATATCTTCTATACTGTTTAAATTTCTTAGAATTTCTGAACTTCGTTGGAATAGCATTAAGAACTATATATAAGGTTAAAGGTAAGTAAAGTGAGAGGCCACAAACATTATTTCAAATCACTCCTTTTTTATGATTTTAGACTTAACATACATTTTTTTAGGATTTTAGACCAGAAAAATGCCACTCCATTTAACATAATAATTATGCGTTAAAACATAATGCTTGACCTAGATAATACCTCATTTTAGTGAAATGGGTTAGCACTAATTAACTCTCTTGAGTTACGCTTTTGATAATGAAATTAATAAAATTAAATAAAATTAAATTGTTTTGCATTTAGACTTTTTTTAAGTTTCGAATAAAAACTACGCTTGACGTGATTAGAAAGTTCTTCTTCAAGGAGAAGCAACTCCGTTACCAGAGGGCTGGAAATTATTAATTCTGCTAAGCTTCTATAAAATCTTCACGCAATTCAATACAGCGGTAGACAGAGGTCTAGTTTAGATAATTAAGTCCGTTTCACCCACCTTCCACCGAAGATATTTTTGGGACAACGTGACAGGTGGTGAGCCCGTCGCCGTCTTTATGTCCAAGCCAACGATATAATTCGTACATAAGTTTTTGAAAAACTCATTGGCACGAGCCTGCCACCGGGGAATCGAGCTCGGGTCTCTCGACTCGAAATTCTGACCACCCAACCACCCGGCTATCGTGACTTTAAGCTTCTTTAAGTAGATAAAATTGTGTTATTTTCTTAGTAATTAGTATTTAGATGCGACTATGTCTGCGTTAGTCAAAATCGCAAGCCTTGCTATCGCAGTACTGGTATCGACTTTGTTATGTGGCAACGAAACCTGTGTCTGCCAGAAAGAAGCATAAAAGCAAATTGAATGCGATCTTATGTAACATGTGAGACGTTACTTTGGTTGATCGAAAATGAAACGAAGATTAAGGCAGGCTTGAAAGATGATCTAGTCACTTACATGGGTGAGAGATTGTGATAGACACTTGCTTTGATAGTTTGGGCACATTAACGAATTAGTAAAGAGCCGAAAGACTATGTAGCGTAAAAGTTAACAATAAAACAAGCCGATCTAGGCTGAAACTAACTTTCTAAGACCGTGTGAGTAAATTGTTTGAAGAGTGGAGTGTCAAGTGTACTCAGGTACCCAGACGTACATGAATTAAGAAATTGAAAGAAGCGAAAGAGATATGAAGGAAAATGGCTCTTTGCGATCTGTTCTCTCTGATTACCCCGTAAGGGAATATGCGAAAAGATGTTATTACAAAAAATATTAATAAGTACATCTCCTATATCATACGTTCTTTGAATGAGTTTTTAAACATTAATGTTCTATTTTGCATTTTAAATTCTCAATTCCATAATTAATTTATTTAGCTTCTCTTATTTTTACTAGCCCAGAAACGTCAGTTTCTTAATACTTAATCTAAATTTCAAATTGTACTTAAATATGAAATTATTCATGTAAAATTAGAGCAGCTCGAGCGAGGAAGACTTAAGCTCTAGGAAAACTATTCAAAATATTTGCAATTTAAAATTCTGCTGTAATTATGCCTATTAAAACATTAAACAATATTTTGTAACTTTCAGAGGTGGGAAGATTCCAATGTTTCAATTAAATAGAAGTTAATATTATTTAAAGTCTATTTAGTCTCTAAAAATATAACACAGTGGGGTTCACAGTACACGATTTAGTATTATGTCAGTTACCACCTTTAATAATAAAAAAAAAATTACTTTCTGAGCTAAACTTGTTATTATATTTAAATACTGACGTGTATGAAAGCGGCGCTAAGATCTAAATATAATTATAACGATAATTAATAGAAGCCTATTGCAGTTTTTATTGTGTTGTTTGCCGATTATAGCCGAGCGGTTGGGTGATCGAAATTCGAGTCGAGAGACCCGAGTTCGAACCCAAGGCGGCAGGCTCATAGAAATAGTTTTTTTTAACTTATGTATGATTCATATCGTTGGCTTGGGCAAAAAGACGGCGACGGACTCACCAACGACACGTTGTTCCTCCGTCTACCCCTGTATTGGGAATGGCGAGAGAATAATTTTTTTTTCGTATCTTTGTTTTTGAATTTTTAGTGAAGAAACACTTGAGTACGTACATAACAATTTGAGAGGACATCCTTAGGGAGGCCCATATCGTAGGTGAAATCGATGGGCTGGTGAATCGTTAATCAGTCTGTGGAAGCCATTAAACAACCAATTCGTCACTGTTCAAAATCTATCTACCGGACAGTTTCTATCGCTAAATCTATTAGGCCTAGTCGTTAAAGAGTGCAGTGGCTTTCATCATCAGCTCAGAAGCCTTAGATGATAATCACGAGATGAAACGAGACGAGAATAAATTAACTGCATAAAATGAGCTTAAATTGTTTATTTTTTATTTTATTTATGTAAACAAAATTAAACTATGAGTTTGTTTTTATTAAGCTAAATAGTGAATAACTTTAAATAATTTTAAATTTAAAATGATTATAAAATTTCAGGACTTTTCTTGATTTCTTTGAGATTCTATCTTCAGAAGTTTTAAAATCAGAAATTTACCATTGATGGAGTTATGAGTTAAAGAAGTATACAACCGAATTGAGAATTTTCTTCTTTTTTTGATAACTGTTACATACTTGCATATGGCCTTGCATATGGTTGATATTCACCACCACAGAACGTAACCTTTTCTGCAAGGGTAATCTCCCTATCTCCCTGGGATAACACTAATCGTCAGACTTGGTAAGCGGATTGGCGATCGCAGTACCAGATATTTTGCATCTTAGGGTCTCGCGCTCGTAACCAAATCTGCTGAATTTTGGTGTGGTATTTTACGAGATGGTTACCCCGCAATCCGACGGTAGTCAATCTTAATTTCTATACAATGGAAGTAAAAGCAAATAGAAGGATTGTTCCTGTCTTGCGCCGATACCACACGTTTATGAGTAGAGAAATGGCCACTTAGAGATATTTAGTGGGTTTAATGTATGTGAACGTATCTTTATCACATATTCGCGACCCAAACTGTACCCAGTGAACCTCAGAGACCAACTAACTAGCTTTTCGTTGGAGAGCTTATTATATTGTCACGATAGCCGAGTGGTTGGGTGGTCGGAATTTCGAGTCAATAGACCCGAGTTCGATCCCCAGGTGGCTCGTACCAATGGGTTTTTCAAAAACTGATGTACGAATTACATCGTGGGCTTGGACATAAAGACAGCGACAAGCTCACCACCTGTCACGTTGTCCCGGAAATATCTTCGGTGGAAAGTGGGTCGAAGGGACTTCATTGTCTAGACTAGATACCACACGTTTATGAGTAGAGAAATGGCCACTTAGAGATATTTAGTGGGTTTAATGTATGTGAACGTTGCCTCCCTAAGAGTGCCCTTCCCCCTAGAACCGGTTACTTGCGCTCACCAGACGAAACGCAGAAGTTTGTTAGACTTCTATTTCACGCCGGTATTCTGATAGGTCGTGGTACTTCCCCGGTCGAGCCGTTACCGTCTTTTTTACTTTATATTTTATTTTAACGTCTACCTCTGTTAAAATAAAAAATAAAGTCTACCCCTGTATTGGGAATCGCGTAAAGATATTTATTTACATTTATTTATTTTAGCTTATTATACATTACGGAATAGGCAGGTTTGAATAAATAGCTCTACCTCAAGATGTAACTCTGTAAGGGTATCGTATTAAATAAATAGACTGTCCCTCTAGTCTCTGTGACACCGCAAACATTCATTTTTGAATTATATGTGTCTATTGTCTACATTAGTATCAGAAATCCGCATATTATGAACTGAACGAATATTCTGTTTATGTATGTATGACATTAAGGTTTTCATTTCATATTCGCTCTGACATAAAACTGTAGAAAAAATAGTCTTTAAAAATTAAACATAAAGTCGTGGTAAAACATAAAATTTAAATATTATTTATGTAACCCGATTTTCAAGCAAACTTCACTTTAGAAATTTTTTTACAAAAATAATTATGTAAACATGAATAAAATAATAAGAAATTGTAGATTTCAAATTGATGGTACATAGAGCAAGTAAATTTAAACTAAATAAAGACTAAATTGTGTCACGGTTTCTTAATCTGCGGGTCTATTCTCTCAATAGATCCCTTTAAGCCCCCCAGTAAATCTTATAAAAGCTAATTTAGGACAAGAAAAGAAATTATCGTTCTCATCTGCTACGTCAATGTCAGGAGGAAACCATTACGAGCGAGGACGGGCGCAAGGACTAAGCCGTTTTCCGTAACTACCGACATAGAGAGATTCATTGTACTTTTGTCTAACAAAGGGCTTTGGACGATTGATGGATAACATTAAGGTTAGAAGTAAATGAAACTTAAAATTTTGATCAAATTCCTATTCTTTAAATAACCAGTCTGTTGTTTTGTGTTCAGGATCACGCAAGAGGCAAACATTTGTGTGTAAAGAAATTGAATGCTTGTAATCGAATTGAGAAGTCTTCACCTCTGTCTGCCCCAATATTAGGAAAGGCCTGAAGATATATTAAGTCAAATGACGTTTTTTTTTGTTATGTCCAAGCTAACGACATAATTCGTACGCATGATTTTGAAAAACCCATTGCCTCCAGAGTCAGTCCTCGAGTCTTGTGACTCGAAATTCCGACCACCCGACCACTCGGCTATCGTGACTATTCTATACCAAGGACATACTGAAATAAGTATAACTTTATAGACGGTAAATCTATTAGGCCATGAGCAGCCAAATTATGATTAAGCTTTACTTTTCAAGGCCGTACCATGCAATGAGAAGTACAATTTTATCATAAGATAAGGTCGTAAATTGTATAAATATAAGCGTTATATTGTTTCAATAAATATAGACTATTAATTAGGTTCTACAGTTTTATAGGAGTTACAAACTAACTTTGTACTTATACGATGAATGAAATACCCTATCCTAATTAGCAGTGACTTACACTGCTTAGCACCATTTCGTGAAGAAAAACCTTCTAAGAGACATAACATTTGGCACATCTATAGATTTATTATTCTTGTTCCAGTGTTTGATGCATCTGCTAAGTCACCTCAGGGTCTTCTGTTTGGTTCTTCGTATCACCTCGGAAATTTCGACGAGTGCGTTGGCATAGACGAGCCAGGAGAGAGTGGAGTTGCCGTCGAAGGTGAATACTGCCTCGCAACAATAAAATGGAGGCATGGGGAGGAAGTCAAAAAGGTATTTATTCTCAAATCTGGTTTTCTTATAAATTCTTTTGATATCATTGATATCACGTCACCTTATTTTTTCGTGACTGCAGTGAGAGGCGACTACGGCAAATGCCTATATGATGCAATTGGCTATTGACAGAGAGGCTAAAACATACTATACCAAAATTCAATAGATCGGTGAGGGGCTCCAGCGTCTAAGGTGCGAGGTGTCTGTGATGTGATTGCCCATCCACCTGCCAAGAGTGCTGGTTTTGGCAAACCCTTCTTTATTGGAGAGGTCTATGTTTTGCTTTTGACTTTCACGGGCCGCTGTATGTGTGTATGTTATGTCCGTACAAATACAAACTACTTATTTTCACGTATCCGTTCACGAGTGAGTTTCTACACTTGGCCGAAGAGGATGGGGAAAGAGCTTTTTTGAGACACTCCTTGAGCGTTTTCCTCTAAAACATATCTCGTCCCTTAACTGGCTACATTTCGGTGACTTCTTTGGGGAAATTATAGGTTTTATCAATGTAATACTTAGCTTTGAATACACTACTATCATGGCTTTTACGAAGTAAAGTAAAATAATAATTGTAAGAAGCTAAAGAGCTATCTCTGAACATAGTAACAATAAGATAATAACTCTCCTGTATGCATATAACATTTACAAATACAATTTCATAAATCAAATTATCATGCTCGGTTTTTATACTCGTGCATATATTTAATGTACTTCCTAATGGAGGAAGTCATGATTGGGAGTGTATAATATGATTATCTATAAGACTTAATGGTACCTGCATTGATATTATAGGTTTAATAAAATCTTTTGAATATGATAAATTTAAAAATCATAAAACAACATTTTTATATTATTCCAATAAATCTTCACTTCAAATATAAAAAATACATTTAAAAATGTATGCATATTTTCGATAAAGTAGTTAAAGATAAATGATTGATAAGTAAAATACTCGATTGTCACGAAAATATAACTAACGATTAACGATTCGTTTTATTTGTAAAATTTTATGCTTTTCGTTAGTTACAGAAAAAAAATTGTTAAGTGAGTAAGCATAAATAAATACCAGTTGAACAAACAAGCTCATCCATTCCAAAACTAGATGTTATGGTTATTGTGATACCCAGACACATGACTAAATATTCGTATTATTTTATCTTCGTGTTTTCCCAAAAGGATGACAAAAAACTAAACAATAATCAGTCTATTCGTTGGATATTTTGCCGGCTTTTTTTTAACTTTAGGACTTCATGGTGATTCTGTCACCGTATTATTATACAAGCCAGCGATACAATTCGTATATAAGTTTCGACAAATAAAACTGGTACGAAGATCGTTATGAGGATCGTACACGAGTCTCGTGTTTGTAATTTCGTTCACCTAACCCAACGGGTTTTTATAACAGTTTATTCAAAGTCACGACAGTCATGTGGTTGGCTGATCGGAATACGAGTCTGTGGATCAAAAGGATCGAATTGTTTAGAACTTGGAACAAACGAGCAGGTGGCTCGCGAAGACGCACGTGCGAAGAAACGCAGAAGTTTGTTAGACTTCTACTTCACGCCGGTATTCTGTGAGGTCGTGGTACTTCCCCGGTTGATCCGGCCCATTCATGCATGGCTCTACAACTGATAAACAATAAAAAAAACTTACTTTGTTACTCTGCTAATGGGTACAGAAAGCGTGTTCACCATATTTAATAAACAAAAATGTATGCAATTTACACGTGTTAGAAAGTTTAAGAAAAAGTAAGATTCATTATCTGCAGAAAGACAAAATCACAGCACTCGTCAGTGTCTCTTTTTTCGAGTCCTTTTTCTCATAATGGCTCAATTAATTTTCTCACTTTTAGCGTTATTTGTTACTTCTTCGTATTTCAAATCACAACAGTGCTGTATAATTACTCTCTTCAAAAGAAAAAATCTATTTTTATCACATCTTCTTGAATAATCCCTGATATGGTAGTCAGATACAACAGATTGCCCTTGCTTATTTCTTTCGCTAATTCCAAATTGATGTATTTCTTCATACACGTACGTTATGGTATCCTATGGTATCCCATCTATATACGTTATGGTAATTTACAGTCGAGAGTACTCTCGACTGTAAATATAGCTATTGATAAAATTTTATTTCTTTTCTGTTTTTAGCTGCGCACTGGACGCGGTGAAACCCTGCGCTGGGCGGTATGTGTGCCAAGCGCATGCACTGCTAAAGCGGTAGCTGGCTTCGTTAGTGATGTGCTGATACGCTCCGTTGGAAATGGAACTGCTGTGGAAGTCACGGAGCGAGACTGCTACACGCGGCGTCCCATCACTGTAAACAAATTGGATATAGCTTATTTGTAAGTAGTTTTAGAGTCTGTCTTAAAGCGTTTATGCAGCATTTCGATCGTAAAAAAGTATCTTCACGCCATTCCTAATACAGGGGTAGACAGAGGTCTCGACAATTATGTCTTTTCGACTTCCACTTTCCACCGAAGATTTTTTTGGGGCTACGTGACAGGTGGCGAGCTCGTCGCCGTCTTTATATCTGAGCCAACGATATGAATCGTACATAGGTTTTTGAAAAAACCCATTGGTACGAGCCTGCCACCTGGGGATCGAACTCGGGTCTCTCGACACTAACTCCAATCACCCAACAACTCGGCTATCGTGAATTACGATCATCGGGTACTTAAAAAGATTCAGTGCTTAACGTGACGCGAAGACAAATTAATATTGCTTTCATGACTGCTTATCCAGTAATTTTGTATTTCACGGATTTTTTTCTAATATATGTCAGACCTAAGAAATTACTATAGACAACTGACTCGAATTCCAACCAAGTGACATGAGTTCGATCCCCAGCTTGTAGGCTCGTATCAATGAGTTTTTTAAACTTATGTACAAAACTTCGTTGGTTTGGATTTAAAAACTGGCTCACCACCTGTCACGTCCAAAAAATATCTTCGGTTGAAGGTGGATCAAAAGGACTTAATTGTCTAGACCTCTGTCTTCCCCTGTATTGGGAATAGCGTGAAGATATTTATTTATTATTTTTGTTTTGAACATAATTTTTAAATAGCGTCAGGCTGACAACCTGTCACGATGTCACAATAATTTTTTCGGTGAAAAGTGGGTCGATTGACCTCCGTCTATCAAAGTATTGGGAATACTGACCCAAATAAAATTTTAACTTCTATTTATAGTTATACATAGGTAATCGTAACCTAATCATTGTTTTCAGATCGTTTATGTTGACTATCATAGCTATTCTTACTTTATGTACACTATACGAAATGTACACAATAGTGTATAGTAAAAAGAAGAATTCAGTGATCCACGATCTAATAGTGGCATTTTCAATTATCAACAATATGAAGAAAATCCTATCAACAAAACAAAACAATGGCTTGGGTTTGGAATGTATTTCTGGGATCAAATCGCTGGCCATGTTCTTCATTGTAGCTGGACACGCCTGCTTGTTCATTGGTAGTGGACCAGTGATGGATGCCGCGGCTTGGGACAGAGTGAGTTACATTTTATATTTACAAAGATACATTAGTAATGGCCGGAAAAACTTTACTGTTTAATTGTAAAAAAAAAAAATAAAATATCTTCACGCAATTCCCAATACAGGGGTAGACAGAGGTCAAGTCTAGACAATTAAGTCCCTTTGACCCACCTTCCACCGAAGATATTTTCAGGACAACGTGACAGGTGGTGAGCCCGTCGCCGCCTTTATGTCCAAGCCAACGATATTCGTAGATAAGTTTTGAAAAACTTATTGGTACTGCCACCTGGGGATCGAACTTGGGTCTCTCGACACTAACTCCAATCACCCAACAACTCGGCTATCGTGAATTACGATCATCGGGTACTTAAAAAGATTCAGTGCTTAACGTGACGCGAAGACAAATTAATATTGCTTTCATGACTGCTTATCCAGTAATTTTGTATTTCACGGATTTTTTTCTAATATATGTCAGACCTAAGAAATTACTATAGACAACTGACTCGAATTCCAACCAAGTGACATGAGTTCGATCCCCAGCTTGTAGGCTCGTATCAATGAGTTTTTTAAACTTATGTACAAAACTTCGTTGGTTTGGATTTAAAAACTGGCTCACCACCTGTCACGTCCAAAAAATATCTTCGGTTGAAGGTGGATCAAAAGGACTTAATTGTCTAGACCTCTGTCTTCCCCTGTATTGGGAATAGCGTGAAGATATTTATTTATTATTTTTGTTTTGAACATAATTTTTAAATAGCGTCAGGCTGACAACCTGTCACGATGTCACAATAATTTTTTTCGGTGAAAAGTGGGTCGATTGACCTCCGTCTATCAAAGTATTGGGAATACTGACCCAAATAAAATTTTAACTTCTATTTATAGTTATACATAGGTAATCGTAACCTAATCATTGTTTTCAGATCGTTTATGTTGACTATCATAGCTATTCTTACTTTATGTACACTATACGAAATGTACACAATAGTGTATAGTAAAAAGAAGAATTCAGTGATCCACGATCTAATAGTGGCATTTTCAATTATCAACAATATGAAGAAAATCCTATCAACAAAACAAAACAATGGCTTGGGTTTGGAATGTATTTCTGGGATCAAATCGCTGGCCATGTTCTTCATTGTAGCTGGACACGCCTGCTTGTTCATTGGTAGTGGACCAGTGATGGATGCCGCGGCTTGGGACAGAGTGAGTTACATTTTATATTTACAAAGATACATTAGTAATGGCCGGAAAAACTTTACTGTTTAATTGTAAAAAAAAAAATAAAATATCTTCACGCAATTCCCAATACAGGGGTAGACAGAGGTCAAGTCTAGACAATTAAGTCCCTTTGACCCACCTTCCACCGAAGATATTTTCGGGACAACGTGACAGGTGGTGAGCCCGTCGCCGCCTTTATGTCCAAGCCAACGATATTCGTAGATAAGTTTTTGAAAAACTTATTGGTACTGCCACCTGGGGATCGAACTTGGGTCTCTCGACTCGAAATTCCGGCCACCCAACAAGTCGGCTATCGTGACTGTTTAATTGTGTGTACAATAAAAATGTATTAAGACATTTACGAGTATAGCATTGGTTGTATGTGTATGTGAGTTGGTGGAAAAATATGCGGGTGGTACATTCTTCCAGTAATTAACTACGATTTGCTACCGTCAAATCGATGTTTAATGTCTCAAGAAATACTAGACCAAAATATAGGAGATCGAAAATAGGCATCAGCGTCCAAAGTGTCTGGTGTTCGCCCATAAGCTTGCCAAGTAGTAGTATCTCGATAATAGAATCCCGACCGATTTCGGCCACAGCGACTTGGACTATTGCGGGCGTCGTTTGTGTGCTCGCATGTGACTGACATAACCGAATTTGCGTGCGAGCACATGCAGCGCGAGTCAGCACCCTCCAACATAATTGTAGCTAGGCTTGCCAAGTACGGCGATTATGACACTACAGATCCAGCATACATACTACACTGTAGATGCAGATAGTTATACTGCGGTAGAATTTTACGTGCGATGACACTTATACACATAAATTTGGAATGTAGATGCTGTTATGTTGTCCCAAAGTAGTTTCAAAGATGCCAATGTATTTTATACATGTTACGTTAATGTGCATATGTATACTACGTAAATAATATTATATACGGATTTATTTATATCTCGGTATATTGTGACCCAAAGAGTAGCTCTTAATATTAGCAGACTTCTTTGACATTAATATTGTGTAAAATGAGAAATATTTCAGCAATGTCACTTTATATTCTTTGTTTGAACCATAATCTGCGGAGAAGAATTCCATTTTTATTTTACGTACGTAAATTTTATAACATTATGCAATCCCATGCCCTCACAGTGGTAGTATTTTTATGTCAAAGGACATATACTGCGACGTGATATATAGGTATGAGTAATCTCAGTAAATTACACATCCCAAATCGGTTGAATTTCACCTTGGCAATTCGTAATCCATAAAATTAATGTTGTTTTTGTTTACCATAAATAGTCTTACAGATATATCAATTGTTCACTGATAAAGTTAACGAACATAAAGTTTAATTCATTGAATCAATTATTAATAAATTTTAAATTTTTCATAAATATTTATTTACAGAAAAAATTATGTTAATATTTACAATAATTTAATTTTAAATTGAATTATTCCAATCGATGTATTTGTATCAAAGGTGACTCAAATAGGCAAGAGCGTGTTAGACACCAATGCAGCAGCATCCCAAGCAGTGAATGCATTTATAAGCTTTGAAAATCAATCATTAATTGTGGTTGCTAAACCAGACAGGCATCTAAGATACGAGGTTGTTGACACTACGAACACTAAACCGGCTGAATTACTAATAAAGGATAAGCAGTTATACCGAATACTAACTTTTGCCGGCGTCCTTGCGTGACGTTAAATTTAACTAGACTTTTCAATTGTATGTAATATTACTTAAATAAAAACAAATACATTTGCGCGCATATTCCTGCGGTAGACAGAGGTCTAGAAAATTAAGCACTTTCGACCGGCCATTCACCAAAGCCTGTTTGGGACTATTCGACGGATGGTGAGCCTATCCCTATCTTATGTTCCCAGCCAACGATATAATATGCTTACAAAGATACATGTTTATAACACAAGTATATGCCCCTTGCGGGATACGAACCCTCAGCCCCTAGCTTCGAAACATCTAATTTATCGGTTCATCAGCTAAGTCAGTATTGCAAATCACAGGCATTTTCTAATTTCGCAACTCAGACGCTGCTGCCCATCTGAGGTCTCATTATTTATGTCTGGTATAACACTTTTTGTATATAATAAAAACATAAAAAAAATTAAATAAATTTTACCTCCTGATTTCCAACACAAAAGTGTCGGTTTACTCAAAAAATTCTTGTAATTTCAACGTTCTAGTTGATCCGGCAGCCGGCAAACGCGTTTATGTTAAGTAACACGCTACTAGTGGACACATTCCTGATGCTCAGCGCTTTCCTTTTCTGTCGACTGCTTCTAATCGAGTTCGACAAACGACGGGGAAAACTAAATGTTATACCGATACTGGTATTTCGATATATAAGGTAACATTTTATAATAATATTTTACCCATAAAGGATAAATATGGCCTTTTATTCCACACCGGTTAAGTTGTGAAATACAATGATTGCTAAAAAATACGAAAGGCGCTTCACCGTAACATCATACATATCTAAATAAAACTTATTGTCACTACAGTCGTGTGGAATCTGTACAAGAATAATATCTCTTCCACGTCATCACTTCTTCATTAAAATGAAATGCTTCATAGCCTATATGTGTTCGATGATGTTTTGCTGTTAGCCTTATTTTGCTTTTACAGCTTTATCGGATATCGCGCTGATGAACTTGGGATTGTCAGTGAGAATTTGGGAGATGTTCACTCGGTTGTACATCTGTGCCTATTATGGAATAGGCTGTCTGTGGATCGTCGGGGATGGGCTCGAGCCCTGTCCCTGATGATCGAGATGTAACGTTAGCTGTGGGAAAACTGCCCTGGATCGCGGGAGTTATCTGTGTTCGCGGTTGTGAGTGCGCTATGTGCTCTGAGGCGTCGACGGGAGGGGTGCGTGAGAGTACAAGAATTGAGTGCGTAGTCAGTGATGGTGTGTGATTAGGTCTGTCGGTAGTGTGTGAAATTGCTATCGACAATTTTGTCAATGAGAATGTTACATAGCCGTTGTTTGGACATTTCAGTGGAATTTATCGGGGTGTAATCGAAGGTGGTAAACACCAGCGGATTAGTATGCTCTTTAGCTTTTTCCGCCTATTGATCATTTTTTGAAGATACTAATACTTTTTGTTGTTAAGGGTAATGGTGTGTAAAAATATATTTTATTATTTCATTCATTAAAGATTTAATTCATTATTGACAAAGGTATATTGTATATGAAAGTTTACCTTTGTAATCTCCTTTAAACTGTTAATAATATGATTTAATTCTACTTTGTAGTATTTCCTGTTACGTGTTGTTTTACTTAATAAATAATTATTTGTAGTGATTCGGGCACTACCAGTCGAAAACTGTAAATGGGCTGCGTTGAAAATCAATGTTGTGTACACGCAACTTATGCTGAGCGCATACCCTATTGTTGCTTTTCTGTAATGCCAACAATAAATTTTTTTCATATTTATTTTTTACTTAGAATTTGTTACTTAGAAAAAATTTTTTATTGTTTGAATTTTTTTCAAACAAAACTTATTGTTTTTATTTTTTGTTCATGTTACGGTAAAAGAAGAAACAAATAAAGTTTTCATTATTTATTTCTTACCAATTGATGATATGGAATTAGTTAAAATCGAAGTTAAAGTCAGCTTTTTCACTTTCCTAACGTAGTAAATGACCGGAATAATTTGCAGCGGCAAGAACCATGCCTGTTGTACGAATATATAGACTAACTACATTGACTTCGAAACATTGGCGGGTTGATTAATTCAGATTTAGTGAGGAATTAATTCGATTAGATACGCCTTAGGGGCTGTTGATTGGGGGCTTTCCGTTCAAAGGATCGCACTAATTGCATTTCACAATAATCTCGTTATTTATTTCAGATATACTAAATTGGCTTTATCTTTACTTGTCTAAACCTAGTTTGAAATGTTAAACTTATTTCGTAATAAGTAGCAAATATTTATGATGCTTTTATTGAGTTCCGGAGTTCAATGAAGCTTGACATGAAAGCCGTGTTGACTTGATCTATACATATAAATAAAATTGGAGTGTCTGTTTGTAATATTGAAATAACCGTCTTTTACTACATGTATATAAATATATACGGTACATACACCAACATAATACATAAATACATAATAACTTTTTTTACAATTTTTGTCTGTCTGTCTGTCAGTTTGTTCCGGCTAATCTCTGGAACGGCTTGACCGATTTTAACAGGACCTTCACTGACAGATAGCGAATGTTATAAAGAGTAACATACGCCACTTTTATTTTAGAAACATAATTAGGGTTCCGCGTTATATATTAAACTACGGGCAAAGCCGCGGGGACAGCGAGTACTTAATAAATAAATAATAGTTTGAAAAAAATAACAGATGCGAGCGGGATTGATTTTGCCTCCAGGCTATCACGTCTCCTGCAAATATTATATTTTTAAATGTACACATACATGAACCTACATGGTACATACATAACGGTCTGGTAAAATTCATTGTAAGACAGGTGTCCCTTTAGGGAGTTTTTATCATAATCGCTACGCTTGATTAGCAGTTTGGCGATCGCAGTACCTGGCACGTTATGGCTTTACTGCCATATATCGGTAGCCAATTGCATTTTGAAGACTTGATCTTTATTTCCGACACCCACGGGAAGTAATGAGGTGTATGTAAAAATTACTTACGCTATTTCCAATAACGGGGAAGATAGAGGTCTAGACAATTAATCACTATGGACCCACTTTTCAACAAGATTTGGGATAACGTAACAAGTGGCGAGTCTTTCTGTGCAAACCAACTTTATAAATAATACACAAGTTTTTTTTTAAAAGCCATTGTAACGAGCCCTGGGCATAGAACTCGCTTGTCGACTCGAATTCAGACCACCTATTCGACTCGGCTATCCTGACTATATAATTTGTATCTTCATCTTCTCAGCTTGAATTCGAAACATCAGACCTTGCTAGCACACTTGTTTTCAACGGTGCTCTCGCTTTAACATTATTTTAACACAAGTTCGGTTCCATGTCAGTACTGATATTACTAAAATTGTAATTTCAAATGCTGATTTACCACGAGCTATTTTTTATTTATGTTCAATTACATTTCACAGGGTAACACCAGCATACGTTGTCGTTATTTTCTTCTACATGACGTGGCTGCCGAAAATGGGAGAAGGACCACTTTGGGAGAACAAAATGCAATTAGAACAAGAGCGATGCATGAACGCTTGGTGGGCAAATATATTATACATTAACAACTATATCAAAACGGACCAACTTGTAAGTAAATATATTTGTTAAAATGTAAAATACAATTATCAACATGACTGACCTGCAAAAACCGAACTATATTTTTATTTTAAACTATCGGCACAATAAACTTACATATACATTTACACACATAAATATTGACATATACGTATAAACATCCATGACTCACTCATTCGCGGAATAGGAACCCGCAATCGCTTTGAAGACAGGGGGCACTACCTACTAGGCTATCGGGGTTCTAAAAACGACAAAAATGTTTAGACTTTTTTAAATTTACGGTGGAAAGAAACACATAACATTTTTGAAAATAATTATGACTTCAGAGAGTCTTGAAGAGAAGTAAAAGTCAATAACTTAAGATTAAAAATAACTCAATTTGTTACAGTGCATGTTCCAGTCATGGTATCTGGCGGTAGACACGCAGCTTTTCTTTGTAGCGCCAGTTTTTATTTATAGTCTGTGGAGATGGCGGAGATTTGGATGTATATTTTTGGCTCTTGCCACCATCGTCTCGCTTGCCATACCCTCCGTCATCACATACAAGCAACATCTGGATCCTACATTGCTATTTTATGCTAAGTAAGTGTACATTTAAGTTTAAGAAGGTTGCAAATGAGTAATCGATTCACCTGGAATTAAATTATATCCAAGTTCAATGCATACTTGCAACATATGAAAGTAGGCCCGTTGTCCACCATTAAGAAAGGAATTGAAAGGCGATAAATAGCGGTGTGAACCGGATACTTCAATCTATACCTACGAAAAGTACATTGAAATAAGAATTCTCAATTAAATAAAAAACGATGAACTTTTTAGTTTTCCTATTACGTATATTTATATGGTTGTACTATAATCTACTGTATAAAAATGTCAAATTACTGGCCATTTACACTTGAGAGCAATTAATCCGGGTCATTAAGACCTATAAATCTTTGAAACTAAGGATGCTAGCTTAATAATATAAATAGTGTTTAATAGACAATATAATACCCTTAAATAATAGTAATAAAATGTATACATAACATTTTATTTATTAAAAATTACATTAAAAACAGACGATCTCGCCTTAAAAATAGGAAACATAACATTTTTGTACAACAATATGATTTTTCTTGATTTTTAATTCTTTGTATTGCCCACTCGTGCTTCCATTACTGCGATTACGCGGTTTGGCATGCTGTACACAAAGTTTCTTATCCGATTTTGGTAAATATTCTCCCATTCTTCTCCGAGAGCAATTTTGAACTTACAAAGCGTGATTGGCGGATGGCGGTTTTGTCGTTTTACACATCTGAAATTAATGGAAGATTATTTAACCAAATCCTTGACTGTTGATGGCTGCAGGTGATCAAGCCTTGAGTGTATCTCGTTTGGAATCGATGCCAATGCATTGTTAAATGGTCTGTTACCAATTTGTGTTCAATTTAGATAGTCAAAAATTAAAAATGGATGTGAATTGAAAAATGTTTTGGTTATAATATGTACCATATAAAAAATTACAAGATATTGAAAAATATCTACGTATACATGTTTAATGAAAAGTAAATTATTTATCCGTAAGTAAATTAAAATCCAGAAGCAGAAATCTAAAGCAAATAAACAATTAAATTTGAATATCTCCTATAGAAAAATCTGTATAGCAATACACAAAAGTAGTTTCAGAATTATGTTACTGAGTATATCGTTACCTATCATATCAGAAATATAATGTGACGTCACTTGTACCCATAGTAACCCTTAACGTTTACCAACTAGTACGTCTAAAGTTTATAATTTATTAACGACTAGAGAATCGCGTAGGCTTTGCACGAACTGAACTACAATTTATACACTAAATGAGAATTTTGCTGTGCTCGTAAATCTTTCTCTAGATAGTAAAGAGAGCCTTATTAAAATCTTCTCAAATTTAAAATTTGATAAGTTTAGACATTGGTAAAATAACCGCGGAATACGTTTTTTTTTTATAAAGTTGCAGAGACTCAGAATTTTTTTTTGGTCAGATTGTCATTTGGGTTTTGCTCTATCCCTTTTACTAAAAGCACTAGACCACCCACTAGCCTAGTACACAGTGACCCCGCCTCGGAAGTTAATGGTTGCTGGTTCGATTCCCGCTAAAGATAAATATTTGTGTGATGAATATTAATGTTTGTACTAGTTTTGTGGATGTTCATGTGTATATGTGAATATTTATTTATGTGAATATTAACAAGACAACGGTACAATACACCTAAAACTAGCTTGGACGGTTAGCCGTGACATTAGGTCGGTTAAAGGCTGTCAAGTTTTCAGAAATAGTCTTCGTCGAAGTCGTCGAAGTCGTGAGCAGAAACTAGTCTAACTATAAAAAGTAAAGCTATTTTCATTCGAACAGATTATTCACGATATTTCCTTTATACGTACCATTATTACGAATAGTAAATCACCGGTAAAGTTTTTATAAAATGGTATCCTTTTCGACGAGCGTACAAAGTTTGTTCGCGTAAGTAAATTTATAACGAGCCCCCAGAGTTAGTCTATGTACTACAACTGTTCTGTGTAAACTATAAATAGACATTAAACAAAGACTAGTTGTCTTACAAGTAAATATTAGGTAAATAACAATAACGTAAATTTACAATTTTTATTTATTATTATAACCTTATTATAACCTTTATTGATTTTAAAACTTTATTTAAGGGAATTCACGGATTTCGCGAGCAACTTCTACTTTGTAGAAGTTTATGTTAAGACTCATATGAAGATGACGCCATATTTTATGGGATTGATAACGGGCTATATTCTCCACCGAATCCAATCAGAAAAGTAAGATGAAATTTTTATTACTTATGTAACAAGTTTTGCATGCAATGTGTTACAAACAAGTTACGTGATGTTGTAAAGTAATTTTAATCTAACATTTTAATATCTTAAACATTTTTTTATTTTTAACATTTTTATAAAATTTTCGCGAAGTAACCTGGAGTCCATTAACCATTTTTTGTTATTTCTTTTTTTTAATCCCTGACGGGGTAGCCTGACGGGGTAGCCTCTTTCGCTTACATACCTTACATACCTCTTTCGCTTCTTTCTTCGCTTTTTTATTTCTTAATCTACAATATAAAAGTAAGACTTGAGTTCGAGCAGCTTGTATGAAGAATTTTAAAATGATTATTAATATATATGATTTCATTTGTTGGCTTGGATACTGAGAAGGTGGTGGGCTCAATTACTACTTAATTACTATCAAAAGTATTTAATTGAAGATATAAATTCGAAACAATAGAACCGACTTCGATACTAAGCAGAAAGGGTCGTACGAATAACTTTTGTCTAAACTTATATGATTTATAATGTTAAAAAAAGAATTTTTCAGTCATTTTTTAAAGTCGCGATAGTCAAGTGGTTCGGTGGTCGGAATTTCGAGTCAGGAGACCCGATTTCGATCCCCAGGTGGCTCGTACCAATGGGTTTTTCAAAAACTTATGTACGAATTATATCGTAGGCTTCGACATAAAGACGGCGACAGGCTCAACACTTGTCACTTAGTCCCGAAAATATCTTCGATGGAAGGTGGGTCGAAGGGACTCAATTGTCTAAACTAGACCCCTGTATTGGGAATTGCGTGAAGTTATTTATTTTATTTATTTTTCAGCTACAAGCTATCCCGACTATTGAGAACCTTCGCATGGATTACGAGTTGTGTTCTGGGAACTGTGGCTGTGTTCTCAGTGAGTCTGTTCTACCAGGAATGGTACAAATACAGCACGATAGAAGCAGCAGCGTACGTGTCTCTCCACAAACTCGCGTGGAGTATAGCCAACGGATGGCTTATCATTGCTTGTGCCACTGGAAATGGAGGTAAGATGCGCTTTAGTTTATAAATTTATTAGTGAACACGTAATATAACTGATGTTACATTATGTTATATCAATATAATAGATGTTCACTATATATTATTCATTTAATTTATTATTGTGACTATAACATTAGGTGGTCGGAATTTCGAGTCGAGAGACCCGAGTTCGATCCCCAAGTGGCCGGCTCGTACCAATGCGTTTTAAAAAAAATATATAAAAAAATTATATCGTTTGCTTGGATATAAAGACGGCGACAGGCTCACCACCAGCACCGTTGTCCCGAAAATATCTACGGTGGAAGGAAGGTCGAAGGGACTTAATTTTCTAGTCTCGACCTTTGTCTACTCCGGTATTGTGAATTGCGTGAAGATATTTATTTGTGATTTATTATTGATTTTTAAAGTGTATAAGCCATGTTAGACTTTTTGTTATTTAAATGGTCAAAGTCCATAGTACGGCGAAGGTCGCGGGTACGAATCCCTCCGTGTTCGTTAATTTTTTAAATATCTCATTAACTTACAATTATTTAGTGTTGTTTTTACTACCAACGTTTCAGTATCTTTATCTTTGGTAACGTGGCGAATTGAAGATGGACGAAACTGGTGGAAGATATTTTATTTTTTCTGTATTAACTTATTTATTATTATATTATATTAACTATAGTTTTAGGTATGGCACTCATTTTGCTTGGCCTTATGCGCTAATATATTTCAAGGGAGGTGGCAAACGAGCAATCGGTTTATTTGTTTATATTTACAGTCAAAAGTCTACTTTTGAACATAGACCATTATCACCATAAATGGTCTAGTGTCATTTACAGCCTCCGACTATCCACAATAATGTGCAGGTCGTCTCTTCCAGAGTAGGTTCACTGGATGGTAAATGAGTGTCGATATCCATGTACACTGGATAACACTATGTACAACACTAGAGGAGCTGAGGGGGCCAACATTTGGGTCATGGATGGTTAAATGTTCATATTTTTTTGTCCTACATTATTATTTACGTGTCCTTGGCTTGGACAATAAGACGGCGTTAGACCGAAAATACAATTAAAAATAATAAGAATCAATAATCTGTGTGTTTCCAGGAATATTGAATAAATTCTTGACGTGGAAAGTCTTGGTACCAATATCAAGGCTAACATTTTGTGCTTATCTTGTAAATGGAATCGTGGAATTATATTATGTGAGTCAGTTGAGGCATCCACTGCACGTCACATTTTTCACTGTGGTAAGTTCAATAAAGATTCTATGTACATTTAATGAAATTCTGTATTGGGGATGGCGTAAAGATATTTATATCATCGTAACGGCTCGTAAAAGTGCAGTACATATGCCTCTCCCTGCACAACATGGTTCTCAGACGCTAATTTTCTCTTACACAGGTTATTTTTTTTCGCGAACTAAAATATTATATTTGTTAATGGAATAAAATACTAAGTTTAAGAGGTTAGTACATGATAAAGATTAGTTTCAAAATATTACTACATGTTTTATCATATCTTAACATAGTGAAATTTAACGAATAAGTCAAAATTTTGTATTAAGATGTGTTTTACCTAAGGTGGCAGGCTTTCAGTGGTACCACGTGGTCCTTAACAAACTCCAGTAATAATTGAGAAATATATGGAAAATATTATAATATAATTTATACAATATTGTAATATATATGTAAATAACGATTGCTATCCTGTTTCTATTTTCAGTTTGCAAATAGTATAGCACACATAATGCTGACATTTTTACTCGCCTTGATGCTGTGCTTGATCTTCGAATCCCCAATTCATGGAATTGAAAAATTGTTACTCAGGATATTCGGTAAATATTTATTATTATATTTTATTCTTTGTTAATTTCTAAAAATATAAATCTGAATTCAATTTCGTTTGACAAAATGTCTTTAATCGAATAGTATGGTATATCCCCTAGTGTGCAGTCTCTCAGTCAAACGTTATTTAGTCTTGCGTTTAGGCTTTAATAACTCAATTGAACGTCTAATAGTACTCGTATACGGAGCCGTCAAGAATATAAGAGTACGTGGGAGAGCTCATGATGTGGAAAGATCAAGTGTGAACAATAATACACGTCGCCTTTCATAAGTGCACATCTTCACGCAATTCCCAATAAAGAGGTCTAGTCTAGACAATTAAGTCCCTTAGACCCACCTTCCACCGAAGATATTTTCGGGACAACATGACAGGTGGTGAGCCCGTCGCCATCGTTATGTCCAAGTCAACGATATAATTCGTACATAAGTTTATGAAAAACTCATTGGTACGAGCCTGCCACCTGGGAATCAAAAGTGCATAAGAATATCCATATATGAATGCGTAGGTAGGGACAACATCACACACATTCCTCTGATCCCAAAGTAAGTTGTTAAGGAAAGGAAAGGAAGTAGCTAAGTAGGAAAGCAAATAGAAACACCGAAGTTACAAATCTACAAACACCCAGACACGAGACAATGTACACTAAGTCGGCGATAGGCTCACTATCTGTCACGTAGTCCCAATATGCCTCGGTGGGTCCAAAGCACTTAATTGTCTAGACCTCTGTCTATTGGAAATATACGAAAAGGTAAAAAAACTAATAATTACCTATTTGAATAATTAAAAATAGAAAAATTAATTAAGAAACACCGCAGTTAGTTTTAAAAGAAGTATTTGGATTAATACTAAGATAATCATCATTGATAGTATAAAACTATAGAATTGACTTTACTTTAGTTTATTGAATATAGTTATTTATATTCTCTAATGAGAGGTGATAACTGACAATAAACTTAAAAGTCTACTAGATTATTATCAATAATGAAAAAAAATCGGCTTACTTCTGTTTACATTGCAACTATTTTCAAATATTATTAAAATAGGCATCAAACTGATATTATCTTCTGTTAAAATAGTCTATGAAAATTAAGTTTCATTGACGTGGTTCTAGGGATTGGCATTTTTCCGGTTTAATAAATATTTTCTTTTTCATGGGACTGATGATTCATCCATGAAATGCTTGGTAAAACTTTTCCCCTCGAGATTGGACACGTTCTTAAAACAATCGAATAAGTGAATCGTCGTCACTTTATGTGATGTGGGTGAAATGATTAATCTGGAAAGTAAAGTGTTTTTAAACTAAATGTTATATTTTAATTTATTTCAATCCTGATAACATTAAAAAGACACGATAGCTGAGTGGTTGGGTGACAGAAATTTGAATCGAGAGATCCGTGTTCGATCTCTAGGTTTTTTTCAAAACTTATGCACGATTTATATCGTTGGCTGCACATAAAGAAGAAAATAGGCTCACCACCTGTCACGTTGTCTCAAAATTGTCTTCGGTGAAAGACCATTTTCTACCCCAGTATTAGGATATTTAAATTTATTTGTCTTTTTCAGCCCGGCCAGTATTAAGTGATAACGCTAGAAGAGACTTATCGTGCGAGTCTTCTAGAAATACTAGTCAAACTAAGTTAGAAACGTAACATTCAACAAATGTTGTAGTGATATATAAATCATGGATTACGACCAAAATTCGTAGAATAAATTATAAGTCGAAATAAAAAAAGATTTTTTTTCAAATTGGGGTACAGTAACTAAACACACAACTAAAAATTAACATATAAAAATACATAGAGGAACATCTTAACCTTTGGGATGTTAATTAATTTGACAAATGGCTGTTTGTAATTATGATTAAGTATGTTTGTGTATAAAAGTTGGTCGTGTCGTGTGCATTTTTTATGTTTCTCACACTGAAATTTTAGTTTGAACCTGTTCAAAATAAAATCCAAAAGATTTCTGTCCGACATCTTGTACATTTGGTAATGATGACTGTTTATATGTGCGGCTCAAATGTAAATAATATTTTTAAGTTGGTAGTTTGATTTAAAGAATAGCCGTTAAGAAGAGTAAGTAAAACATTATGTATTGTAATTATTTAGAAATTGATTACCATTTCCATTTGTAAATACTCATTAGCATTGAACATGACATGAGAAATTTCGATATATTTTGTTGCATAATTTCTTTACATTTTACCAAATCGAGTTTTAAAATGAATAACAGATAAACAATTTAATTTCCAACCAGTATGGTGGTGTAAAAAATTTTGTAAGTTTCTGAGAAATAAAAATATTTACTTTATTGGTAACTTTATTAATTCCAGATCAAGACTCTAGCAGCTACTGTATAAAAGGCCCTTTACCTAGTAGTAGACATTTACAGGCTGATACTTAATTAAGAATATATAATTTACTTTAACTTTAATAATATCTTTTTATTTACATGTTTGTGGTTCAACAGACAATTCATGGTTATAATTTTAAAATAATAATTTACATAAAAAGTCATCTGAGAAATTATGTCATAAAAATATTTACCATTTCTTTTTTCATTAATGTTATGATCGTTTTGAATGGTAAGGATGGTCATTAACAATATTAAATAAATAGGAAATTTCTCTCGTGTTATTTGGCATAAAATCTTATTCTTCTGATTTTCTGAAATTCTTCTCTTGTATATGGAGATAAAAATGTACGTGCTTATGTACGGTAATACATTACATAATTTTTATATAAATAATATTGTTAAACTATTTTCATGTCCTGTCTTTCATACTTGTATTATATTTTGTTTCAATTAAGGTTTAAGTGTTAGGATTTATATTTTTATTATATAGTAACCGTGTAATAAATATAAATCATTCCACCAATAGTTTTTCGTACAGTCTTCATGTTCATGTAGAATATATTTGTTTTGGATATATTTTTTCAATTATGAAAATCGATTTTAATGTAATAGCAACGTTTCAATTATTTCCACTGCAATGTGTTGCTCTACCTCAATTTTTACACAACTTTTAATTATCTTGAGGTTTATACAAAACTTAGCTTGAATAAAATGATAATGAACTGTTAACCGATACGATGTTAGGTAATATAGTACGATTTAAACGCCAAAAGCTAAGATGTTGCTCAAAATTATGTAAAAAAGCTTAGCGTTTAAGAAGTATTTTTTTTTATTTTTTGTCAATAAATTGTAGTTTATTTCTACTCATTGTTTTTTATTTTAATCATTGGTAATGAATAATTACTTTATTCAACTGTATAACTGAAATTTTTACTAATATATTCATTTATCTACACTGTAACTTTACACTTATTCACTACTGACCCGTTTAGTGATCGAAATTCGACTCCTACTGAATTAATTAGGAAGAAATTATTAAACTTAAATCTTTACTCTATACAAACAGTTGTAGGGTATAGGTGGTAGGTAATCTAGTGTCTTGACAATAGACTAATATATGTTTAACATTTCTTTATATTATGGAATATTTAGTATTTTAGACCGGATTTATATTACCGGTCACGATAGCCGAGTGGTTGGGTGGTCGGAATTTCGAGTCGAGTGACCCGAGTTGGATCTCCAGGTGGCAGGCTCGTACCAATGGGTTTTTCAAAAAACTTATGCACGAATTAAATCGTTGGCTTGGACATAAAGACGGCGACAGGCTCACCACCTGTCACGTTGACCCGAAAATATCTTCGGTGTAAGGTGGGTCGAAGGGACTTCATTGTCTAGTCTAGACCTCTGTCTACCCCTGTATTGGGAATGGCGTGAAGATATTTTAATATTTATTATTATATATTAATTTCAGTTTTGCGTACGTCGGATGTATACAAACGTTAAAATATTTTAAAAAACAATATCTTTACACCATTCCTAATACTGTGGTATGTGAGGTCTAGAAAATTAAGTCCTTATAACCGACCTTTCATCGAAGATATGTTTTGGGACACCGTTACAGGTGAGCTGTCCGAATCCTTTATGTCCAAAGCTACGATATAAATCGTACATACGAGTATAAGCCCGTTGGTACGAGCTAGCCACTTGCAGATTGAACTCCGATCTCGTGATCGAATTCCAATAACCTAACCCCTCGGCTATAGTGAGTTATTTTTACAATTTTAGATTTGGTACAGTTAAATACCAAATCTCAAATTTTAAAGCGTGTCTGTATTTTTCTTAAATGAACATGCACAAAGAAGGGCACCATTAAAACTTTGAATGAAAATATCTTGAAAATATAAACTCTCCGCCCTTCCTTTTTTGAAATACTAGAAGTTGAGATCGAGATTTATTACCTCAATCCGCTACTCGTTTGGGACACACAAAGACAGTCTGGGAAGCATCATCGTTCTTCAGTTACATGTAACGTAAATCTTTGAAATCCCAGACGAACCTTTATTTTTAAGAAAATCTTTCTTACTATAGATTTTTCTTATCATTTTTCATAGACTTTTATATAACGGCTGTTTCCCGTCACTGTGGGCCGAGATGTATTTCCACACTGCTCTTGACTTGTTTTCTATTTATAACAACATGAATTTTAATGGTATATTGCGGTCGAATACTGTTTTAGACACCATTATACCATGATATCTCATTCTGAAGTGTATATTTATCTCTAAAATGAATTTATATTAGATTATTTTAGAGAATGACGTCATTTTTATTCCTGCACGTTTAAATTTAGCATTTTTGCTTTCTGTACTATTCCTGATGACCTGATAGCCGAGTTGGTTGATGCCCTGCCTTCGAAAATAAGGGATGAGGGTTCGAATCCCGCTAGAGGCAACTTTTTTATATGAAATTTATATAATACATGTATGTTTATATGTATATATGAATACTTGTTTATGTAAGTACATATGTATATAATTATGTTGTACCTTTACCTTTGTTAGACCTCTGCCTACCCCAGAATGGGAAATTCCTGTACTGTTTCTATGTAATAATAACTGTGTAATGAAACTGTTATTTTTTATGTGAAATTATTCACATTATTAGTCTTTAAACTCAACTCATTATACTATTTAAATACTGTCAAGATACTATATGTTAAAAAAACGTTCACTCAAAATAACTAAACACACACAAATAGGACAGTTTTAATCTAAAATTAGTTTTCCTTTTATAGGAAATTGATCAAATACAAAAAATCATATTTTTTATTGTTGTCTAATAGCGTTTTTCGATTTTTTGCCAATTATTATCAACGCCAGTTTGTTTTTCAAGTTCATTGACAGGTGTCAATTAATCCGCTCATTGTAGTAACGGTCTTCTAATTTATAAATAGCGGCGCACATGATTTAAATAATGTATTCTTCAAAAGTAAATTTCTTTCTTATCCCAATTAAGAATTAATTCCAGTATCCTCCTAAGTTAATTCACGTCTACGTGTCACGTTCAAGTCACGGTTCGTTTTCGAGAATATTCAATGTTCATACTCCCGCATTCTCGATGAGTTCCTGGCTAGTCAGAATGGGACTGCTAATGAATTCATAAAGCTGAATGCATTTAAACAAATGTTCATTAATAAGGAATTAGTAATTTAAAAACTTCCTATTTATATTTATTTTGTTATGATGTTATTTAAATCCTAGAAATTTGATATTGTCCTTGCTGAGGTGTCCGATTCTTAGAACCGCCGAAGAGGTTTAATCACCACGCTTGTTATTGGGTAAATGGGTGTGCGTGTATGTGTACGAGTATTTGCAAGTGATTGTGTCAATGCGTTTATGCGTTAACCGTATAAATATTATGCCTCGTGTACTCGATCGAAATGCCAGCTGTCAATAATATAAATAAATATATTAAATAAATAAATATGTAATATAAATAAATATGTATAATAAATAAATTCGTTTCGTAATGGAGTAAGAATATTGCCACTCCCTTTCTTCCTGTGGGTGTCGTAAGAGGCGAATTAGGGAAATAGCCTTGAATATTAGTATGGCAACTGATAGATGGCGGGATAACCATCTCCTAAATTTCTCAGATCAAAATAATCATCAGCGTCTAAGGTGCGAGTGGTCTGGTACTGCGATCGCCAATCCGCTTGCCAAGCGTGGCGATTATGGGACAGGCCCATGTCCAGCAGTGGACTTTAACAGGCCGCTATGAATGTATGTTTCTATGTAATAAATAAATAAAATATATATAATACACATACATATGAACATCACATACAATGATAATATCTTAAATAAAATAGCAAAACACTTGTGTTACGAAATCTGAAACAAAAAAGTTACCAAAAATAACCAGACTCAAGGGAATTTAGAAAAAGTGGTTTACTATATTAAAGCCGGAACTTCTGACATAGCGACACACTAAAAACCGGCGAGTACGTCACTGATCCAGGAAGATCGTCACTCACATTAGTTAGGAAATATAACAAATACTTAACTTAAAACTTGATGGAGGAGTAACTGCCGACAGTCGTGTTAAAATAGATCGAGCCGCTTTACGCTTTGTGTACGTAAATTTAAAAAAAAACTATAGGGTTATTTACGACGAAAAACAATTTTCAAGTAACAATGAATAAATAAATATAAACTTGAAATTTCTTTGACGTATTATTTAGTAATGAATTTCTAAAGATTTGAAAAATACTATTTTCGTTGGAAGATGGAGCAAAACGATTTTATAATACATAACACGTTTATTTTTTTAACAAAAGGAGTCTTCGCTGAGTGGCTTGCCTAAAATTTATTATCCCTAGTCGCCAGACGCCTGGTACGTACATAAAATAAAACGAAGCTCCACTATTCAAGCGTCCTTTATGTTTAACAGAGCTTTTGTTTAAGGAACTTTAAAATTTTTATATAATTTAAACGGACCGACCTCATTCGTCACAGGGAAATAATGCTAAAATATGTTTTATTTCACTGTCTTCTTCATATTAAATATTTTTTTAAATACCTTCCATGAAACTACTTTTACGATTTGGGTTTACTTTGTAAGATAATGTTTGTAAGATAAAAGGTCAGTACTATCTGTGAAAAAAGGAAGTAAATAAAAGATGTGGTATATGGTAACAGGGGGATGTATCCTAACCATGAGAGTCGTGTTAAAATAGATCGAGCCGCTTTACGCTTTGTGTACGTAAATTAAAAAAAAAAAAACTATAGGGTTATTTACGACGAAAAACAATTTTTAAGTAACAATGAATAAATAAATATAAACTTGAAATTTCTTTGACGTATTATTTAGTAATGAATTTCTAAAGATTTGAAAAATACTATTTTCGTTGGAAGTCCATCTTCCAAAGCAAAACGATTTTATAATACATAACACGTTTATTTTTTTAACAAAAGGAGTCTTCGCTGAGTGGCTTGCCTAAAATTTATTATCCCTAGTCGCCAGACGCCTGGTACGTACATAAAATAAAACGAAGCTCCACTATTCAAGCGTCCTTTATGTTTAACAGAGCTTTTGTTTAAGGAACTTTAAAATTTTTATATAATTTAAACGGACCGACCTCATTCGTCACAGGGAAATAATGCTAAAATATGTTTTATTTCACTGTCTTCTTCATATTAAATATTTTTTTAAATACCTTCCATGAAACTACTTTTACGATTTGGGTTTACTTTGTAAGATAATGTTTGTAAGATAAAAGGTCAGTACTATCTGTGAAAAAAGGAAGTAAATAAAAGATGTGGTATATGGTAACAGGGGGATGTATCCTACATATCACTTGGTACGAATACTAGAATAAAATTACTAATATTTTAAATGATAATAATTATAAACTGAAAATATATATCTGCACGCTATTCCCAATACTGGGGTAAACAGAGTCTAGACAATTCAAACTTTTCGACTCACCTTTCACTGAAGAAATTGTTTTCTAAATCAATAAATTTTATTACTTTTTTTTCATCATATTTTACCCCTTATCAATTCCAAGCAGAGGTAAAATATTGCCGGCATTGAATGTTTATATTGGACAAGAAATGTCGCATAGTTCAACAATATTTACTCACACAATTGGTTTCGAGAGCGATTGTTTGTTTTCTTTTGGTGCTTCGTCAATTCATCTAAAAGCATTCGCTAAATAAAATAAAAAAAATTGACCTTGTTTCTTATTTAATAAAAGTAAAAGCCTTGGTTTATTTAAATATTTGCAAAATTATATGAGAATTAAATTGTACACAAATTTGAGAACCTGTTTGATCTGATTATTCTATTTGATTTATAAAATTTATAAAAAAAATATAAAAAAATGATGTCTATTTATTGAATAAACAGTAATACGAAATCGATGTCCCACTTTTCAAATAAACAAAGGCAACCTGAATCAGAGCCTGTCAACCCGACTCAATTTGCGACGAATCACTTCATCAATCAATATAAGAGTGGTGCTTACTATGTGCCTAATATACTTTCTTTCTCCGAAAATAAAAGGTCAGTTAATTTTATAGTCACGATAGCTGAGTAGTTGGGTGATCGGTACTACTGGGTTAAGGTACCACTCGGTATATTCTTACACAAGAACTACACGGCACCTCAGTTGAGTCTCTGAGTTTAAATAAGTTTTGGTAATCGTAATCATGCCTATAATTGCTACCTATGCTATAGTCTGAAGTAGACAAAATATCTAGTATACCTCATATGTTTTAATGGTCAGTGGTAAATTACCAATCAACGTAGAAACTACGAAAATGGACACTTATTGAACTTTGGCCTTCAACAAAATTTCATATTCATTTAATAATGAATATGAAATTTTGTAAGCCTGTCGGGATCGTTAACTTCGTATAAGTTTGTTCAAGTAAAAATATTTACATATTTAAGCGAGGCAGGTGTCGAGAAATGTCACGTCATTAAAAAGGGTAAAAAGGACCTTTACTTTGTTACGTTTTTTTCCTTTGAGTAAAATGTACGTTATTTTGTGTTTGACACACCTTAGGAACAAATTGTAAAACTTTTAAGTGGATAAGTTCTAAAATCATTCTATAAATATTTTTAAACCATTATAGGTTTCTTGAAATGTAAAGTATATATTTCAGTAGTATTATGATTTATATATTCAAAAAGATTAAAAAAAAGCATTAACGCCCCTAATTAAAAGAGAAAAACCACACACGTATGCAGTGGCAAATTTAAAAAATAATACGTTTTAAATTTTACCTTTACAAAATTTTTGAAGATAGTCAACAGACGAGATGACCAGCTTCATCTGCATCTGTCGACACTTCTGGAGGGGGGGGACCTAGGTTGTGTTTGCATATACGAGGCTTCTAATCGAGTTCCTTTCTTTCCCAAAATTTTTCATTTCAGTTCAGTTCGGTCAGTCAGTAGCTGCTCCATTGCCACAATAGCGTGTTATTACGGCTACAAAAAATTTTATGTCATAAAAAAGCTACGGATGTAACTAAAACTTAGACATTATTAGTGTAATGCAACTTGAAATTAACAAAGTTGTTATGTTAACCGTGTATGGTTATTTGGTAACTAAAAGAAAATAAGACATTTTGTGGAGGCAGTATATTCATTCCTGCAACAACAGCACCTGTACCGAAAACAACACATTTATATTCAAGTTTTGTACGTTCGCCTCTAAAATTCCGCTAACATTCAGAAGACGGCGTCTTGTTTATATTACAAAGAGAGTCTTTTCATGCAACTGTGCAGAAATGGACAATCTTGTTTTCCATCTGCAAATTATGATGAAATAAAAAGTTATTGCATTATTTCTATAATACAGGCGATCTGCGCTAGTTTCTTATTGGTTGCAGAGCATACGATTTTTCCAATCAATTCTTTTCTTTTCAGCCTCTTGCGTCGAGAATGTTTTCCTCATATTTCATTCAATTTAAAAAAAAACTGTAGTGAATACCTCAAGAAAACTGTATGAAAACCAGTTCAGCAGTTTCTGAGTTTATTGTGTTCAGAAAAACAGAACAATTCGAAATTAGAGTGGGTTTGGTTGGGGTTATATAAGTATATGAAATATTCATAGATAATTTTTTCTTTAGTTTAGTTCCTTAGCAGCATAAACAACGTGTTAATTTCTATCAGAGAGTGCATCATTTGCATATTATCCGTTCTTATCCACGTTTACATGTTGTTGTTGTTGTTGTTATATCATATTGTATATTAACATAATATAAATGCCAACGTAACTCTGTCTGTGTGTGTATCATGATTTACCTGATGCTCGATATGATTACCTGATGATAGCTCGTCCTTGAATTGACCACTTATACTACACAAAACGCTACCACAAAATAACGCCTGGTATTATTCCATTGAGCCGACCCATAAATATAGAAACTAAAACTGCCACTTGTCTCTACCAATTTTGAAACATGAATGTCACATAAAACATACAAATTAAAAAAAAAATGTTCACTGCATAGTATAGTGAATATTTTAGAGTCCCTCTTGCATCAGACAACTAAGTGCTCTTGAAAATTGAAACACATGGAACTCGCTGACGAAGCTTTGTGTAAAATTTGAAATACGAGTACGTTGGCTCGATTCGCTACACTTGAATTTAATCTGTGAAATGTGGAATTACTAGAGCGAAAATAAAACAATAAATTTCGATGAAGATCATGCTGACAATGGCGTATATCTCTTTCATTATGTTACACAAATGAACATGAAGTTTTTACGTAAAAATTTTAAAAAATAAATAATAAAGTTACTTGTTGTGTTTGATGGTACGGTATGGTCTTTGTTGGCAAGGTCACGCCATATAATATATATAGCAAGCGAATTTAAAGGTTCCCTAACAAACCAGTTTCTGAAAACAGTATTGTACCATAGATAACTTGCATCCTCTTCGCCAAATCATACAGAAAACTGTGGCTTCGATGTGTTTCCGAGTACAGAAGAGTGTGAAACATATCTAATTGCAGAAAGTTGATAGAGTGAAAAGACATGCCTCAAGTTCCCTTTCTATATTATACTTTTTTCTGACAAAAAGAACAAATATAACATACGAATAGTGAAAGGGTAAGCGGATTAATCGAAAAAGTAACGAGTTTTTACACTTAAATCATTCAACGTAAAGGCTTCAATAGATTGAACTTAGGGATTAGCTGTATAGGATTATACCAGTACATATAAAAATTATAATACAGTTATATTACAAAAATATATATAAATTTTAGACAATAGTGATTATCATAAAACAAAACACACATTACGATTTCAAGTTTTGTAAGATCAGCTAAATTAACTTTATTTACGTCAACTAAGGAATTGAAATCATAAGATCTGAGACTAGGTCTAAGTTTAAGCGATTATTATTAAAACTTCCATTTATTTTATTCCTATCGGCTCAAAAATAAATATATATAATTTTAAAATAATGTATGCATGTATGTATGAATATTTGTGTACGTAACATTTTCTATGTAAATATATATGTATGTATATATTGTATATTGTATCTATTGTACATATATACTGTATCGTTCGTTACACGGCGATAGACTCACTGTCTACATGTCTCAAACAAGATCCGATGGAATGTGGGTCGAAAGGACTTTATTCCAATGTGGGTAATTCCGTAAGATGCAATAATAATAATAATAATAATAATAATAATAAGCCCCCTCAAATCCAACCTTACGTCCGGGTCGACCATCTGACCCACGTGGGGGGCGGACACGTATTATTATAGAAACTTATACGGCTAACAAGGCAAGGGTAACCCATTAAAAATGGAGACGAGGTCTAAGCGTAAACGTATAGAGCCGCTTCCCGGGGGTGATCGCCGGGGCACACCTGGAGCTGACGCTGGGTGTCACAGCATGCGAACCGTCAGCGGTGCGGAGTTGACTAGGCGGGCTCCCACCGGGATATCCGAAAATGTTACAGCCAAACAAAACCACCTGATAGAGGTACAATATCCCCATCAGCTTAACAGAACCATACAGTCCTAATAGTACATTGTCATATGCACCAACATTTAAAACTACTTGCGATGACTCAAGGGAATCCGTAGACGCCCACTTTGATGTTGCGCAGGAGGTCTCTAAGGCCTTTTACCTGCGTCCACAAAGGCTGGAAAACCAAGAGTGCGCATGAAATGGTCAGCTGAAATAAATTTATTTATTATGCGCACTTATTACCACATAACAAAATTAGAAACAGACATGACAACATACAGAACACTGTTACATCAAAATTCACCCAAAAATACCCAGGCGTAAATGTGACTGAACAAAGAATATCCGATCAGAGGAGAGTTAAGCAGTCATATTAAACACCTGTCGTATTGTTAGAAATTTTACAAGTAGATGAAAATATATTTTCACCCTAATTAGTAAATAGTCCTTACCAACATTATTAATAGTTTTAAAGTTGTTTACTTGGCATATGCCCGTAAACAGCAATATGACCAACTGAAAGCTGAGAAAAAACAAAACTTCTCAACAATAATAATAATAATAATAAGGCGTAGGAAGTGACGTCCCCATCGCCCACCAGCGTAACAGCTTAAGTGACAAAACTGTTACATCGGCGCAATCAGTCAGCACCTTGCCATGAGATGTTAGCCCGTGTCTCAAAATACTTGAGGTGCACAGGCCCGTCTGTGCATATGGCCTCGCTGCATTAAACGGTGCCGGTCTGGGGCGTCTTCCGTTAAATGACGCCCCATAAATGGATGATGGAATACAAGAGAATGCGTTTAGGGCCGCTGCCTGGGGCCGCCAGGGCGCGTCTGGAGCTGGCGCTGGACGCGGCAGCATGCGGGCCGCCAGCCGAGCGCGGCGTGCTACACGAACATCCAGCAGCACCCGCATCCATCATCCCCACCAGTTGGCTTGGTGTCAGCAAGGTCCTCTGGAATCCAGCAATTGGCACCCGCCACTGGTGGAGTACGCCGCATGCGATGGACGAAGAATATGAATATGAACGCATTGCAGGCGTACTTTGGGCTAAGGGGAAGAAACCGGAGGATTTGCATATCGGGCTAGGATGCATCGCTTCTTTGCTGAGCTCGAGCCTACTGTTACTGTCACCGAGCAAAACCAGGCAGACCGAGTTCGGTATATCATCCGTTCGAAAATTTTCGATGATGCCGAACTCGAACGACTAAGACGTGAGGCTGTTCCGTCTTCGAATGAAAATGCGGTGATAGAGGATGCCGCTCCACAAAACTTCCATTTATTTTATTCCTATCGGCTCAAAAATTTCATGATGTAACAATCTCTTTAAAAGCCATGAATAAATTAATAATGATACTTTTAATAAATATCACATATATTGCTATAATCGCAAACTAAGCAGCTTAACTACGCTTGTTCAGAAACAGTTGATAGTTTAAAACATAATGATTTATTTTCTTTTAAAATGTAAACATAATTTAATATTAGCTTTCACATAATATAATTCTGTATGCTACTTGATTTACATTGTCTAACTTTATGTTATGTGAGAAGATAAATAAAGATCTATTATTATTAAAAAAATATTAATTTTATATCTGACCGGAGAAAAAAAACTATGTTATACACTTGGAATATACAACCAAACAATAAAAAATTAAAACAATTAGTTAATATAAAATATTATAAAAATCATTAGAGAAGTTGCCGAGATACAAATGTTTTAATTTAAAAATATAATTTTTAAAATAATGAATGCATGTATGTATGAATATTTGTGTACGTAACATTTTCTATGTAAATATATATGTATGTATATATATATATATATATATATATATATATATATATATATATATATATATATATATATATATATATATATATATATATATATATATATATATATATATATATATATATATATATATATATATATATATATATATATATATATATATATATATATATATATATATATATATATATATATATATATATATATATATATATATATATATATATATATATATATATATATATATATATATATATATATATATATATATATATATATATATATATATATATATATATATATATATATATATATATATATATATATATATATATATATATATATATATATATATATATATATATATATATATATATATATATATATATATATATATATATATATATATATATATATATATATATATATATATATATATATATATATATATATATATATATATATATATATATATATATATATATATATATATATATATATATATATATATATATATATATATATATATATATATATATATATATATATATATATATATATATATATATATATATATATATATATATATATATATATATATATATATATATATATATATATATATATATATATATATATATATATATATATATATATATATATATATATATATATATATATATATATATATATATATATATATATATATATATATATATATATATATATATATATATATATATATATATATATATATATATATATATATATATATATATATATATATATATATATATATATATATATATATATATATATATATATATATATATATATATATATATATATATATATATATATATATATATATATATATATATATATATATATATATATATATATATATATATATATATATATATATATATATATATATATATATATATATATATATATATATATATATATATATATATATATATATATATATATATATATATATATATATATATATATATATATATATATATATATATATATATATATATATATATATATATATATATATATATATATATATATATATATATATATATATATATATATATATATATATATATATATATATATATATATATATATATATATATATATATATATATATATATATATATATATATATATATATATATATATATATATATATATATATATATATATATATATATATATATATATATATATATATATATATATATATATATATATATATATATATATATATATATATATATATATATATATATATATATATATATATATATATATATATATATATGGTAACCCATTAAAAATGGAGACGAGGTCTAAGCGTAAACGTATAGAGCCGCTTCCCGGGGGTGATCGCCGGGGCACACCTGGAGCTGACGCTGGGTGTCACAGCATGCGAACCGTCAGCGGTGCGGAGTTGACTAGGCGGGCTCCCACCGGGATATCCGAAAATGTTACAGCCAAACAAAAACCACCTGATAGAGGTACAATATCCCCATCCAGCTTAACAGAACCATACAGTCCTAATAGTACATTGTCATATGCACCAACATTTAAAACTACTTGCGATGACTCAAGGGAATCCGTAGACGCCCACTTTGATGTTGCGCAGGAGGTCTCTAAGGCCTTTTTACCTGCGTCCACAAAGGCTGGAAAACCAAGAGTGCGCATGAAATGGTCAGCTGAAATAAATTTATTTATTATGCGCACTTATTACCACATAACAAAATTAGAAACAGACATGACAACATACAGAACACTGTTACATCAAAAATTCACCCAAAAATACCCAGGCGTAAATGTGACTGAACAAAGAATATCCGATCAGAGGAGAGTTAAGCAGTCATATTAAACACCTGTCGTATTGTTAGGAAATTTTTACAAGTAGATGAAAATATATTTTCACCCTAATTAGTAAATAGTCCTTACCAACATTATTAATAGTTTTAAAGTTGTTTACTTGGCATATGCCCGTAAACAGCAATATGACCAGCTGAAAGCTGAGAAAAAACAAAACTTCTCAACAATAATAATAATAATAATAATAAAAAGGCGTAGGGAAGTGACGTCCCCATCGCCCACCGGCGTAACAGCTTAAGTGACAAAACTGTTACATCGGCGCAATCAGTCAGCACCTTGCCATGAGATGTTAGCCCCGTGTCTCAAAATACTTGAGGGTGCACAGGCCCGTCTGTGCATATGGCCTCGCTGCATTAAACGGTGCCGGTCTGGGGGCGTCTTCCGTTAAATGACGCCCCATAAATGGATGATGGAATACAAGAGAATGCGTTTAGGGCCGCTGCCTGGGGGCCGCCAGGGCGCGTCTGGAGCTGGCGCTGGACGCGGCAGCATGCGGGCCGCCAGCCGAGAGCGGGGGGCAGCACGACCATCCAGCTCCACCCCGCATCCATCATCCCCACCAGTTGGCTTGGTGTCAGCAGGGTCCTCTGGAATCCAGCAATTGGCACCCGCCACTGGTGGAGTACGCCGCATGCGATGGACGAAGAATATGAATATGAACGCATTGCAGGCGTACTTTAGGGCTAAAGGGAGAAACCGGAGGATTTGCATATCGGGCTAGGATGCATCGCTTCTTTGCTGAGCTCGAGCCTACTGTTACTGTCACCGAGCAAAACCAGGCAGACCGAGTTCGGTATATCATCCGTTCGAAAATTTTCGATGATGCCGAACTCGAACGACTAAGACGTGAGGCTGTTCCGTCTTCGAATGAAAATGCGGTGATAGAGGATGCCGCTCCACAAAGTGCAACACGTGCAGGTGTGGATGCTGCCATGGACCTTCTTGTTACCGTAGATTCAGACGAGGGGGGAACAGTCGCCCAAGATGCAGAGCAAATGAGGAGCATATTGGAAGAGGCGGTTAAGGAAACTCGCGAAAAGCCTTTCGAAAGCCGACCACGACTCCCCCGTATAATTTTAAGCAAGCGCAATTACTCTGTCGTGAGGACCCTGAACCCTATCCTGAGTACCTTTTTGGAAACCAGCCGGGACCTCTGCGATACGGACTCCATTCTTTTTGGCGCGGCATTGGCAGTCTGCCGTATTATCGGCGTCAAACTTCCCACAGCTGGACGCGCTACTAAGCAGAGTAGTGCTATCCCAGCGTGGAGACGGAGAATCGAGGAACGTATCGCAGAGGCAAGGACCCTCATTGGCAGGCTGATAAGCTTCAGGTCAGGCAATATTAGGCCGAGGATTGTGCGCTCCGTAAGGATGGCGTTCGCTGGGACTAATATTAACCTGTCTCAGCCAGGTATAACGCAAAAGCTGACGGAACGCATAGACGACCTGAAGCAAAAATTGCAGCTTGGGAAACGGATAAGGCGGTATACCGAGAGGTCAAAGCGGTATAACCAGAATCGTCTCTTTCAAAGTGATCAAAAGAGACTCTATAAATCGTTGGAGCGCTCAGAAACTGGAGGGGCGGGCCAAGGACCTGATCAGGCTGACATTGTCACCTTCTGGCGTAGCCTGTGGTCAGAGCCCGCAAACCACAGCGAGGGCTCCTGGATGGAAATCGTGGCGAGACAGAGTGCAGATATTACACCCATGGACCCCGTCGTCATAACACCTGAAGACGTAGCTGAGGCGGTCCGTAGAGCCCCGAACTGGAAAGTCCGGGGCTCGACGGGTTGCATCACTACTGGCTAAAGGGGTTCGTGGTGTGCCACGCTGTGCTCGCCAGACAGTTTCAAGAAGCTCGAACAGAAGTCGCTCCCGAGTCTCTTTACTACTGGGGTCACACATTTGGTTCCAAAGATCAGGCTACCACAGACCCGGTAAGTACCGCCCCATCACGTGTCTGCCCACCATTTATAAGACACTGACATCTATTCTGAGCACGAGAATCACCCGGCACATTAATGTGAATAGGATCATGTCGCGTGCTCAGAATGGATGTCGAGGCGGTGGTCGTGGCACCAAGGAACCGCTCCTCATCGACGCGGTCATCGGCAAGGTGGTTAAACGCAACCGTCGGAACTTCTCTGCTGCCTGGATAGACTACAGAAAGGCGTTCGACTCGGTGCCCCATACATGGCTTATGAGGTCCTTGAACTGTACAAAGTGGACGATACAGTAAGAGACTTCCTCGGGTACTGTATGGGGCGATGGAGTACGACCCTTTGTCATCTAGGTGAGCGAATGACGGCTGCGGAACACCGGATTAGGATACGACGGGGTATTTTCCAGGGCGACTGTTTGAGTCAATATGGTTTTGCCTATCCTGAATCCTCTCAGCACGCTACTGGAGGGATCGGGGAGGGATTTCAACTTCGGAAGGGAGGGACTAGGGTGACCCACCTTTCTACATGGATGACCTCAAGCTGTTCGCTTCCAGCCGCTCCCATTTGATGGAATTGCTCAGAATCACCTGTGATTTTAGCAATTCTATCAGAATAGACTCAGGACGGATAAGTGTGCGGCTATCCATGTTGAAAGGGGCAAGGTCACTAACACCGAGGGCATAGACTTGGCTATGCCCGTCAACACTCTGGACCCTTTCCGAGTCTGATACATACCGATACCTGGGTATGTCACAAAACTTGGGTGTCGATGAGGCTGGCATGAAACAGTCGGTTAGCGAAGTGTTTTTGCACGCCTGACAAAGTGCTTAACAGCTATTTGTCGCGGTGAATAAGGCGCGCGCATTTAACGGCTGGGTCATGCCAGTCCTGATTTATACCTTCGGCATACTCAGGTGGACTCAAACTGACCTTAACGCCCTGGACCGAAAAGTCCGTACCACTATGACGTCTCACAGGATGCATCATCCAAGGTCGTCAGTAATGAGGCTGTACTTACCGCGGAAGCATGGCGGGAGGGGCTTTTAAGCGCTCTCACCATGCACAATCGCGAGGTGTGCAGCCTCCGTAATTACTTTCTGGCGAAATCGGATGATTCGTTCTACGCAGACGTCGTTATAAGTGATAAAGGACTTACCGCTCTATCTTTGGCCGACGAGCAATGGCAGGACCAGGAGTACAGAGCGTTTCCGACCGGGAGACCGTATAGAAGGAGAAAGAGCTCCATGGGAGGTTCTACAAGGTTCTACATGAGCCGTTCGTAGATACTGTCACCTCCCTCAACTGGCTACGTTTCGGTGACCTCTTTGAGGAAACCGAGGGTTTTGTCTGTGCGATACAGGATCAGGTTATTAAGACGAACAACTATCGGAAATACATCCTAAGGGATGGTACCATCGACATCTGTCGAGCTTGTCACCATCCTGGGGAGTCGCTTCGGCATGTCATCTCCGGTTGTTCCATGCTTTCTAACTCTGAGTATCTGCATAGGCACAACCTAGTAGCCAGGATTTTACATCAGGAGCTCGCTCTTAAATACGATCTCGTCGGACGGAAATTGCCTTACTATAAGTACTCTCCGGAGGCCGTGCTCGAAAATGACCGCGCCAGGCTCTATTGGGACCGGCCCATCATCACGGACAGGACGATTCTGGCAAATAAGCCTGATATCGTGTTGATGGACCGGGCACAGTCAAGGATATTTTGGTGGACATTACCATCCCGTATGACGAGAACCTCGTGAAAGCCGAAACAGACAAAAGACGAAATATCTGGACCTGGCTCACGGGTGACCGACATGTGGGGTGGGGTGCCCACTGAAATTATTCCTATAGTTGTTTCTGCGAATGGGTTAATCCCAGTCAGCCTCGCTGAACATCTGAGGCGACTGGGACTCCGTGGCGGACCGCTCCGAGCTCAAATGCAGAAGGCGGTGCTCCTCGATACAGCCCGCATCGTCCGTCGGTTTCTCTCCCTGTCGCCTAACCCTCGGCCGTCTGGTCTCCCCTGTCGAGGGCTCCCGTCTGGTTAGGTCTTAATATTTATTTATTATTTTTATGTATTTTTATGGGTTTATAACGTATATATTTTATAATACTTTCTTTATTTTATTTTTATGTATTTTTATGGGTTTATAACGTATATATTTTATAATACTTTCTTTATTTTATTTTTATGTATTTTTATTTTTATGTATTTTTATTTTTATGTGTATAAAAACCCAACCAGACGAGAAAATATAATAAATACCCATTATAATAATAATAATAATAAGGAGCTCGCTCTTAAATACGATCTCGTCGGACGGAAATTGCCTTACTATAAGTACTCTCCGGAGGCCGTGCTCGAAAATGACCGCGCCAGGCTCTATTGGGACCGGCCCATCACCACGGACTGGACGATTCTGGCAAATAAGCCTGATATCGTGTTGATGGACCGGGCACAGTCAAGGATATTTTTAGTGAACATTACCATCCCATATGACGAAAACCTCGCGAAAGCCGAAACAGACAAAAGACGAAATATCTGGACCTGGCTCACAAGGTGACCGACATGTGGGGTGGTGTACAGAAATTATTCCTATAGTTGTTTCTGCGAATGGGTTAATCCCAGTCAGCCTCTCTGAACATCTGAGGCGACTGAGACTCCATGACGGACCGCTCCGAGCTCAAATGCAGAAGGCGGTGCTCCTCGATACAGCCCGCATCGTCCGTCGGTTTCTCTCCCTATCGCCTAACCCTCGGCCGTCTGGTCTCCCCTGTCGAGGGCTTCCGTCTGGTTGGGTCTTAATATTTATTTATTATTTTTATGTATTTTTATGGGTTTATAACGTATATATTTTATAATACTTTCTTTATTTTATTTTTATGTATTTTTATTTTTATGTATTTTTATTTTTATGTGTATAAAAACCCAACCAGACGAGAAAATATAATAAATACCCATTATAATAATAATAATAATAAGGAGCTCGCTCTTAAATACGATCTCGTCGGACGGAAATTGCCTTACTATAAGTACTCTCCGGAGGCCGTGCTCGAAAATGACCGCGCCAGGCTCTATTGGGACCGGCCCATCACCACGGACTGGACGATTCTGGCAAATAAGCCTGATATCGTGTTGATGGACCGGGCACAGTCAAGGATATTTTTAGTGGACATTACCATCCCATATGACCAAAACCTCGCGAAAGCCGAAACAGACAAAAGACGAAATATCTGGACCTGGCTCACGAGATGACCTACATGTGGGGTGGTGTGCCCGCTGAAATTATTCCTATAGTTGTTTCTGCGAATGGGTTAATCCCAGTCAGCCTCTCTGAACATCTGAGGCGACTGGGACTTCGTGACGCAACGCTCCAAGCTCAAATGCAGAAGGCGGTGCTCCTCGATACAGCCCGCATCGTCCGTCGGTTTCTCTCCTGTCGCCCCCTAACCCTCGGCCGTCTGGTCTCCCCTGTCGAGGGCTTCCGTCTGGTTGGGTCTTAATATTTATTTATTATTTTTATGTATTTTTATGGGTTTATAACGTATATATTTTAAAGTACTTTATTTGTTTTATTTTATGTATTTTTATTTTTATGTATATAAAAACCCAACCAGACGAGAAAATATAACAAATACCCTATAATAATAATAATAAGGAGCTCGCTCTTAAATACGATCTCGTCGGACGGAAATTGCCTTACTATAAGTACTCTCCGGAGGCCGTGCTCGAAAATGACCACGCCAGGCTCTATTGGGACCGGCCCATCACCACGGACTGGACGATTCTGGCAAATAAGCCTGATATCGTGTTGATGGACCGGTCACAGTCAAGGATATTTTTAGTGGACATTACCATCCCATATGACCAAAACCTCGCGAAAGCCGAAACAGACAAAAAGACGAAATATCTGGACCTGGCTCACGAGATGACCTACATGTGGGGTGGTGTGCCCGCTGAAATTATTCCTATAGTTGTTTCTGCGAATTGGTTAATCCCAGTCAGCTTCTCTGAACATCTGAGGCGACTGGGACTTCGTGACGCAGCGCTCCAAGCTCAAATGCAGAAAGCGGTGCTCCTCGATACTGCCCGCATCGTTCGCCGGTTTCTCTCCCTATCGCCCTAACCCTCGGCCGTCTGGTCTCCCCTGTCGAGGGCTTCCGTCTGGTTGGGTCTTAATATTTATTTATTTATTATTTTTATGTATTAGGATTTATTACGTATATATTTTATAATACTTTCTTTATTTTATTTTATGTATTTTTATTTTTATGTGTATAAAAACCCAACCAGAAGAGAAAATATAATAAATACCCATTATAATAATAAGGCGTAGAGAAGTGACAACCTCATCGTCCACCGACGTAACAGTTTAGGTGACAAAAAATGTTGCGTCGGCGCAGTCAGTCCGCGCCTAGCCCAGAGGTGTTTGTGCCGTGCCTCGGCAAGTGCAATATGCGGGTGCATACGCACAGACGGACCTACCGTCTGAGCGTATGGCCACACTAAATGAAACGGTATCGGTCGAGGGGCGTCTTCCGTTAAATGACGCCCCAAAATACCATGGATGATGGACACAAATAGAATGCGCATAGGGCCGCTGCCTGGGGGCCACCAGGGCGGGTCTGGAGCTGGCGCTGGACGCGGCAGCATGCGGGCCGCCAGCCGAGCGCGGCGTGCTACACGAACATCCAGCAGCACCCCGCATCCATCATCCCCACCAGACAGCTTGGTGTCGGCATGGCCCTCTGGGTCTCAGCAATCGGCACCCGCTACTGGTGGAGTACGCCGCATGCGATGGACAAAAGAGATGAATATTAACGCATTGCGGGCGTACTATAGGGCGAGGGGGGGAAAAACTGGGGGATTTGCCTATCGGGCTAAGATGCATCGCATTTTTGCCAAGCTGCAGCCTACCATCACCGTCACGGAGCAAAACCTGGCAGACCGAGTTCGGCACATCATCCGCACATTCGGTACATCAATATGTTAGACATATTCGATGATGCCGAACTCGAACGACTAAGACGTGAAGCTGTTCCTTCGTCAAATCAGAATGCTACGGTTGGGAATGTAGCTCCACCAATTCCAATCATTTCTGCAGAGGTGGATGCTACCGTAGACCTTCCAGCCGCTGTTGATTCGGGCGGCGAGGGAACAGTTTCCCAAGACATAGAGCAAATGAGGAGCATATTGGAGGAGGCGATAATTTAAACGCGCGAAAATCCTCTCGAAAATCGGCCACGGCTTCCCCGCATAGCCCTAACCATGCGAAACAGGGCTGTCGTAGGGGCACTAAACCCAATGCTGGCTACCTATTTGGAAACCAGCCGGGACCTTTGCGATACGGACTCAACTATTTTCGCCGCTGGATTGGCGGTCTGCCGTATTGTTGGCGCCAAAAGTTCTTCGGTTGGACGCGCTAATAACCAAAGTAACGCTATCCCTGCGTGGAGAAGAAGAATTGAAGACCGTATCGCCAAGACAAGGGCCATAATTGGAAGGCTGACAAGCTTCAGGTCGGGCAATAGTAGGCCGAGAATTGTGCGCGCCGTCAGGTTAGCGTTTGCTGGGTCAGATTTTACATTTTCCCAGCCAAACATAGAGCAAAAGTTGACGGAGCGCATAGACGACCTGAAGCAAAGGATTGCAGCCTGGGGAAAGCGGATTCGGCGATATACGGAGAGGTTTAAACGGTTCAACTAGAATCGTCTCTTTCAGAGTGACCAAAAGAGGCTCTACAAATCATTGGAGCGACCTGGAACATGTGAAACAGGTCAAGAACCGGATCAGACTGATATTGTGACCTTTTGGCGGATCCCATGGTCAGAGCCTGTTTTCCACAGCGAGGGTCGTTGGACGGAAACCGTTGGAGATCAGTGTGCACTTATTAAATCCATGGATCCTGTCGTTATTACACCAGACGACGTAGCTGAGGCAGTCCGTAGAGCGCCGAACTGGAAAAGTCCGGGGCTCGACGGATTGCATCACTACTGGTTGAAGGGGTTCATGGTGTGTCATGCAATACTGGCACGGCACCCGAGCCCCTTCACCACTGGAGTCACTCATTTGGTTCCTAAAGACCTGGTTACCACAGACCCGAGCAAGTACCGCCCCATCACGTATCTGCCCACCATTTACAAGACACTGACATATATTCTGAGCGCAAAGATCACCCGACACGTAAATTTAAATCGGATCATGTCGCATGCTCAGAGTGGATGTCGGAGCGGTGGTCGTGGGACCAAGGAACCACTCCTCATTGACGCGGTCATAGGCAAGATGGTTAAACGCAACCGTCGGAACTTCTCCGCCGCCTGGATCGATTATAGAAAGACGTTTGACTCGGTGCCCCATACATGGCTAAAGAGGGTCCTCGAGCTGTACAAAGTCCACTGTACAGTCAGAGACTTCCTCGGGCACTGTATGGGGCAATGGAGCACGATCCTTTGTCATCTCGGCGTGTGGATGACGGCTGCGGAACACCGGATAAGGATACGACGGGGTATTTTCCAGGGCGATTGTTTGAACTCAATATGGTTTTGCGTCTCCCTGAATCCTCTTAGTACACTGCTGGAGGAATCAGGGAGAGGATTTCAGATTCGGAGAGGAGGGACAAATGCTACTCACCTTTTCTACATGGATGACCTCAAGCTGTTCGCCTCCAATCGCTCCCATTTGGTGGAATTGCTTGAAATCACATGTGATTTCAGCAATTCTATCAAGATGGAGCTCGGGACGGATAAGTGTGCGGTTCTCCATGTTGAAAGGGGCAGGGTCACTAACACCGAGGGCATAGACTTGGCTATGCCCGTCAACATACGGACCCTTTCCGAGTCAGATACATACCGATACCTGGGCATGTCACAAAACTTGGGTGTCGATGAGGGTTTCACGCCACCCAAAAGCAGTCGGCTTGCGGAGTGTTTTTTGCACGCCTGGCAAAAGTGCTTAATAGCTATTTGTCAGGCGTGAACAAGGCACGCGCCTTTAACGGCTGGGTCATGCCAGTCCTGATTTATACCTTTGGTATACTCAGGTGGACTCAAACCGACCTTAACGCCCTGGATCGAAAAGTCCGCACCACTATGACGTCTCACAGGATGCATCATCCGAGGTCGTCACAGTCAAACACAAAAATATCTTTGACCGGGCACAGTCAAAGAAATTTTTGGTGGCCATTACCATCCCGTATGACGAAAATCTCGTGAAAGCCGAAACAGACAAAAAGTCGAAATATTTGGACCTGGCTCATGAGGTGACCGACATGTGGGGTGGGGTGCCCGCTGAAATTATTCCTATAGTTGTTTCTGCGAATGGGTTAATCCCAGTCAGCCTCTCTAAACATCTGAGGCGACTGGGACTCCGTGACGGACCGCTCCGAGCTCAAATGCAGAAGGCGGTGCTTCTCGATACAGCCCGCATCGTCTGCCGGTTTCTCTCCTTGTCACCCTACCCCTCGGCCGTCTGGTCTCCCCTGTCGAGGGCTTCCGTCTGGTTGGGACTTAATATTTATTTAATATTTTTATGTATTAGGATTTATTACGTATATATTTTGTAATACTTTATTTATTTTATTTTATGTATTTTTATTTTTATGTGTATAAAAACCCAACCAGACGAGAAAATATAACAAATACCCTAATAATAATAATAAGGGCTTCCGTCTGGTTGGATCTTAATATTTATGTATTATTTTTATGTATTTTTATGGGTTTATTACGTATATATTTTATAATAGTTTAGATAGATAGATAGATAATTCTTTATTGTACATAGTCAGTAAAATTAATTATTACAATTTCGGAAACCTTAAAACTACAAACGGTGGTCATATCGCTTTAAGCGATTTCTGCCTGACAAACCGGGTATTAAAGGAATATTAGCTCTATTAAGTAGGATAGGTGCAATTTTAATACAACAAATATTTAACAATTAAAAATATTTCATTAATTGCCTATGTAATAAATAGATAAATTTACTATATACAAATATATACACAAATACATACATAGAAATACAATATATATGTATATATATACACACACATACATATACACATACATACATATATACATACATACACACACACATACTTATACATACATAAATATAAATATTTTAACATATGTGTAAATACGAACACAGTGAAGGAAAGAAAAGAAGGAAATTTGGAAAAATATATAGGAAAACAATAATTTATTAACTTGTGAGTGCCAAAAAATGATCGTTAAGTAGACTTTTAAAAATTTTAAGAGATTATGCCTTTTGAATATTGAGTGGTAAATCATTCCAAATTTGTATTGCTCGGACAGTAAAAGACTTGCCGAATATCATCTGTGATTTTCAACAATGCTGTAACCGTTCTGTGGCCGGGACGAAAGCCAGATTGATATGAATTTAATAGGTTATTAGCGTTCAGAAATTTACTATGGATATGGGGCGATAATCGGCACAAGTTTTAGGATTGGATGTTTTGGGTAACAGGGTAACTTGAGCGTCTTTCCATATTGTTGGAAAGGTACCAGTATTTATAGAGTTATTAAATTTTTTTGTAATAATAGGAGTTAATAGATCTAAAGAGGAGAATCATGTTTTTTGCTAATATTATCAGTACCAATAGCATCAGAAGTTATAGCTGTAATGTTCTTTTCAAGGTCACAATCAGCGAACGGACGAAAAACAAACATAGGAAAATTAGGAGTTGGCAACGAAGAAATATGATTTAACGTATTAAATTTATTAGTGTTAACACTGTAAGAACTAAGAGAGAAATGTTGATTAAGTATATCAATACTTAGGTCACTAGGAAATGAGTTTTCACGTTGTTTACCAACTCCAATACTTTTTAAAAATTTCCAAACCCGTTTTGGATCTGGCTCCTCGACTGACTTATGAATGTAGCGGCGTCGTGCATCTCTACACACTGTGTTGTAGCGATTCCTAAGTATTCTATATTTCTCTCGGTTTGCGTCACTTGGATATTTTTAAATTTGGATTTAGATCGGTTCCTTCTTTTCATTAATTGCTTAATTTCATTTGAAATCAAGGGCCGGAGGACGCCGAACTTTGATGGGTCGAATTGGTGCATGCCCATCGTAAAGTTGCATTAAAAATTGGTTAAAAAGGTGTACTTGTTCATTAACACAAGACATCTCGTCAAGTTTTGACCAGTCAATGTTGGCAGCACTATGTTTAAGGAGATCGACATCCATTCTACCAAAACTACGTAGCATAAGAGTACGGCACTTTACTTTTGGAGGTTGTAGCTTATATGATAAATACAGCAGATCATGGTATGAAAATGATTCAGCACCGTACTGGCCTGTTGCTTTACCACATGTTCTGATTTGGAAACGATTTTCAAATCGAGTAGTGAAGGAAAACAATTAGGATAGTAATGTGTGGCATTTGAAGGGAGGATGTGTAGATTACACGATTCAACTATAGAATTTAACTTTTTAGATCGGTGATCGTTTTTTAAAAGACAGGTATTGAAGTCACCCATAATAATCACATGTTCGTAAGATGGAAGCAGTTCCTCCAAAATATTCTCAAAAGCTGAAAAATAATTAACAGATATTAATGGACTGTAAAAAACGCCTAGGAGAAGCTTGGAGTGAGAGAGGGTGACTTCAATGAAAAGATATTCTGCTGTATTTTCAATATTTGAATGAAATGATATGCTGACCGTGGAAAAAGGTATATGCTCCCGGAGATAGATAGCAACGCCGCCACCAGTCCTCACTGGTCGGTCATTGCGCAAGATATGAAAACCTGGAATTGCAAATGAAGTGGAAGGCAAAAATTCATGATGATGAGCCTTGTCCAGCATATCTGATGGTGAGCCAGGTCTCTGACATTTGAATGACGTTAGGTATTTGCACAATCAGAGAAACACGAATCTAAAGACGAATTGAGAAAGTACTGTGAAAACTGTCATCCCAAAATTTAGACCATTTGACGAACAAAATTCAAAAGAATCAGAAGATAAATGTATTTCATTTATAGAAGAGTTCACCTATTAACCTATTGAAATATGCAAGAAAAAATAGTAATAATATATATATATATATATATATATATATATATATATATATATATATATATATATATATATATATATATATATATATATATATATATATATATATATATATATATATATATATATATATATATATATATATATATATATATATATATATATATATATATATATATATATATATATATATATATATATATATATATATATATATATATATATATATATATATATATATATATATATATATATATATATATATATATATATATATATATATATATATATATATATATATATATATATATATATATATATATATATATATATATATATATATATATATATATATATATATATATATATATATATATATATATATATATATATATATATATATATATATATATATATATATATATATATATATATATATATATATATATATATATATATATATATATATATATATATATATATATATATATATATATATATATATATATATATATATATATATATATATATATATATATATATATATATATATATATATATATATATATATATATATATATATATATATATATATATATATATATATATATATATATATATATATATATATATATATATATATATATATATATATATATATATATATATATATATATATATATATATATATATATATATATATATATATATATATATATATATATATATATATATATATATATATATATATATATATATATATATATATATATATATATATATATATATATATATATATATATATATATATATATATATATATATATATATATATATATATATATATATATATATATATATATATATATATATATATATATATATATATATATATATATATATATATATATATATATATATATATATATATATATATATATATATATATATATATATATATATATATATATATATATATATATATATATATATATATATATATATATATATATATATATATATATATATATATATATATATATATATATATATATATATATATATATATATATATATATATATATATATATATATATATATATATATATATATATATATATATATATATATATATATATATATATATATATATATATATATATATATATATATATATATATATATATATATATATATATATATATATATATATATATATATATATATATATATATATATATATATATATATATATATATATATATATATATATATATATATATATATATATATATATATATATATATATATATATATATATATATATATATATATATATATATAATAATAATAATAATAATAATAATAATAATAATAATAATAATAATTGGTGCATGCTCATCGTAAAGTTGCATTAAAAATTGGTTAAAAAGGTGTACTTGTTCATTAACACAAGACATCTCGTCAAGTTTTGACCAGTCAATGTTGGCAGCACAATGTTTAAGGAGATCGACATCCATTCTACCAAAACTACGTAGCATAAGAGTACGGCACTTTACTTTTGGAGGTTGTAGCTTATATGATAAATACAGCAGATCATGGTATGAAAATGATTCAGCACCGTACTGGCCGTGCTTTACCACATGTTCTGATTTGGAAACGATTTTCAAATCGAGTAGTGAAGGAAAACAATTAGGATAGTAATGTGTGGCATTTGAAGGGAGGATGTGTAGATTACACGATTCAACTATAGAATTTAACTTTTTAGATCGGTGATCGTTTTTTAAAAGACAGGTATTGAAGTCACCCATAATAATCACATGTTCGTAAGATGGAAGCAGTTCCTCCAAAATATTCTCAAAAGCTGAAAAATAATTAACAGATATTAATGGACTGTAAAAAACGCCTAGGAGAAGCTTGGAGTGAGAGAGGGTGACTTCAATGAAAAGATATTCTGCTGTATTTTCAATATTTGAATGAAATGATATGCTGACCGTGGAAAAAGGTATTTGCTCCCGGAGATAGATAGCAACGCCGCCACCAGTCCTCACTGGTCGGTCATTGCGCAAGATATGAAAACCTGGAATTGCAAATGAAGTGGAAGGCAAAAATTCATGATGATGAGCCTTGTCAGCATATCATGATGGTGAGCCGGAATGCTCTGAGCATTTATGTGAATGACGTTAAAATTATTTGCACAATCAGAGAAACACGAATCTAAAGACGAATTGAGAAAGTACTGTGAAAACTGTCATCCCCAAAATTTAGACCATTTGACGAACAAAATTCAAAAGAATCAGAAGATAAATGTATTTCATTTATAGAAGAGTTCACCTATTAACCTATTGAAATATGCAAGAAAAAAATAGTAATAATATATATATATATATATATATATATATATATATATATATATATATATATATATATATATATATATATATATATATATATATATATATATATATATATATATATATATATATATATATATATATATATATATATATATATATATATATATATATATATATATATATATATATATATAATAATAATAATAAAAATAATATAATATATACCAATACCTACTACCTACTGTGCCTACTGTGAAGTTGTCTTAGTGATCAATCTCCGCCACGATCATATAAAAATACGAGTATAAAAAGTGAAAGAAAAAGTAAAAAGTGTATCATGGCGATTCCAATTCTACGTCATAACTTCATGGTTGAAATTGGAAAGCTTAAATAGTTTGAATACAATTGTACTCGTGGCGGAGAGCTCTAGCGTAGTCGTATTTCATGTTTTAGAGCAAGCTACGTCAGTAAATTACATGTTTTCAATTTATCAGTGCAGTTGCAATCGTATTGCGCAGGACTGAATTATATTCTTCGGCTGTTCGTTTCAATATGTCACCTCTTTCGTAATATACTATTTTAACTCCGTATTAATCTTACTTTACATATATATTATTCTATTTCCATACACATATATTATCCTTATTTTATCTGCACGATTTATATTGTTGTCTTTTCAAGACGGCGACAAGTTCACCACCGTGAGTCCCAAAGTCGTTTTGTACCAAAATAAGCTCCGTTGAAATGCGGAACGTGAGGGACTAAATTGTCTAGACCAGTATTTGTAAATAAATCTATATCAATATCTTCACGCAATTTGCAATACAGAGGTAGACAAAGGTCTAGTCTAGACAATTAAGTCCCTTTGACCCACCTTCCACCGAAGATTTTTTCAATACAACGTGACAAGTGGTGAGCCCGTCGCCGTCTTTATATACAAGCCAACGATATAATTCGTACATAAGTTTTTGAAAAACCCATTGGTATGAGCCTGCTACCTGGAGATCGAACTTGGTTCTACTGACTCGAAATTCTGACCATCCAACCACTCGGCTATCGTGACATACTTCATTGTAGGATAAACTTTTTTCGTAACGAAGGGGTTTGCCAAAATCCCCACGCTTTTCTTGCGTCTTGGTGATAGTAGTAACAGACACCTTGCATCTTAGATGCTTCTGCCGGTTACCGGTCTGCTCATCTTAGCCTACTATCTTTGGAGATGGAAATCCCGCTCAGTCGGTAGTAATTGCCTCCCTCAGGAAGAAAGGATAATATTATTTTTATATCTCCGATAGCCGAGTTGGGTGATCGGAATACAAATAAAAAGCCTAGAATGATCCCTAGAAAAAAAGCTGATACCAATGCGTTCTTCGAAATATTTTTGCAAGTATGTAACTTGCAAGTTTTGCGCTGGAACACTAACAGACTCATCATATTTTTCTTCATCCCGAATAAGATTCGCCAAAAGTTTGATTGTAAAAATGGTCAAGATACTGACTTCCCAAGTTATACCAATTTTTTTACCGAAAACCTTAATGATAGCCCGATTTCGTATAAGAAATGATGGTATAAAAATATATTTCAGATTTAATACGAACAAATTTGCACAGTTTCACAAGATAGAAAGATGTAATAAATTTAAATGCTTCGGTTAAAAACGAAGATACAATCAAGATAAAAATGAGAAACGCCTCGAGTCAATTTATTGCTACCTCCGACGCCAGCTCGAAATGTTCACGGTATCGCAAAAACTCAACGCCCACTTTATTTGATAAACCATTGTATTAAATAATTTTACTCATCTAACAAATGGACTGAAATTTTACCCTGTTTTGTGAAAAATTTTTTTTTGTTATTTATAAGTCACGATAGCCGAGTGTTTGGGTGGTCGGAATTTCGAGTCAAGAGATCCGTGTTCGATCCCCAGGTGGCAGACGCGTACCAATGGGTTTTTCAAAAACATGTACGAATTATATCGTTGGCTTGGACATAAAGGCGGCGACGGGCTCACCACCTGTCACGTTGTCCCGAAAATATCTTCGGTGGAAGGTGGGTCCAAGGGACTTAATTGTCTAGACTAGACCTCTGTCTACCCCTGTATTGGGAATTGCGTGAAGATATTTATGTATTTATTTTTTTTGTTTACGCATTTTGTCATTTCCCCAATATGATACGCAATTTTTCCTATAGGTGTAGACAATAAAGTCCCGTCGCCACATTTTTCATGGAAGATTATTTGGGACGACGTGACGAGTGGTGAGCCTATCGCCGTTATAGTGTTCAGCCAACTGCAAAATACACATATATTTACATAGGTTAATGTTCATTCAAACACATAAATATCGGTGACTCGAATACAAACATTCACATTAATCACTCAGATATTTGCACCTAGCGGGATTCGAACCCCCAAAGGTCACTGCCAACTCGGCTATCGTGTCGGTAATTTAGTTTTGTATATGTAGAGTATATTATATTTTAACCACGTCATATTGTGTGAGACATATTTTGCTACATATTATTGACAATGTAAATAAAAATGAACATTTGACAGTTTTGTTTGTCCAGAAAATAGTTATGAAAAAAACAAGCTAACGCCCTTATTGAAAATATCTTTAGGTGACAGATTATGATACGCAGTTTGACTACTAAATTTAATACAGTTATAAAATAAAATAAAAATAAAGTAATTGCTAATTAAATCATTAAAATAATAATAATTTGACGACCTAATATTATAAACCTATATAACTATTAAATAATTGTAATAATTGCACCCTCTCTAAAAATAACACAAATATCAAAGAATAAGTCTCTAAATCTTGTCATTTTTAATTTAAATGAAGTATTCAAATAAGCACTATTTACTGATGTGTTTGAAGTCGGCGCCAAGTGTTAATAAATTTCTGTCATTGGACTGTTTGTGAAAATATGTGTATTTTATACGTTATTACTTTTTTATTTATTTTTTATTTGGTTATTAATCAATAATAATATAAAAAAAAATAAAAAAAATATCTTCACGCAATTCCCAATACAGGGGTAGACAGAGGTCTAGTCTAGACAATTAAGTCCCTTTGACCCACCTTCCACCGAAGATATTTTCGGGACAACGTGACAGGTGGTGAGCCCGTCGCCGTCTTTATGTCCAAGCCAACGATATTCGTACATAAGTTTTTAAAAAACCCATTGGTACGAGCCTACCAACTGGGGATCGAACTCGGGTCTATTGACTCGAAATTCCGACCACCCAGCCACTCGGCTATCGTGACTTTTTATATAATAATAATATAATTAGAAAATTTATTACACATATTAGTAAAGTTGGTTATATCGCTAGTATTGAGTTTAGGTCTTGGCAACTTTATCAAAGAATTAACTACCATATCATATGTTGCCTTAGTAGAAGATTTGATATTTTTGTAGTTTATTTAATTTTAACAAGTACAAATTCAGTTTAAGGCAAATATGAATTGATCAAGTCAAAAACCATCTCAATATAAAATCAAATGCTAAAGTTTGGGTTATTTGGATTTATATGACGCCTTGAACTGAATCTGTGCCTATTGAAAAGCAAATCAAATTTAATTAATGAGTTAAATATTGACGAAGACGAAAGTCGATACTAAACTTTCCAATTTTGTACCCATTAAAAGCAGTGCAATGATGTTTTATTTGCAATGTGGCCTGAAGTTAAAAAACATGAAAATATTATAAATGCACAAGGAATTTCGAAATTTCTTACAGTAAATATTCACATTCCAGTCGCTTGAGAAGAATGTTTGACAATTAATGGTCACTGTGACATATTTAACGTCAGTATGCTTTCAAAGGGGAGAGTCAAGAGTACTCGGATACATAGACGTGCATGCATGAAGAAAATAACCTGAAAGAAGAAAAACCCCTGATCACCATATGTCACGTCCCTTACGTACCTGTAAGGGTCGTGACGTTTGGCGATCAGTTCTCTCTGGATACCCCGACAGGAACTGTGCGCGAATATTAAAAAATAAAAACCGAAGCCGAAGCCAAAGCTAATTGGGGACCTAGAGTGATGAGCCTGTCACCATTCTGCTATATGTATGGTATAATGCCTGGTATTTGCAAGATGGTTATTTCGACGTCCTGTTTAATTGGTAATGTATAATCATTTTTTATGCAAATATTTAGTGCAACCGAACTAATAAATAAAAAATTAACGATAGCCGAGAGGTTGGAATTTCGAGTCAAGTGACCCGAGGTCAGTCACCAGTTGGCAGGATCGTATCCAGGTTTTTTTCAAAAACGAGTGATATCGTTGGCTTGGACATAATAACGGCGACGGGCTTACCACCTGTCACGTTGTACCAAAAATGTCTTTGGCGGATGTGGGTCGAAAAATTTAATTGCCTCGGCATCTATTTACCCCATGGGAATGTCGTGAAGATATTTAATTATTTGTTTTGCATGATTATATTGCACTGTTTATTTGGCTTATCACCTACCTCGTGGACTAAAATCAGCTAAGAAGATTTTTGGAAAAAAAAGTATTGCTTCCTAAAATATATTAAAGATTATTCTGATACTCACCGAGCAAAGTTGGGTAACGCGAGTATTTGCCGATAATTTATTACTAAGAGATCTCACTATTAAAAATATTCTATCAATTTTGCCTGTCTTAAGAGATAATATTAAAATTTGTCGTTAACATGCTAATAATATTAATGTGGAGTTGCGTTATTGTTTTTGAATTTTAACAAAACACCTTCATAATCTACCGATCATCAATCATTTTTAGCTCCTTGTTACAAGACAAAGGTATAATAATGAATCCACTGTGATGCCGAAATTCGCGTGAGGCAGCCATCTTGCTTCGTACTAGGTAATAATGGCTTCTTTCAGACATTGAATTATTGTACTCCCAAAATCCTTAATAAGTAATATACCTTTAGTGATGTGAAAATAATGTTTCCTTTTCTTCAAATCTTCTTTCATGGAACATGGATAATTTACATTGAAATACGTATGTAATTTAATGTGTATGTAAACAATACATGCTCTATCGAAGTTAGAATCACCTATCCTTTTTCTTCCTGTTTTAGTCGTCAGAGGCAACAAAGGTCTTAATCATCCCAAAATATGCCTCTCTGAAATTCCGGTGAAAAAGCGGTCAAAAAGCGGCGTTGAAGAGCGCGATGTCCGGTACTGCGATCGCCAATGCGTAACCCCCGTAAGTTTACGCAAAATGTGAGAATAAAATTCCTCCCTACTTTTCGCTGTAATGAGTTTTTTCCGACAGAAGAGCAACACGCCACAAAACTAGGTTTCCTCTTCTAAATTGATTATATTTAAATTCTTGCAGAAGCCTATATGGACAATTTAGCTAATCCAATAATTTCTTACAGTAGAAAAAAAATGACGTATAGTCATAAAATACAGCATAGTAAATAAGTAGCTTGCTACGATTATTCAAGTTAGTTTCGTAAATATTAAAATGTTACTGATTTACTTCTTATGATGATTTTTAGCAAGCACCCTTGTGTATTTAGGCCAAGCTAACCATATAACCGAGTCTGTCACGTGGGGATCGAACTCAGGTTTCTTGCCTCGAATCCCAATCACCTAACCACTCTGCTATTGTAAAGCAATGATATCATAGGTATTAAATGTAAGTTCGGCAAAGTTTTGCAATGTTTACTTTTAAGTCTTATATTATTTTCTCTAATATTGCATTTTGCTCTCTGGACGATGCACTCAAGAACGTTAAGTTCGTTTAATTGAACGCTTTGCTTGCGGCAAATATATGCGGTAACTTATTTCTATATAATAAGTAATATATATATATATATATATATATATATATATATATATATATATATATATATATATATATATATATATATATATATATATATATATATATATATATATATATATATATATATATATATATATATATATATATATATATATATATATATATATATATATATATATATATATATATATATGTATATATATATATATATGTACATAATAAGTAAAATTATCACTAATTAATTCACGACAGCCGAGTTGTTGGGATATATATATATATATATATATATATATATATATATATATATATATATATATATATATATATATATATATATATATATATATATATATATATATATATATATATATATGTATATATATATATATATGTACATAATAAGTAAAAATTATCACTAATTAATTCACGACAGCCGAGTTGTTGGGATATACCCGAGTTCGTTCCTCAGGTGGCAGGCTCGTACCAATGGGTTTTTTCAAAATCTATGTACGATTGATATCGATGTCTTCTTCGTCTTTTTTTTCTTCTTTACAGCGATTGAAGAGTCCACTGCTGAACATAGACCTCCCCCAAAGGTTTCCTTGACGAACGGTAATTAGCCACCTGCATCCATCGACTTCCTGCAACATTTTGCAAGTAGTCACTCCATCTCTTGGGGGGTAGTCTTACACTGAGTTTGCATATACAGGATTGCCGCTCGCGAACCCTTCGTTGCCAACGGTTGTCAGAACGTCGAGCTATGTGGCCGGCCCATTGCCTCTTCTGCGCGCTTATTCTTACGGCTATGTCAGCTTCCTTGGTTCTGATGCGGATGTCTACGTGGCGAATTCTATCATGCAGAGAAACACCGAGCAATGCCCATTCTATAGCACGCTGAGCAACTTTGAGGCTCTTCATATAGTTGGCTTGGACATAAAAACGGCGACGGGCTCTCCACCTGTCACGTTGTTCCAAAATATCTTGGTGGGTCGAAAGGACTTAATTGTCTAGACCTTTGTCTAGCCTCTAGCTTTCTATTGAGAATAGCGTAAGGATATTTTTTTAAAATTATACACTGAACTTTCATAACTGTTTTTAGAATTTTAATTTTTCTTTATTAAAGTTCACACCAACGATTAACGTTTAGATAAATTTCGAACAGTAATTTAATATCTCACAAATAAGACTCATTAGAGTCACTTCAAGAAAACCAATAACATATATTTATTTTAAACAAATATTAGCTCTTTTAGAGTACTAAGTGTCATAGGTAGTGCATGTTAGTTTAAAAAGAAGTATCGATATTATTTATATGTGCCTTAAATGTCATTCCATGTCCAAACATATGTAAGTAACGGAGGCCCACAGTTGAGTTGCGAATGGAGCACTAGTGACAAGTCTCCGACCCCAGAACTTTGGTGTTAAGGATTTATAAAATTTCCTTACAAAAAAAAAAACTTATCTTGAACTTAATATTTATTAAATCATTTTCTTTCTCCTCTAAAGCTCATACTTTTTTAGTACGAGGTTAAGTTAGTAATAAATTTGGAAGAGTTGTTTCTCATTTTAATCTTGACTTTACCTACAGCTTAAGCTTCCAACACTTAATATTTATAATACCTTTTTACTCGCGAAAGTACCGATACACATAAATTTCCTGAAAAATTTTATGAAAATTAAATCATATTTCATTTAAAACAAGAGAAGTTAAAGTTTATATTTTTATAAACGCTGGTGTTTAAATATTTTAAACGATATATTCGAATACTTAAATTATATACTCGTAAAATCTCTTCCCTTTTTAAGGCATAACATCGTGACCATTTATTTGAATGCTTCGTATTGTTATAAACACAGTTAAACAATGTTCGTGTTTGTATAACACACCGTGATGTTTGTCGGCATACGGGCAAATGAAAAGTTGTTCACAAAGTGGCCCCAAAAATTATTTTACGGTAAATAAAATTATAAAATATATATACACTGATAAATTTAATTATAAATTTAGTGGTAATAGCCGTATATTTTAGGATGTGCAACGCGAAATGTATGTTGTTTAAGCTCAGCAGTCTACTATATTCGTGAATTATTTCAGACAGAAGCAATGAGGATGTGTTGGAGCAATCAACAGCCAACTCAATGGTATTCAGTACTCAGTGTTGTAAGTATCATTGCTAGTATTTTTTAAGAAGTGGCTCTTTATGATGATGCTATTATTACATCCTAATTCATATCATCATATCAGCCGCAAGAAGTCCACTGCTGGATGTAGGCCTCCCCTAAAGATTTCCAATACGACCGGTTGTTTGCGGCCTGCATCCAGCGTCTACATCCTAATTAGAATAAATTAAATAGGAAACCTAAAAACGATATATGAGTAAAATAATTTTATAAAGAAAACTTTTTGCTGTTTCCCTTAACATATATTACAGTAGTAATAATGATTAATATGCTGGTGTTAAAGAAATAGGAAATTTAATATTGAAATAAATATAATTACGTGTGGTCGACGTTAAAAAATTAATTAAAAAAGTGTCGATTTTTAAAATTATTTACCTACAACATACACGCACAGAGTAGCTGTTCTATACACTTTGACAACCAGAGTTTCTTTCCAGTTCTTTTCTGAGTAGGTTTGCGAAGTATTGATAATTAGTCCAGTTTTTATCGTTCATAAATTTATAATGAACATTAACAATGGTTGTACTAGTGCAATGCTTTATTTTTTTATTTTATCATATATTTTAAACAGACATTATCCGATAATTTATGTTTAGTGCACTCCTACTTCAGATAAATATTAAATATACCAAATGTCACTCTCCTCCGTGTCGCTAAATTGCTTAAAAAAGGGAGCAAAAAATTTTGCTCTTCCTCTATTAATATTTAGATGTGCAATTTGAATATCTTTCACGGATTTTTTTTCTTAGCCGACAGTTGATAAATTTCATACCGGAAAGATCAGACAATTGTTGGCATCGTGCCCATACCCGTTAATTTTATTAGATTATTCTCTGATTTTATGTAGTACATTTCCATTTCAACATTAGAATTTACGTCCGATATTCGGTCAAGCTGGCTTTAACTCTAGCTGAATTAAATACTGACATAGACTTAATATTTTAAGCTTAACTCCAATATTCTTTATCAGCACCCCGCATTTGTTTTGATTTGCTAATTCAATAGTTAGAATATTATATTAGTGTAATAATTTTGTAGTGAATAATGTAGTAACGTTCGTCAATACTTACCGCCAGGTGACCCGATTGCTAATTTGCCTCCGTCTTCAGAAAAAAAAAAAGATTTGTCCCAGGTTATATCAACTATCTATGTCCTACGGTTTCATCCACTGTCGAAATCATGCAATTATCTTTAATGGTGTGCATTACATTCCCTTGTCAAATTGACCCCTTCGAATTTCGGGCATGCTGAAAAACGTATTTTCTACTTTAATTTACGAAGATATTTCTTCATAAACTAAAGAGGAAATATTTTTGTTTCATCTTGAATAACACGAAGGTTTAATTAAAATGAAACTCGAAAATAATGGTTGGCAAGTTCTCAAAGAAGAGGTCATTTAAAAACATACAATTTCCACTTTGCTTAGTTCTTCAATTCAAATAGAAAAGATATTTTGCATTTCCTCAAGGTTCACGCAGTTGCTGAAGATGAATTTTAAAATTAAACGTCACTTAAAAAAAATTGACTTTTATATAATGCATTTCACTTTTATATAATGCGTTTTGCTATAAATTTAGTTTGTGTTAAAAAGTTTTTTTTCATTCGTCATTGTAGTATAATTTTATATTTTGTATTTTTCATCTTCATCCACACTTTTCATATTCATCACGTATTTTCCCAGAACTGGGATAGATATAGTTCTAGATAAATAAGGTACTTATTTCGGTGAAAACTGAAACATATTTTGGGCCAATGTAACAGGTGGTGAGCCCATTGCCGTCTAGGTGTTCAAACGAACGGTAAAACCTCATTAGCGAGCTTTCTTTAAGGGATTCGAACTCTTGATTTCAATTCCGATCACCTAACTAACCTGTTATTGTAGCTCTAAAACACAAAGATAGTAACCGCCTTCGATGTTTTTCCACTCCTCACGGTTGACAGGCAGAGAATGCTTTAGTGCATTATGTCCGAGTTTTGTACTTTTATATATTTTATAAGGATACTAAAATTATATAATAATAATATAAATATCTTCACACAATTCCCAATACCGGGGTAGACCGAGGTCTAGTCTAGACAATTTAGTCCCTTCGACCCACCTTCCACCGAAGATATTTTCAGGACAACGTGACAGGTGGTGAGCCCGTTGCCGTCTTTAAGTCCAAGCCAACGACATAATTTGCACATAGGTTTTAGAAAAACCCAGCCTGCCACCTGGGGATCGAACTCGGGTCTCTCGACTCGAAATTCCAAACACCCAACCTCTCGGCTGTCGTGACTTTTCATGATCAATAAAATTAAATAAATAATTAAATAAATAGATGCATTAAAATTCTAATGAACAATTCAGTGCTGAAATAAGCACAGTTCAGCATTGAAGGATATTAACATCGCGACACTAGACAGAATATATCGCAGCAGCGTTTGATAAATGTTCAAAGACATAACAAATGGTTTTCCCTGTGATTACACGTAATTTCTATAAGTTTCGAACTGGAACAAAACAGTTATCTGGGAAGGAGTGTGTGTAGGCCACACACCGGTTTTCAAGGTGGCGTCAGCTCTGAGGTCCCCGTTTCGATGCCCGGATGAATCAATGTAGAAAACACTTTTTTTACATTTTCTCGGGTCTGAGTGTTTGTGGTACCTTCGTTGTTTCTATGTATGTATTATTATGGTTATTATAATAGTATACTGACACAGTCAGTTACTGCCTCCTTGACAGAAAAGGAGTCTACTAACTTTGAAGATGGTACGTTCGTCAGGTTTCTGCTACAATAGCTCTGCTCTGCTAGTCCGCTTCCCGTACGTAATCATTACGGAAAAACCACGTATAGAGAGCGGTTTATACCCAGTAAAGTACTTTGTATAAGCTGTAAAAGGAAGTTAACCTAATATTAAGATAGGATAGTTAAGACAGAATTACGAGCAGGAAAAGTAAGTTTCCTATGTAGCACAAAGTTGTAGAAACGTATTCGGTTTTTTGGTTCGAATTTCAACGAAATCTTTATGCATAAAGGTAGAACGAACAGTCCCACGCTGTGTCAGGGACACGTAACACAATGTCAAAAAGTATCTAGACTAGGAAGCCAATAATACTTAAGCATTGGACGTAGAGTATTTGGCTCGGAGCCAACAGACGAAAACTGCTCCATTTCAATATTCTGCTCTTTAATCCGTTTAGCAGCGGGAGGTTACGTATAGCAGCCACAGTTTCCAGACTGATAACAGGGCTGATGTAATCGGCAGTGTCTAGTCGATGGTAGCTGAGTATTTACGGGTCGTACTTGCCCTTGACCTAGAAAGGGAAGGGCTAAGTGTGCATTTAGTTGTGCGATTTTTATCGTTGTTATAAATCAACTAGCTGCCCCCCGCGGCTTTGCTCGCAGTTTAACACTTAACGTGGAACCCTAATTATGTTTCTAAAATAAAAGTAGCCTACGTTACTCCTTATAACATTAGCTATCTATCAGCGAAAGTCCTATTAAAATTGGTCCAGCCGTTTCAGAGATTAGCCGGAACAGACAGACGGACAAAATTGTAAAAAAATGTTATTTTGCTGTATGTATTGTATATATTCGTATAAATGTAGTAAAAAACGGTTATTTCAATATAACAGACACTCCAATTTTATTTATATTTATTTAGAAACAAACAGACTAGATTTCTGTTTATACACTTATTACTCATAACAAATTTTTTGCTTGAAAAGGATGAGAGTAACGTCAACTTGTAGCAAAATCGGAGCTATGCTAAATGTTTTTTGCGAGTAGGTTTTTTGTTTATCTGTGACAGTATCTAAATAAGAAAAAAAAATCAAACATTTGACATATTTGAAAACGACAAGTTTTTAATGTAGCGTAGGAATCGTTTGGGCGGTTAGCCATGCTTGCGAGTAAGAGGATGCATTCTCTTCCGAGGAGGAGCAGCATAGGAGGGGTCACCGCGGATTAGGTCGCGGATGTGTGCGAGAGCGTTCCTGTGGCCCTGCCAACAGGCGGCTATCACGGAAGACCGTGGGTCTTTAGTCGGTGCGAGCTCGACATCACCCGTCCACTGCGACGCCGGCTATATGCGACGTTGTAAAACCCATTGGTACGAGCCTGCCAACTGGGGATCGAACTCGGGTCTCTCGACTCGAAATTCCGACCTCCCAACCACTCGACTATGTGACGGATGTAATAGCGGAGCAGAAATCAGCAGTAGCAGAAGGAGGAGGGAAGAGGGGAAGTGTAAAAACCTTCCTAAGACGACTTACTTATTTATTCGTCTACGATTTCCGGACGAATTCTTTACACCTTACATTTTTGTGTTTTTCTTTTTCGATTTTTATCGAACTTGTTTCAATAAATTTACAATTTCTTAAATTCTTAATACTCGCTTTTTCTGCGATTTATTTTTAAGGCTTAAATTATAAATGGTGTTTAAAAATGTGAAATATTTAACATTCATGTAGATCTTTTAGGATAGTAGTAAAACGTAGTAACATCGTAAAGCGTTGTTTCGTATAAGTAGGTTGCGATGAGGTTTATGATAATGAGCACGTTGGCCTAAATGAAATATGTAGTAAACATTTGCTACCATTTAGAGTGCCTAGCTTAGATAACATATGAATTATGTGTATCTTATTACTTTAAACGAGATAATCTTGTTTAAATGTAAGTCAATTTGAACATCACCTAGATTCAGTCAACTAATTTATGCTGCTAAAACTCCGATGAGAAAGAACTTCGAAGATGAAGAAAACTATGAAAGGTCAAAAATACAAAAAAAAAATCATAATATTTGCAAATCATGGCGACAAATATGTATATCAGAAAGATATAAAGTAAGGTATCAAAACATTTATTATTTTTTGGCGGTAGACGCACGGCAAATATGATTTATAATCAAATGTAAAATCTTTACTTATTAAAAAAATATTTAAAGTTTTTTTATATAAATTTAATTGAGGTTATGAGATCATCGAAATACACTCCTCCTCTTTTACTTTCAAATAAGATGAATAGTAGATTTACGAGAACATTTTTCTGACATTTCTCTATCAAAATTTATCTTCTGTAACAGCTGCACCCATTTCAATAAAATGCAAACACTATTGCAATTTGAATTGTATAAGACGAAGTAAAGTGAATGCAGGGGAGTTTTCGTTGTTACTTTATAACCTTTAGTTTTTATTTGAATACATTTACAAGTACTTGCATAATCTTTGTTAATTTTATGTTTAGAAACATTAACAATGATTTTACAGTGCCATAATGTATATTAGTAAAAATATAAAATAGATTTAAATAAATTTGTTTACTTTTTTACAAATTATTTGGGAGAGTTGGTAGACATTTATCATTGAATAATTAAATAACTGTCAAAACTGTCTGTATCGATTTACAATTTAAAAATACAAAAAAGAAAGTGATTAAAAATACCGACACAGGACACAACCCGCAATAAACTTTATATACAGATTTGCGCTTAGGATATAACTGAATGTTATGCGAATTCGATAATCTTCGTTATGTTACGATAACCGAGAGGTTGCCTGATCGGAATTCGAGTTAAGAGACCTTAGTTTGATCACCTGAGTTGAGATCATGGTTCGTACCAATGTTTTGTATCAACCAAACTTATGTACGATTTATGTCGTTCGGCTTGGACATAAAGACGGCGACAGGCTGACCAACTGTCACGTTATCCCAAAAACTACTGTGAAAGGTGGGTCGAAAAGACTTAATTATCTATACCTCTGTCTACACATGTATTGGAAAAGGCGTGAAGATATTTAATTTTAAGATAATCTTCCGTATGGTATTTTCATACTTTGTACATCAACACATCGCTGACATCCATTCCTTTATTTCAGCAGACACTCCGTAGCAGCTTGACAGTTTATATTACAGCTTAAAATAGTCATCCCCAGGACAGTCTTTCAAATAATGAAAATTTTGATATTACACATCATCGTTAAAAACATTTTGCTCAGAAGATGTTTGTGATTGATATGCAGCAGATGCCGTTTTGTTTTGACTTAAGAATTTACCACGTCTCTCTTTTTATTTGGTGCATAAGAAGCGACTAAGGAATAGCCTTAAAATGTTAAATGTAGAAATCTAAGCAAGTTTTATTCTTTTAGTGGAACTTATTTGGGTTTATTTAAAAAAAATGTTTTCCAGCCAGCATTTTTAGAAAAGAATATCAAGTGAAAGCCGTAAATAAAAATAAATACTTTTTATACATCTGCACTATTTTATAGCAATATCACCTGTATAATAAATAACACATTTGTATTCAAGTTTTGTACTTTCGTCTCTAAAATTCCACTAACATTCTCGAGTAACAATCCTGTGTAAATAATAAAGTTGTTTTTGGGAGAAATCTTACAAAAGAGACCTTTTTCAGCGAATAAAGCATTTGGGCGTAAAACATATGATGTTACCCGATTTTGTATTTATTTGTGGAAAATAAATGTTTACTTAAAAGCCATATTCCTTTGTCATCGTTTTAAGCTTGATTTATGAATAAGAAATAAAATATACATTATTTTTAAATAAAATATAATGCATAACCGGTATCAATAACGAAATAACAGCATGTTATGCATAATATTGTTATAAGTTATCCGTGTAAGAATTTAAATTTTCCTTCGTGGATATTGTAAGAGACTAGTTAGAGAAATTTCCCTTGTGTTTAAGGTTTAAAATTGTAAAACTAAAAGACTACCTATTAATGACTATTATGATTATCTTGATTAAGCAGATCGATTAAGGTAGACTGGTAGAAAATGCTTTTAGGCATTAAGTCTGCTATTTTGTATATTTTTTTGTAATGGTCGCAAATAAAGTTTAAATAAATAAATAAATAAATGTAGCACTTACCTAAAGAGCAGGGATAAAAATTTTCCCCCTTTTATCGTCAAAAATTTTAAGTTCTTTAGTTTTAAAGAAGAAGGGATACTAAATATCTAAATTTAAGAAAAAGCTTTTATATTAAAAAGCTTTTTCATAAATTGTCCCACACCACGACGATAGATGGTCTGCACCCATACGAAGTTAGTGTCAGTTGTCTAATTATTTGATTGAACGTTTTTTTAAACTTTTGGTTTTATTATTTTTATAAAACTTAAGATGGATGCGTAAGAATATGGAAGGTGTAAGAATATTGCTACTCCCTTTATTCCCGTGGGTGTCGTAAGAGGCGACTAATGAAACAGCCCTTAATAATGGTATGGCAACCGAAAGATGGCATGATAACCATGTCTAAAAATATCAGACCAAAATAATCAGACCTGGGCAGCAGCGTCGAAGGTGCGAATAATCTGCTACTACGATCGCCAATTCGCCTGCCCAGCCTGGCGATTATGGCAAATGCTCCCAATGGGAGAGGCCTATGTCCTGCAGTGGACTTTAACAGGCCGTTATTTATGTATGTAATCATAAATACCTACTTGTTATTCATGAACTCTTCATTAAACGTGTACAGTGTCTTACCATGTATATATACAAAGTGCATGTTCAAATATAGTCACGATAGCCGAGTGGTTGGGTGGTCGGAATTTCGAGTCAATAGACCCGAGTTCGATCCCCAGTTGGTAGGCTCGTACCAATGGGTTTTTCAAAAACTTATGTACGAATATCGTTGGCTTGGACATAAAGACGGCGACGAGCTCACCACCTGACACGTTATCCCGAAAATATCTTCGGTGGAAGGTGGGTCGAAGGGACTTCATTGTCTAGACTCGACCTCTGTCTACCCCTGTATTGGGAATTGCGTGAAGATATTTTCTTTTATGTTCAAATATAACATGTATGTGCATCGAACAGACAGAGTTTACAATGATTGGAAATCTAACCAACTTCGTGGAAGCCAAGTAAACCGCCTGTCTCAACTTCAGTGTATCTTAGAGCTATTATATTCGGCAACTTTAGTTATTAAATTATTTACTTTCATAAATCCTTAAAATTAGCTGAGTAGGTGGGTGATCAGAATCCGAAAGACACCTGAGTTTGATAGGAGCTTTCTACCAATGAATTTGTTTCAAAACTTACTTACGATTTATAACGTAGTTTTGGATACATAGACGGCGACTAGCAGACTGCCTGTCACGTTGTCAAAAGTCAAATTAAAAGTTAAGTATGGTAAGTCAAAATTAATAAATTATCTAGACCTCAGGTAACCCCTTATTGGGAAAAGTGTTAGAAAAAAAGGCTAAGATTTAGGTCTAGGATAATGTGGCCAGCGGGTGGCCGAGTCGGTCAGTTCCTTGCTCACGTAGGTTTGGAGGTAGACACGTCCAAGTTTCGGTCAGGCTAGCCACAAGGGAGAGGGAGAGGAACAGTGCGATTGGGGTCTCGGATGTGTGCGAAAGCGTTCCCGTGGTGCTACTAATACGCCGATGGCGGAAGACCTTGGGGTGGTAGTCGGTGAAAGCCCGTTATCCCCTGTCCGTGCACCCGCGAGGGTATACATTAGGTATTTTCTCATGTGTAAAACAAAATAATAATATATTCGCGTAATCCTATCACCTTGGTAACATGGTCAAAGGCAATTATTAACTGTATTCAATTTATTTATATAAATGCACGCGATGTAATTTACAAGAATCCGTATAGCTACATAAATATTCAGTAACTAAGATGTACGACTACGCGAAAGTTCAGCCATTAAAGTTAAAAAGGTTTTCGGTTTCGAGCTTACACGAAATAACATTAAAATATTCATGAATTGTATACATTTACATTAAATATATATAATACATAAGGGTGGAAAAGCTTCTAGTTTAGTTGTAAAAAATAATTCTTCAAGGGATTTTTCCTGTTTTTCTTGCCCAAATACAGTATTTGTAAGGTGCCACATATGGGCAAGAAAACTATAAATATGATATGTATACAAATAATTAATTTCATAATAATTTCTATATTAGTGTTTAAAATAAAACCGGAAAAACTTAAACAAAATGACTTTCGTTTTGTCTAGACATCTGTTACAGCTAATTCTACGAATTCTGAGGTAGGAAAAAAGTTGAAATGTATTACGTGCATTTTTCATTAAGTCGAAATTACTTTTTATAAAATATGTTAAAGGTAACGTACGAACGTATAGCAGTGAAATGCTCTGTTTTACCCCAATTTCCCTTTTAGTACAGAGTCCCAATTTTTAAAACATACTCGAAGATTAGGTGAACCTCAATGTAAAACTATTAAATACTATGTAATAGTTTCACATTGAGGATTTACCTAAATAATTATAAATTTATTAATAAAATACATACATATATAGAAAGGGACAACATAACATACATTACTCCGATCCCAATGTAAGGTGCACACTTCAACACTTGTGGTATGGGAATCGAAAACTACGGAGGCACCACAAACACCCGAGAAAAAGTATTTTTTTTACATTGACCCGACCGGGAACCGAACCCGAGACCTCGAGATTAATAAAATAATATGGACAGTTAATAATAATAAGTAAATAATAAGTAGCTAAGTCACTTATGTTAAGGAATTAGAAACAACTAAGGTACCACAAATACCTAGACTTTATAGAAAAAGTAGTTTTCTTCTTTAATTAGACCGGATGTCGATTCCGGAAACAAAAAGCGAAGAATTATTTATGAAATATAAAAATTAACAATTTTTTGCTTAAGATGCGGCAGTTGAAGAAAGCTTTTACAATTAACATTTCAATTTTTTTTTTAATTTGGATTATCTCACAATACTACGTAACTGGTTATAAGTAGTTACTTTGTATCCGATTGGCATTTCGCAACCATAACCTAGTCCGTCATAGACTTTAACAGATATTTTTATGGTTGTGTTTCTATCTTTTAAGAATCTGCCATCGCTTGATGCAGTACTATTTCATCAATTCTTAAAAAAATCGAGGAAACTCTGCTTTCTTTCTTCTCCAATACAATATCTTCACGCAATTCCCAATACAGGGGTAGACAGAGGTCTAGTTTAGACAATTAAGTCCTTTTGACCCACCTTCCACCGAAGATATTTTCGGGACAACGTGACAGGTGGTGAGCCCGTCGCCGCCTTTATGTCCAAGCCAACGATATAATTCGTACATAAGTTTTTGTAAAACTCATTGGTACGAGCCTGCCACTTGGGGATCGAACTCGGGTCTCTCGACTCGAAATTCCGACCACCGAGCGACTCGGCTATCGTGACTTGGCTATCTCCAACACAGAAGAACAAAAATGGGCGGAAGCTCGTGAAGCATAGCCATTCACTACTTTATTTAATAAATGTGAGATGTTATACTCGTATAACAAACAACAGAAGTATAACGTTTCAGAAATCAAAATCAAAAGAAGAAATCGAATCAGAAGTTTAACGTATATATTAATTTCGCATAACTAGTTAAATAATAATCTTCAATGCCCTGCACAAAGGCTGGTTCGTTCCTAACACTGACTAGTTATAATAAGTTTAGAAATAGATTGCGGCTATAAATTTATTTAGAGTAAGTTAGGGTAGTTAGTTGAAGCTAACTTTAGAACCAAGTATCGAAACTCGTAAGCACTTTAAAGCTGTATAGCAATATAATCATAAATAGCACTCCATAAGTAATACGGTATTTTACTATTGCTGAAACTGCAATAAACTTTTAATGTAAAGAAAACAAAGATAGTTTTAGACGTCACTTTCGTAGTATAGTAATGAGAATAATTAACATTACAACAATTTTAAACGTAATAACTTTGGCAAAGGCTTATTAAATAGTATCGAAGTTTGAAAAGTTTTCCAAGAGAAAATAAACTTAGTGATAGTCAATATTAACAATTTAATAGAGCTGCAATTAGTCAAGGAACTAATTAATACTAGTACAATATTTGAAATTTAGAAGAAACAGTATATACACTATATTTGTGGACAGGTCAGGTCAAGGTTAGTGAAATATCTAAAAGAAACGGGGACTATATATAACAAATGAATAAAAATATTAATGCAATGATATATGTTAAAAATAAATAACCTTGTACACATAGTTTTTAGCTTTAGCTTTTTTTCCGAGGGTAGGTGCGAAACCAACAACAGCTGTTTTGGAGCTCTCGTAATTTAATTAATGTTTTAAATAAATCTTAACAGTTTTTCAAAATAACTTAATTTTGCTATAATAAGTAATAGTATCTGGATATTTTGTTATAATATCACATGTATATAAGAAAGTTATAAGCACTTACATAGTACACCCTCCCTCCATAAACTTTCATAGCACTACATTTTTGTATATAACATAAAAATGGCAAATATTTTTGATGTGGAAAACATACAGAAAGAACTGGAAGGAAGTTTATTTTTTAGAATTCGAAAGACGTTTGAATGCAGCATCCACTCCACCAAACACAACACTTGTACAGTTACGTGAAGAGTTCTGCGTTTTCAAGGATCTGGTAACTTCAATGCTTAGTCTTCTACGTCAGCAAATATTAGAATTTTCGAAAAATATTGATGAGATCAACATGAGGCATCGACGGAAAGCACTCCTTTTTCATGGAATCCCTGAATCTCCAGAGTTAAATACACAGAATGAGGTACTTCAACTGATTCGTGGTAAGATGGGTCTTCCAAATATCGCCGACTCTTCTCTCAAACAGTGCCATAGACTTGGTGCGAGACAGAGCGATAAAGTTAGGCCTGTTCTTGCCTATTTTCATGACCATCACAATAAAGCAGAGGTTTGGAAGGCAAAATCCAAGTTGAAAGGATCCACTGTCTCAATCTGTGAATTTTTGACGAAAACACGACAAGCAGTTCACAAAAATGCCCGTAAGTATTTTGGGGTTAAAAATGTTTGGAGTCATGATGGGATTATTCATATTAAGCTTCCTGAAGGTCGAAAGAAGATCTCCTCTGAAAATGAGTTGGAAGCTCTGAAGGTCAAGTTTGCTTCTGCACCGTCGTCTAACAGGGCTGGCAATAGTCCTTGTCATGAAGAAAGTTTTTCAGTGAGCAAGAAGGTCTCTCATTCGCAGCAAAGCCCATCCAATTCTACTTGTCAGCAAGAAATAGCGCGAACTAATAATCCTGCTAGAACAAATCAGAAGCAGAGTGATGACATCAAAAGAGCAAGGCGTTTCGCTTCCAAGCGATAGTCTCTTCACTCCTTTAATAATCAAGGTGAAGTAATTAGAACATAATATTGACATTCTTTGTGTTTAGACTTTCACACTTTTGAATACTTGGTCTTATAACTTTATTTATTTGTTTTTAGGCCATTACTGTATTTTATTCGTAATATTTATCAAAATCTAATTATAACATCAATGTCAGTTTTTTTATTTACATAAATATTTATTTACAGAAAAAATTATGTTAATATTTACAATACTTATTAACTAAAAACTATTATAATCGTAGAGCCCTACTCCTCGTGGCATGGTACCAAGAACGCTGGCTGCATTTCCACGTTGAATGGCTAGACTTAACCGTTGAGCGAGAAAAGAGCCAGCCCTCTTGTCACCAGCGGCAACGATAAGTCGCGGATACAATTCCTTTAGAAACTGCATCGCGCGGGGACCCCACGGACCGATTGTCTCTACGGCAAATGGAACAAATATATAGTCTCCTTTCAAAGACTCATATTTACGCCATTTACCCGATTCAGCTGCCTCTGATGCCGCCCCGGCCCTTATCGAAGTACCCTTGATATGAGAGGCCGCTAATGTATCGACGCAAGTTGCGTCCCACACAAGAGCTTTGCCTCTCTCCCAAGGGACTAAAGTCAAGCCGTCGGGTCTCTTACCATCCTCCTAAATATTCCACAAGGCTCTAAAACCGATGGAATATTTATGGAAACAAGAGCCCTTCGGAGGACCTCATTCAAGGAACCGTGACGAGACAGTCTGCCGGCACTTTTTTGGCATGAAAGTCCGTGGAGGCCTAACTCGTCGACGTCGCTGCCACAAGGACATCGATGTGGTTGACAAATCGATGCTCCCAATCGTATTCCTACAGCTATACGTAAACTTTCGTTATCTAGTAATGTACCAAGGTTACTTGATGGTAAAGCATGTAGCCAGTAACTTGATTCCTTTGTCGAAACACCTAGAAAGCGGGCGCGGTCTCTGTCACAGTGAAAATTGTTCAGTAAGCATTTCTGCACATTCTGAACCAACGGGATATCCCACTGTTTTTGTGAGTTAGATTCCAGTGGAATATCCTCGCCGGGACAGAGACGCAACCATGCTTCTCTTGCCTCGTTAGCAAAGGTCAAGTCCAAGTCATTCTTAAGAATTTTACGTGACAAATCATGAACACTATGTACGGAGGCAAGGAAAGCCGGCAGCGCAATATTTGAAACCTCTCTTATACCGATACCTCCAAATCTAACAGGTAAAGTAGCTTGAGTCCAGCTAGATGAGACTAAAGATAAATTTAGAATTTTTTCCAAAGCTATTTTAAAATTAAGGTCAATTTGTTTTAAAAAATCAGAACATTTCCATGCTGGACTCGAGCGGAGTAAATAAGTAAATTTAGGAACAAGAACGCAATATTTTAAAATAGTAAGCGCTATATGAGAATTTAGAATATACAGTTTATTAACATGTTCTAAAAATTGATCAAATTTTACTTTCAAAAGAGGTTTCATACTCTCTATAAATAACGGCGCTCCAAGGAGGTAAAGGGAATCCGCCTCAGTTACTTTAATGCCAGGAGATATATTGTTAAAATTTTGAAACAAACTGTGTCTATGAGAAGACAAACGGTCAGGAATGAAAAGTTCACATTTAGTATTATTTAATTCAAGGCCAATGTTTTTAAAATTTTGAATAATTTTTTGAAGGTCATTTTGCACGTCATCTGGCTTTCCTCCCAGGGTTCCGTCATCTAGGTACCAAACATTGAGTTTGGATTTCAACTTTGAAATAATCGATTGAATTCCCAAACTAAACATGTCACATAAATATGTCATCATAATATTCATCATAATATTCATAACACATAAATATGTCAGTTTACTAAAGTAAATGACAGTAACAATGTCAAAATCACAATGTCAATGCCAGGTTATACGTGTATTACTCTATGGTCACAGATAATAACAGTGGCAGATTTTCTTTACTTCATTGAGACGACTATATACACTGCGTAGTACTTAACCTCGTCGTATTAAATTCGCTTTCTATTATTTTGGATATTTTTCAACAGTGTTTCGTTATTAGTTAATTGATGCTTCCTGTATATTTTGGACATATATTTGTAGTTCTGTTTCGGTATTGTTTTCGTTTTTGTTTTCTTTTTTTTATTTTCTACATGTTCATAATTGTGTAGTGTTTATTTTTTTTTTTCAGTTTGGTTTATTTTAATGTAAACAGTCAACTTGAGGGTTGGTGTATGATGATTGTTTGCTATCCTTCTATATCATTTTGCATGTTTGTAGCTTACTCTTAGTTTTACATATATTCTTTTAAAGTATTTGTATTTTTATTTTCATTAATATTCATATTTTTATTTTTTATTATTATTTATATTTTTATTTTACATAATTACATTAATATATATCTTATTTCATATTGTCTGATGATGATTCCTCTTATTCCTATGACTCAGACTTGTCTTTTGTTTCTTGCGATGACCAGTTAAATGACAACGTTTCTTCTTTAAATGGTCTTTTAAATAATGTGTTCCCTTTAGCCAGTAAACTGTTGAATATTTGTCACATAAATGCACAGAGTATACCAAGTCATTATGCAGAACTCGAAACTTCATTTACTAATACAAACTTTCACGCTATTTTAATTTCTGAGAGTTGGTTGAAGCCGTGTTTACAGTCAACCATGTATCCAATACCTGGTTTCGTACTTATAAGAAATGATCGTACAAATAAAGGTGGTGGTGGAGTTGCTATTTATCTTCATAGCTCTTTACCATATAAAATAATATCAACGTCTCCATCTCCATACTCTGCCTCCGATGAACACTTATTTGTGGAACTTGATGTCAAGGGCACAAGGATAGCTCTCGGAGTAGTGTATTGTCCTCCTTCTACTGATTACTTCGCCAATTTGGAAATGGCTCTCGAAAACATAGGTTCTAAGTATACACACTGCATAATCATGGGGGATTTCAACACTGATATTCTGAATAATTCTTCTCGTACACAAAAACTTCACTCGATCTTGGAATTTTACCTTTAAGGGCTACCCATCATAATTTCGACACTCAAGACTCTCTTTTAGATCTCATTATTACTAGTTCTTCTGATCATGTGGTTGCACATGGTCTACTTCCAGCCCCAGGATTCTCCCGACATGACTTTATTTATGCTTCGTATAAGCTTAGACCGCCTAAACGTGGTACTTCATTTTTACACTTCCGTAACTTTACTAAGATAAAGTTGGATAATTTGCACAGTGATGCGTCTCAAATTAATTTTGCCTCGCTGGCGGCTGCTTCCGTGGTCGATGAAAAGGTACATGCCCTAAATATCACGATAATTAGTCTGTATGATGCTCATGCTCCAGTCCATAAGGTCAGAGTTAAACGTTTGCCAGCTCCCTGGATGACTGACGATGTGCGGAGGGCAATGGACAGGCGAAACCGAACTTTCTTGCGATTCAAGAGGTCTCGTATTGAAGAAAACTGGTTGTCTTTTAAAATGGCTAGGAACAGGTGTAACCAGATGATACGAACTGCTAAACGCCGATACTTCCTAAACAATATAACTAACTCTTCACCAGCTGATGTGTGGAAATTTCTCAATTCGATGACATAACTTACTGAGTAACTTTCAGTCTGGGTTTCGTCCTGGCCACAGCACCACAACTGCACTACTTAAAATCACTGATGATATTCGTGAGGGTATGGAGAAGAAGAAAGTTACAGTTATGATGCTTGTGGACTTTTCGAATGCTTTTAACACAGTCGACCATGATATCCTTCTTGCAATTTTTTCTAACTTTAAATTCGCTTCCACGGTATTGGAGTGGTTCTCTTCTTATCTTCGCGGACGTCAGCAATCGGTCTATATAGGACAAAAGACCTCTCAATGGGCGGGACTAGGTTGTGGCGTTCCGCAAGGCGGTATACTTTCTCCCATTATCTTCTCAATTTTTATAAATTTTATCACTTCTAATATTAATTGTTCGTACCATCTGTATGCAGACGACCTGCAGATTTATGTACAGTCTGATATTGAAGAATTCCATGATGCAATTAATAAATTAAATGACTGTCTAAAAGCAGTATCAGACTGGTCCTTACGCTTTGGAGTATCTGTGAATGCAACAAAATGCCAATCTTTGCTGGTTGGTAGTACTAAAATGCTAGCTAAAGTCGATGTTGGAAACCTACCCTTTATACGTTATAACGATGCAGTGATTCCATTTTCGGGCTCTGTTAAAAATTTTGGGCTACATATCGATAACACCTTGAACTGGGGAAAACACATAACTGAAGTTAGCCGTAAAGTAACCGCCACGCTACGAGTGCTCTATCGCCTCAAAAATCTTCTTCCATGGGAAACTAAGCTTATGCTTGTCCAGACGCTCATTTTACCAATCATTGATTATGCAAATGTGTGCTACTGTGATTTGAACAAAGATCTTCTAAACAAGCTAGAGCGCCTTGTTAATAATTGTATAAGATATATTTTCAACCTTCGTAAGTATGACCATATTTCACAATACCGTTCTCGTCTTAAATGGCTTACTATTCAACAAAGGCGAAACTCTAGAATTCTGCTTGTTCTTTTCTCAATCATAAATGATACTACTTACCCTTCGTATCTTAATGATAAATTTTAGTTTCAATGCTCAATTCATGATCGGTGCCTGCGGTCTTCATCTAATTACAAGATGAGTATCCCGCAACACTTTACCAATTTTGTTGGTCACTCCTTTACCATTCAGGCTACACTGCTCTGGAATTCTTTGCCCGAAGACATCAGAAAAGTTACCAATAAGTCGATATTTAAAAGACTTGTACGTGAACACCGTTTAACTCTCAGTTAGAATTAGTGATTGGTCATTACAGTCATAATAATGTTTTTTAAGTTTTATATATGTATGTATGTATATGTATAAATATACATAATATGTATATATGTGTGTATGAATGTATATGTATATATATGTATATATGTGTGTATGTATGTTTATGTATATATATTTATTATTTGAATTAGTATTTTATATTGCATCTTTATTTTCGTTAGGTCCTATATTGAATTTTTCTTCCTCTGTAACCCAGTTTAAAGCACCTTAACAATATTTCTCCACGCCTCGGGTTGACTGGCAGAGAATGCCTAATGGCATTAAGTCCGCCCTTTGTATAACTTTCTTTGTGAGGTTTGCAATAAAGTGTAAATAAATAAATAGCCCTTAAACTTGTTACAAATATCCTTTAATACTTAAAGTAACTACGTAACATGTTACTGAACAAAAAATAACATTTTTTAATTTTTGTCATTAGTCACGATAGCCGAGTGGTTGGGTGATCGGAATTTCGAGTGAAGAGAGCCGAGTTCAATCCCCAGGTGGGAGGCTCGTACCAAAGGGTTTTTTCAAAAACTTATTAATAATTTACGAATTATATCGTTGGTTTGGACATAAAGACGGCGACGAGCTCAGCACCTGTCACGTTGTCCCGAAAATATTCTCGTCGTTGTCGTCTTCAGTGGAAGGTGGGTCTAAGGAAGTTAATTGTTTAGACTAGAGCTATGTCTACCCCTGTATTGGGAATAGCATGAAGACATTTTTTTTATTTATTATTTTTTGTCCCTATATATGTATTTTTTATTATTCATTTTTATAACTAGATAATAACATATTTAAATATCATTTGAATATTATTAACATTAATAATAATTTATATTGACATTATTGTTTTAAATTCTTGCAATTGATGTTTGTAATTATTTTTTCTGGTTCTTAGCAGAAAAAAAAAATAATCACTCCTCTCCACAGTTCGTAAAAAAATCTTTTTCATGATTTTTAGTGACTCATAAATATGGTCATTTTCTGAATCCTTTGTTGTGTGACCAGTTCAATGATAAAGCTACTACATTGATGTGATGTATTAAAAAATCTGCTCTCAAGTGAAAATAAAATATTTATGGAATTTTAACGAATTCAACGTGTCGTTTAAATTCCATATTTCCATATTCTGCAAAAAATACACAAAAATTATTATTTTATCTGGCCAATTTAAAAAAATATATTTTTACGCCATTTCCAATACAGGAGTACACAGAGGTCTAGACATTTAAGTCGTTTCGACCCACCTTCCATCAAAAATATTTTTGGCACAACTAGACTGGTGGTGAAACCGTCGCCGTCTTAAAGTAGAAGCCAACGATATAATTCGTACATAAGTTTTTGAAAAAACCCAAGATAAAAGATACATAAATTAGGTAACTATAAAATTATTCTCAAACTATATTTACTTACTAATTAAAAGTATTACACAAAACTACAAAGGGTTTAAGTCGTTTTTATTTTAAACGGCTTAAAATTTATTCCATTTCTACTATTCTAAATTTATTTGTTCTTGGTATGTACTGTCCACGCGTCCAATATTACTTTCATTCGAAAACCGATTTAAAATTTAAATTACTTTCCATTGTGCTAGCAGTAGCAATCACTATTAAATAATGTAATATTAATTCTAGTTTTTATTCATGATGAAATAATTAGGTATAATTTTGAAGTTGATTCAATGACATAATACTTAATACGTAGTATACAATATTTTCTATTAAAAACTATAACGCTTCAAGATAAAATCAATAATTAAAATCGAATTTATCGATTGCAAAAATGCTTAATATTAAAAGTATATGTATCTGTACAATTTTTTTGTAGATATTTCTCACGATAACATTCCTGACGTAGTAGCCAGAAGGAACGGTTCGGCAAGTGTTTTGATAGTAACATGTCATCACTCACTTCTATCCGATCTATAATTCAATTTCACACAGTATATTTTCTTTACTACTCGTTTTTCACATATTTTTCAAACCCGAACGTATTTATAACAATAATTTATTTATTCTAACAGAGTCCATAGGTGCCACAATAAAAAAGAAACAAATTAAAATACACTTACACTCAATCTTGCTTAATATTTATATTTTTAAATTTAACTATTATGTCCATGTTAATATTGAGACATAATCATATAATAAGTATATTATATCGTAAGCTTGGACATTAAGAACGCGAAAAGGACGTAATTTCCTTGACCTCTGCCTACCCTGTACCTTATTGCGAATTTTTTGTTTAATTTTCGGGCGACCAAGAAAACGCCGCACGTATAACGAATAGGTCGCATTGTGTTCAGTTATTTTTTTTAGTTCTTTTGATATACACCCGTGTTTTGATTGTATGTAACAGAGTTGGTACCAGCACTACAGCATGTACGAGTATGTTATGGCGTTCCCTTTTCAATAAACTCTATATTCATAGATGACCTCCTTGAAAGAGTGGTGTTCACGGCGGTTTTATAGTGCCGCCAGCTCTGAGGTCCCGGGTTCGATTTCCGTTCAAGTCAATATTGAAAATTCATTTTTTATATTGTCTGGTTTTTGTGGTACCTGCGTTATGTCTCATCTCATAACACAAGTGCTTAAGCCAACTTACATTGGGATTAAAGCAATGTATGTGATGTTGTCCTCGCGGTAGCGGCTAAAGAATATTACCACTCCCTTTCTTCACGAGGATGTCGTAAGAGGCGACTAAAGGAATCAGCCTTGAGTATCGTTATTGCAACCGATAGATGGCGGGATAACAGTCTCTTAAAAATATCAGACCAAAATAATCAGACTAAAAATGGGCAGCAGCGTCTGAGATGCGATTGGTCTGGTACTGCGATCACCAAACCGCTTGCCGAGCGTGGTGATTATGGCAAATCCTCCCTATGCGAGAGGCCTATGTCCTGCAGTAGACTTTAATAGGCCGATATGTATATATGTGAAGTTGTTCCTACCTATCTATATCTATGTAATGAATATATTGAATTTAATATACAGTAGTTTTACGTAGTTTTAAGAATTCAAGTAAAGAAAGTTGCTTCATAAGTCTTAGTCGAAGGCGGTCAGTTTCCAATTACTCAGAAGTTAGTTACAGGAAGCTTAAGTGTCATCGCCAACAATTTGTAAGCTTGCATAGACTGCTTTGCTTGACATAACTTTCATAAGTTTGCGTCGCTAACTTTGCAGCACCGTAAGGCATGAAGAAATATTAATTTTGCTCATTATAACTTATATGAAACTGTTATGTGTTTCTGCTGGATTCTAGTCACGGTAATCAAGCGGTTGGATTGGAATTTCAAGCTTGAGAATCGAGTAAGATCCCGAAGATAGGTGGTAAGGCTTTTACCCATGAGTTTTTTTAAAACTTATTTACGGTTTATATCGTTGGCTGGACATACAGGCGGTGACGGGATCACCATCTGAAAAATGTCTTCAGTGAAAGATGGGTCGAAAATACTTAATTGTTTGGACCTCTGCTTACCCTAGTATTGAGAATAGCGTTTAGATATTTTTTTGTTACAATATTCTTCCCTAGTCTTTATCTGGTCATTATTTTTTTTTATAGGCCGGCAAACGAGCAGGCGGCTCACGAGATGGTAAGTGATTACCGCCGCCCATGAACACCCGCAATACCAGAGGCATAGCAGATACGTTGCCGGCCTTAGACTGCCCCTTTTTGTCACTTTGTTAGTAGTTCAACTGCCTTCGTAGCTAAGGGTAGCAGGTTCGACTCCTGCTATAGGCACTATCGCTATTTCGCACACATTTGACTAATTTTAACATTTGTGCTGGAGTCGAGAATGTAAGTATATATCTATGTATGTTGTACCGTTAACGCTAACGTCCTATCACGTTGTTCCAGGATAGGCTTCAGTTAAAAGTCGAAAGAACCTAGTTGTCTAGACATAAAAATCACTGTTTACATTAAAGTCACGACAGCCGAGTGGTTGGATGGTCGAAATTTCGAGTAGAGAGACCTGAGTTCGATCCCCAGGTGTGGCAGGTTCATATCAATAGGTTTTCCAAAAACTTATGGACGAATATCGTTGGCTTGGACATAAAGTCGGCGACGGGTTCTACACCTGTCACGTTCTCCTGAAAATATCTTCGATGGATGGTGGGTCGAATGGACTTAATTGTCTAGACTAGACCTCTGTCTACCCCTGTATTGGAAAGTGCGTGAAGATATTTATTTATTTTATTTATTTTACATCAATATAAGTGAAGACAAAAATTAAATAATCAGCTTTTAATTACCAGAGGCAATTTATTTAATTTTAAAACTTTGCAGTAAATTTCACGTCAAGGTTAATTCGGTTTGCAACCGTAGCAGATATACTTTGTTCCCGATGACAGTTAAAGGTCTAAATAATTTATGTTAAGCATTAGGTAATATAGCGCTACGTGAAAATCAAAACTGATTTGTCTTTTATACTCATCAGTCGATGACAAACATAGACAATTGGGCAATATAACGTAAAGTGATGTAACACTTGTACATAAATATACCTAATAAATAAATAAATAAACTTCACGCAATTCCCAATACAGGGGTACTGTCTACCCCGTAGATCAAGTCTAGACAATTAAGTCCCTTTGACCCACCTTCCACCGAAGATATTTTCGGGACAACGTGACAGGTGGTGAGCCCGTCGCCGCCTTTATGTCAAAGCCAACGATGAAATTCGTACATAAGTTTTTGTAAAACTCATTGGTACTGCCACCTGGGGATCGAACTCGGGTTTCTCGACTCGAAATTCCGACCACCAAACAACTCGACTATCGTGACTTATATATAAATATACCTGAAAAATATAAACGCATTTGATATGATTCTGATCTTCAGCAACTTATTTTTGCCTAACCAATTTCCTAATAATTATATAGTAACTTCTACGATGGTGGAGCTAATGTGCTAATAAATCTCACCCCACCTGTCCGTAAAGGTTCTTATTATCTTGTAACAAACAAGTCTTTGGAAATATACTACAGGCATTTTATCTTTAATTTTAGAAAGTAAAATAAATCTTCTCAACGCAGGGGTAATTTTAAGTTTACTTTAGTTGAAACACCTTTGTAATTTTTATGGTCTGGAAAAGTTATATGCAGCAGAGGCCTATAGCTACTCCCGAATGACGACGACAGTCTCACCACCTGTCACGATGTTCTAAGACTAGGCTCCGGTTAAATGTAGGGCGAAGAGATAAAGTGGTCTAGAATTTTTTTTTATTTTTTTGTATCATCATGCAATTATCAATACAGGGGCAGACAGAGGTACTACTATTCTAGACTAGTCTAGACTATACTGGTCTAGACAATTAAGTCCATTTGACCCACGTTCAACCGATGATGTTTTTGGGACAACGTGACAGGTGGTGACCCCTTCGCCACCTTTATATCCAAGCGAACGATATAATTCGTACGTAAGTTTTTGAAAAACCCATTGGTACGCGCCTGCCCCAACGGGATTGAACTCGGGTCTTTTGACTCCAAATTCTGACCATCCAACACCTCGGCTATCGTGACACCAAATTTATTTTAATATTAATGTTAAGAATGAATGAATGAATGAATATACTTTTATTGTCCACCACAAATAGTAGGATACACAAAAGTGACAAAGAATGCAAAATGAAATTATGAAATACACAATTTGGCGGCCTTATCGCTTCTTAGCGGTCTCTTCAAGGCAACCAATGGCGTAAAGGAAAAGTTTATTACGTAGGTGGTGCAATAGAAATATACATATTATATAAAGGAGATACATACAATAATATGTACATAGAAGAATATAAATACTAGTCCCCAAACAATGTAATCATAAATGTAAGCTTAAAAATACAATATAAAAATCAATAATACAGTATTACATCCTAATGGTATTCAAGTGATTGAGACAGATAATACTCTCGTAATAATTTTTAAAGGCAGGGCAATCCACAATTTGACAGCCTGTATTGTAAAAGATTTTTCACAGGATGTTGTTTTGTGATTTGGCACCCTTAAAATAAGCTTCCTGGAAGAGCGTAAATCTATATAAGGTGGAGTACAGACATGAAACAAGACACAGTACAAAATAGAAAGAATATGCAAATTCCGACGAAGTCGGATTGGTAACCGCTTGAGACGTATACGAAACTGAGAAACTGGTCATATGTATTTACGCAATCCAAATATGAACCGACTAAGTGCCAATTAAATAAGCTTGCAAGCTTATTTAATTGGCACTTAGTTATATCTATATAGCTCAACATAATCGAGAATTCGAAGGAAAAGAGTCTGTGCATAATTTTTGTAGGAATATATTGAACTTAGAGCTACAAAAGTTTTCCTACTAACTTCATTTAAATGGCGTATCCAACTTAAGGTACGGTCAAGATAAATGCCTAAGTCCTTAACATAACACAAAATGGGATAACAACTCCAGTGACTCCATACCATACCAGTCAATTCTCGAGATAAATTTCCGGCTGCCAATAATTATTGCCTGAGACTCATAAGGATTGACTATGAAGCCATGTGATTTTCTCCACGTAAGAATCTGATTTAAGTCGTGAAGAGTAAGAATATTTTTTCTTATAAATAGCTTGAGACATATCACCTCCATCTCAGAGGTTGTTATCATTAACTCACTCATTTATATAATAATAAATAAATAATAAAAATATAAATATCTTCACGCGATTCCCTAAACAGGGGAAGACAGAGGTCTAGTCTAGACAATTAAGTCCCCACGACTCACCTTCCACCGAAGATATTTTTGGGACAACGTGACAGGTGGTGACCCCTTCGCCATCTTTATATCCAAGCGAACGATATAATTCGACATAAGTTTTTGAAAACCCATTGGTACGAGCCTACCAACTGGGGATCGAACTCAGGTCTCTTGACTCGAAATTCCGACCACCCTACCACTCGGCTATCGTGACACCAAATTTATTTTAATATTAATGTTAAGAATGAATGAATGAATGAATATACTTTTATTGTCCACCACAAATAGTAGGATACACAAAAGTGACAAAGAATGCAAAATGAAATTATGAAATACACAATTTGGCGGCCTTATCGCTTCTTAGCGGTCTCTTCAAGGCAACCAATGGCGTAAAGGAAAAGTTTATTACGTAGGTGGTGCAATAGAAATATACATATTATATAAAGGAGATACATACAATAATATGTACATAGAAGAATATAACATATACTAGTCCCCAAACAATGTAATCATAAATGTAAGCTTAAAAATACAATATAAAAATCAATAATACAGTATTACATCCTAATGGTATTCAAGTGATTGAGACAGATAATACTCTCGTAATAATTTTTAAAGGCAGGGCAATCCACAATTTGACAGCCTGTATTGTAAAAGATTTTTCACAGGATGTTGTTTTGTGATTTGGCACCCTTAAAATAAGCTTCCTGGAAGAGCGTAAATCTATATAAGGTGGAGTACAGACATGAAACAAGACACAGTACAAAATAGAAAGAATATGCAAATTCCGACGAAGTCGGATTGGTAACCGCTTGAGACGTATACGAAACTGAGAAACTGGTCATATGTATTTACGCAATCCAAATATGAACCGACTAAGTGCCAATTAAATAAGCTTGCAAGCTTATTTAATTGGCACTTAGTTATATCTATATAGCTCAACATAATCGAGAATTCGAAGGAAAAGAGTCTGTGCATAATTTTTGTAGGAATATATTGAACTTAGAGCTACAAAAGTTTTCCTACTAACTTCATTTAAATGGCGTATCCAACTTAAGGTACGGTCAAGATAAATGCCTAAGTCCTTAACATAACACAAAATGGGATAACAACTCCAGTGACTCCATACCATACCAGTCAATTCTCGAGATAAATTTCCGGCTGCCAATAATTATTGCCTGAGACTCATAAGGATTGACTATGAAGCCATGTGATTTTCTCCACGTAAGAATCTGATTTAAGTCGTGAAGAGTAAGAATATTTTTTCTTATAAATAGCTTGAGACATATCACCTCCATCTCAGAGGTTGTTATCATTAACTCACTCATTTATATAATAATAAATAAATAATAAAAATATAAATATCTTCACGCGATTCCCTAAACAGGGGAAGACAGAGGTCTAGTCTAGACAATTAAGTCCCCACGACTCACCTTCCACCGAAGATATTTTTTGGGACAACGTGACAGATGGTGAGCCCGTCGCCATCTTTATGTTCAAGCCAACGATATAATTCGACATAAGTTTTTGAAAAACCCATTGGTACGAGCCTACCAACTGGGGATCGAACTCAGGTCTCTTGACTCGAAATTCCGACCACCCTACCACTCGGCTATCGTGACACCAAATTTATTTTAATATTAATGTTAAGAATGAATGAATGAATGAATGAATGAATGAATGAATGAATGAATGAATGAATGAATGAATGAATGAATGAATGAATGAATATACTTTTATTGTCCACCACAAATAGTAGGATACACAAAAGTGACAAAGAATGCAAAATGAAATTATGAAATACACAATTTGGCGGCCTTATCGCTTCTTAGCGGTCTCTTCAAGGCAACCAATGGCGTAAAGGAAAAGTTTATTACGTAGGTGGTGCAATAGAAATATACATATTATATAAAGGAGATACATACAATAATATGTACATAGAAGAATATAAATACTAGTCCCCAAACAATGTAATCATAAATGTAAGCTTAAAAATACAATATAAAAATCAATAATACAGTATTACATCCTAATGGTATTCAAGTGATTGAGTCAGATAATACTCTCGTAATAATTTTTTTTACAATTTTGTCTGTCTGTCAGTCTGTTTGTTCCGGCTAACCTCTGAAACGGATGGACCGATTTTAACAGGGCTTTCACTGAGAGATGGCTAATGTTATAAGGAGCAACATTGGCTACTTTTATTTTAGAAACATAATAAGGGTTCTGCGTTGTGTTAACCTGCGGACAAAGCCGCGGGGGTAGCTAGTCTCTACATGTAAATAAAATTGGAGTGTGTGTTTGTAATAATGAAATGACCGTTTTTTACAACACATATATGAATATATACGGTACATACAGCAAAATATTTTTTTTTTTACAATTTTGTCTGTCTGTCTGTCTGTCTGTCTGTCTGTCTGTCTGTCAGTCTGTTTGTTCCGGCTAACCTCTGAAACGGATGGACCGATTTTAACAGGGCTTTCACTGAGAGATGGCTAATGTTATAAGGAGCAACATTGGCTACATTTATTTTAGAAACATAATAAGGGTTCTGCGTTGTGTTAACCTGCGGGCAAAGCCGCGGGGGGTAGCTAGTCTCTACATGTAAATAAAATTGGAGTGTGTGTTTGTAATAATGAAATGACCGTTTTTTACAACACATATATGAATATATACGGTACATACAGCAAAATATTTTTTTTTTTACAATTTTGTCTGTCTGTCTGTTTGTTCCGGCTAACCTCTGAAACGGATGGACCGATTTTAACAGGGCTTTCACTGAGAGATGGCTAATGTTATAAGGAGCAACATTGGCTACATTTATTTTAGAAACATAATAAGGGTTCTGCGTTGTGTTAACCTGCGGGCAAAGCCGCGGGGGGTAGCTAGTCTCTACATGTAAATAAAATTGGAGTGTCTGTTTGTAATAATGAAATAACCGTTTCTACGAAATGTATATGAATACGTACGGTACATACACCAAAATAACATTTTTTTACAATTTTTGTCTGTCTGTCTGTCTGATCCGGCTAATCTCTAAAATGGCTGGACCGATTTTGTCAGGACTTTCACTGGCAGATAGCTGATGTTATAAGAAGTAACTTAGGCTTTACTTTTAATGTAGAAAAATAGTTAGGGGCTAGATTAATTGGTAAACGGTGGGCAGCTAGTATATAATATGTATTATTTATAAGCGCTTTCTCGAACCCGGGAGCCCGGAAAGATATTTATTACAGTTATCATAGTCTACTGAGATCGAAAACCTAACCCATTTTTATCTTATCATCTACATACCCACAGTTAATGAGATATCTCTGTATTTAATGTTATATTGCAGTATATAAGGCATGTATTATGTACTACGTAAACGAAATTATGAGCCTAGTACCGGCACCCTACAACATTTTATGCCGAGGCGTGGCTTTGCAGTAATTACTTGAAGGACGGCTGCGCAGCTGCAATTCCTTTGCTTTTATGAATATTAATTATTCGGACGGCCGTTGATGATCTCTTGTCATTAGACGGGCCGCACTCTTATTTTAACCATCTTCTAAAAGCAAAAGGTCTTATTTTTACATACTATAAAAATATCTTCACGACATTCCCAATTCTGGGGTATAAAGAGGTGTAGACAATGTAGTCCTTTCAACTCAATTTTCACAAAAAAAATTTTTAGGACAGAGTGACAGGTAGCCAGTCACCGTCTTTCTGTCCAAGCCTACTATATAATTGGTACAAAAGTTTTGAAAAAAAAAAAAAAAAATGATACGAGCCTGCCACCCAGGGATCGAATTCGGGTTTCTTGACTCTTTATTCAACTACTCGGCTATCATGACTTACTATAATAAAATAAATCTTTACACTTAAGCACGCCATTGGTACAGGTAATACGATAAAAGACCACTGCTAGACATAGGGCTCTCCTCCTAAAAGACCTAAGATGCAGGTTTTTATTCACCGGTCTGGTTAGTTTTAGGGTGGAAGTTTTCAAGATAGCTTTTTCCTTACTTGTAACTTACAACACACGTGGTAACAAAATTTGTGGGCCAAGTACTTACAATTACTTATTAATATTATCTCAGTAGACAGAGGTCCAAACATTTAAATCCTTTCGACCCACCTGTCACTGAACACATTTTTTTGAGAAAACGTGACAAGTGTTGTGCCTGACGCCATTTTTATATCTTAACCATATAAATCGTACATTTACCACAAACAAAACAAAACACATGTATCACAAACAAAAAAACTCATTTTACCTTGCGTCGAATTTTGATCACCCAACCACTCGGCTATTGTGACTACTTATTTTTTATCCTAGTATTATTTTTTCATAATAAAATTATATGTATATGTGAATAATATATGGTAACATAATTATTTTTATGTACGGTTAACTTGGACACTAAAATGGAGATTGGACCACCACCTGTCATGTTGTCATAACAGTTTGCCTCCTAAGCAAGCCACGAAAACCTTCCTCAGAAGGCTTCCTTATCGGCATTTGCGTCCAATCCTGTACATTTAAAGATTTTTCGATGAGTGAAGTGGCAGTTTTTAGAGTCCCAGTAGCTACTTACCATCAGATGAACAAATAGTTTCACCTCAATCATTTAAAAAAAATAGTCACTCTTGATTAGGTAGCTCGATAAACAGACACACAGCCGACTTTGAATGGAGAAAAATCAATGGAGAAAAATAAAAAATTAAAATGATTAAAAAAATCTTAAGTCCCTTATTATAGAATAGATTTCTAGAATGAAGACATATCACAGGGTTTCGTTAGTTTAATACATTCAGAAACTACTTTATACGACTGCAAAACAATCTTCAACATCTCATCAATATTTTTAAATAAAATACTTTGAAATTTAAACTCAGACAGATTTAATAAACATACAGTGTCAGCATTCAAAGTGAATAGTTAAAAACAAATATTAGTTCTACGAACGCTGATTAAATCAAAATCTAAATACATTTTAGTTGTAAATTTATATTAGAAAAAATCAAGTATCAGACAAAATATATCTCAATTGGTGTTTTTGCCACCAAGGATAATTATATCTACAACAATGATAATAAAGTCACGATAGCCGAGTGGTTGGGTGGTTGGAATTTCGAGTCAAGAGACCCGAGTTCGATCCCTAGGTGGTAGGCTCGTACCAATGGGTTTTTCAAAAAGTCATGTATGAATTATATCGTTGGCTTGGACATAAAGACGGCGACGGGCTCACCACCTGTCACGTTGTCCAGAAAATATCTTCGGTGGAACAATAATAATGAGAGATTATTCTTAGAATTTGTCACAAATCGTTATATCTTTTCAGTACGTTCTCGGAGCAAGCATATAACACATTTTTTTTCGTCGACTGGTAACGGTAAGCAGCGTTTAAAGTACGAAATATGCGATCCTGGAATCGAACCCAAGAAATGGAGATATCGGTACTCTAATCTGAAAAAATATAGATATAGATTAATAAATAAAAAAGACAGAGAGGGGTGGACAGAGGTCTAGACAATTAAGTCATTTCCACCCACCTTCCACCGAAGATATTTATGGCACAACGTGACAGACAGGTGGTGAGCCCGTCGCTTTATGTCCAAGAGTCGTACATAGGTTCTTGAAAAAACCCATTGGTACGAGCCTGCCACCTATAGATCGTCTATCGTAAATTATTATTATTATACTTATATAAATACGCATATATAGGGACAACATCACATACATTGCACTGAACCCAAAGTGAGTAGCTAAAGCACTTGTGTCATGGAATCGGAAACAACGAAGGTACCACAAACACTTAAATCCGAGTGGTTGTCTCCTAATTTCCGGGAATCGAACCCGGGACTTGAGAGAAAGCGAGTACATTCGCCCAAAGAGGTTTTAAAAATTTCGCGTGATCCTCAAACCAAAATATTACCCTGCAGATGAATCTCTTCACAGCAGCGCACAAACGTAAAACAAAATAAATTTAAGTTCTGTTGTTGGCGTTGAGCCCAGCTCTTAGTACGAATGTGCACTCGATTCCAAGCACGTATCATTGTGTTTGGTATTTATGAAATTCAGGTGCAGTTGTATACAGGTTTATGTAACACCGATTAAAAAATCATAAAAGTGAACTTTTCTTTAGATAAAAAAGATGGGCAATGCTTAATGTAAGTTATTAGCAACGCTAAAGGATATCCGCAATTTCAAGGCGATAGGCTCACCACCTGACACGTTGTTACAAAAAGGCTTCGATGAAAGGTCTCACCTTTCATCCAAGCCTTATGTGCTTAATTGTCTAAACCTCTACCTAACCAGTATTGGGATTGCTGTGAAGATATTTATTTTATGCATTTACTTAGGTAAACATTCTGAATCATTTCATGTTACGTAGATGCAGTAAGAACTAACAAAATACTAAATTAGTGTTTCGTTTCTTGATTATGTATGTGTTATTTACAATATGTTTTCCCCCATACATGTCCAGAGCGCCATTGTACGCTAAAAACCTGCAACATTAGCAATATTGCCGTATGGTTGCGACGTAAAAATGTGGACGACACCCACGGGAAGAAAGGTCCCCGTAAGGTGGGTGTCGTAAAAGGCTGACTAAAGTAAACCTTAAAAAGGCTAATACACATGTACACGACATAGATGGTGGAATAACTATGTTGAAATATAGTAAACCAAAAGTCTGCTACAGCGATCGTTAATCCCTTGTGAAATAGGCCTTTTACAGGCCGTTAGTAAATAAGGAAAATGACCCAAATTAATAAGCATACATACAATATATTAATTCACAAACTTATTTTGCAATTAAAAAAGGAAATTACTTCTTTTATTGGCTTTTCAAAAGTAAATACATAAGCGAAATAAGGTAAAGAATAACCTTTTAGGATATTAAATATATAGTAGTTTAAGGTCACATTTACAAAGAATAAGTAAGGTACTGAATTGATGGTAATATATGAAAGCGAAATAGGCTTTCATTTTAAATTCTATTTAATCGGCTTTTTCTATTCAATGTGTTGCTCTTATTTCTCAAAGCGACTTAGAGTTAATGGAAAATAAAAAAATCCTAAAGGATCTCACTGAAACAAATTAAAATTTAAATATAATACTGGAGCTGCTAGGTGATATCATCAAAAATATTGTAAAACCTTAGTTTATGAGCATTTCTAGAATATAATTATTAAAGTTAATTATAAAACATTGTACATAAAGAGAAGGACTATAAGTGTGATAAGTTATTTAAAAAATTCAATTATGAAATCATTCAATAATTTCAGCCATATTTAGTCATTAATCTTATGGACTATATATTTAATCTTTAATGGCTATTGACAGATGGATGGATAAGCATACTGAAAATGACCAGATCAAAATAAATACATAGATGGAGGCTGTGTCTCAGGAATGAAGATTCTGTTATCACGATCATCAACCCGTCTGCCGAGCGTGGCGATTATGGAGAATTCTTAAAATCCTTCTTAAAATCCATTTTTTTAAATTATGTGTAAAGCAAGCTAAACTAAGTGACGACTTCAGTATTTCTAAACTATAAATAATCGCTAAGTGAAGACATATGGACATGTGCTAAGATGAAATGCCTAATTGCCCTGGCTTTGTTACGCTGGAGAGTACAAGCGTACGAGTACAAGCAATCACCCAGATTAACTCCTAGGCAGAAAAAGTATGTAAACACATTGTGTAGAATACTTTTTACTCTGGACATGATTTTGCTTACGCAATTTTTTTGCCTCATTTTAAGGCTTTTAAGTTATGCTAAACTTTTTGTTATTAAATTAAAGAGAAATAAATGTTTTTAACATTTCTACTGACACTGTGATATTAAGCTGTCATTTGCAAAAGTGACAGTAGATGGCGCCGATACCATAAACAGGCGTAATTAAAAAAAGTGATTTAAAATTTCAACTGATGCATGTAAGACACGGTGGCTCAGGTGGTTGAGGCATTGCCACGGTTCGGCAAAGGTCGCGGGTTCGATACCCGCTTGTGTCAGTAGAAATTTTAAATCAATTTAATGATTTTGTTTAACAAATTTTTCTTTTAGTTTGGGCACCTATATAAGTACATTTTATAGCGTACAAAAAATCCGCGGGGATTTCGATATTTCACCGGAAAAGCTGCGGCCAGGATCTAATATTTCCAAAACGGAATCAGATCTATATAATCAGAATGTAATATATCTAATTTCCCCAGTATTAATAATAGGGTTACTAAAATATTGTATGTTTTTACATAGAAAATACAGTTTTCAAGAAAATTGGTTATTTAGTTTTTACACGTTCAGACCATCAGGAGATTCTTGTCAATAAATGTCAGAAAGCAATAAATGAAGCATTCTCAGCTTTTTTTCATGCCGCACGCCGCATTTCCTCCGGTTTTACGTCGCATTTATGAGATTCACGCCGTCGCATATCGCGGTTTTCGAGGAAATGATGATGTGAGTAGTTTGTAAATTCTATGTATTACATCAACGATATTTGAAATCAGAAATCTTTTTCATGTTTGTTGATATAAGAAACAAGTGAATTCAGTACTTTAATCATTTTTATATACTTTAAAATTTTAACGATTAAATGAAATAATTATTAATGGCTAAATTCACTTCCAATCGGTTTAGCTACTACTAATAGACATATATAATTACATACGTGATTTAGCAATTAAAAAAAATTATAACCAAATTTTAATAATTTCAATCTTTCGTCAGGGTGAGAGGAATGAGTTAGCGACTATTTTAATTATTTAATATAAATAATTATTTAATTACTAAAGCGTTTTTAGTTAAATTAATTTATTTACTATAAGTCACGATAGCCGAGTGGTTGGGTGGTCGGAATTTCGAGTCAATAGACCCGAGTTCGATCCCCAGTTGGTAGGCTCGTACCAATGGGTTTTTCAAAAACTTATGTACGAATATCGTTGGCTTGGACATAAAGACGGCGACGGGCTCACCACCTGTCACGTTGTCCCAAAAATATCTTCGGTGGAAGGTGGGTCGAAGGGACTTAATTGTCTAGACTCGACATCTGTTTACCCCTGTATTGGGAATTGCGTGAAGATATTTTATTTTATTTTTTTTTTACTATCGCAGCGCAACATTTATTGAAAGAGTTTTGTTGAACATTTATTCATATACAGAGACGGTTCTCCTTGCCTCAATGCCCAGATATCTTCCATATATACCTATGACCTAACGGTTGCAATGGGACATCACTCGTATACTTTTCCTTTATTTCGAATTAACAATTAATACGGCAACACCATGGTAACATTTTAAGCACATTTAACATCCGTCTTTCGCATACTTAACACGTTAAAAAATATATATTCCACAAATATATTATTTTAATCACAACTGCAAAAGGGTTTTTTGCAAATCTCCTTAAACACGAAATGAAAACCAACGTTTTATGTACGAAATACATAAGAAATTAGAGTGAATCTGTGTCAACACAAGTGAGCTTACATTTCAATTTCCATTTAATCCGTTATTTCATCGGATTTTGCTGTTCGATTTAAGGGTTATTTTCACCGAGCAAACATCTGTCTAAAATTTGATTTTTTTAACCTCTTAATCGTTTTTTCATCGCAGTCCATTTAGCAAGCGTTGGTAAACCTATTTGGGGTTGCCTGGTAATAGTAATGTTAAATATACCAATAATGTTAAAAATAAAGAAGAAGGGTCAAGAGTACCGGGATACCTCTAAACGTGTATGAAAAAGCGAAAGAGGTTCGTGATACTTGACGATCTGTCCTCGCTGGCTACCCCGTCTGGGTTTGTGTGTGACGATAAGTAAGTACTAAGGGACATTATATAACGATTAGAAGCGTTTCCGTAGTTACGACGTTGGTTCACTGCAGCTCTTCTCGTTATCTCACTGCGCTTCATACGATGAAACACAGCGTGCGCTATCTCGATATTTGTCTTATGGGCGACAGATCAATCCCTCGTCCGCTACCTTGCCATATGTTACGGAGGATGAAGAAGAGCTTGATAAGCCCTTCTCCTTCAGCCGGTTCTATGGCTGCGAATTGGAAGATTTGAGGTTTATTCTCTCTCCTGTGAAAACCCTTCCGCTGCGGAACATATGTGTAACTGGGCGCAACTTAACAGATAAGATAATCTTAAAAATAATATAGTTTATATATAAGAATAATATTTAAATGGATAACAACGAGATACGATTGCACAAGTAAGGCGAAGGAATGAGTGAAGATTGAATGACGATGAAAATAAACAGCTTTCGCCCTGTGTATTTTCTTCGGCATTCGTAAACAGTAAAGGAGTCGAGAAACGCCGACAGATTTGAAGATCATGTAGATAAAATGCTCGAAGATGAAAAAATGTAAAATATTCGAATACCCCAACGCGATTATCGAAATAGTGAATCTTAAGGAAAGATATGGCGCAAAGAAAAATGACATTATGCTTTGATTACTGCCTTTGAGATGATGCGGGTATCTGCGTACATATCAATAGAATTTTTGGAATGTTGCTAGCGCTGACCGAGCAAAGTTTGTTTCTATGGAATAAAACAAAATTGTATTAGCGCGGTACAAGGTATTTTCCACTTTTTAATGGCATTTTTATCGCATTTCTAAGATATACAAAATTGGTCACAGTCTACTTAACGTAACTAAAAATGTTTATTTAATTAAATACTTTACATTTTGTGACCGAAAGTTATAAAATTCAATCATTCACACAAAGTTGGTTCATTTACTGTCAGAACTATAATGTTGGAAACTATTATTGCGACAGTTCCCAAACTAGTTTAACAGCAAGTGATCATTGAGCAGACGTTCGTGTTCGTACATATTTTAAATTAATAATTAAAACGTACTGAGCTGTAGCCTACAGTTAGGTTACGAATAAAGATATTTTACGAATAGAAATTTCTATCATCACCTTTAACTTTAATTACACTCAATTAAAGTTAAAGAACGGGTGGAGAGAAGCAAGAACAATATTCAAATTACTCTTGTAATTACGTGTTGATGTCAAAATTATTGTTGCTTTTTCAAAATAACAAACTATAACGGGGTTAAAAATGCGCAGAATATTTTTTATTCAAGTGGAGTTAAAACCGAGCTCTGACTCCGAACCGAGTTCTTTGCGGATGGTAATTGACTACTGCTGCCTATGTATCAGACGAATTAGGTTACAAAAGCATTATAGCCCCCCTGGAAACTGAGATGGATTGCTCTTTACAAGGCTTTGTACTTCCCATACCCGTAGAACCGGAAGTCAACAGTGATTACAATATTTTGGGCGGCAGAAATGAGTAAAAGTGTGGTATTGATCTATATGACTTCTGGCCAGAGAAGGGGTTTACCACCTTTTATATAATATGAACAAAAAACAATGATCCCAAAACAAAAACAAAGTAAATTGCCTCTAGTCTAACATAATTCCCAGTTCCGACGTTAGAATTATTTAAAGATTCGCATGAAACGGGCAGTGGCGTGCGCATTTTTTAAATGACTTTAAAAGAAACAAATGTTGAAAAAACTATTTCATTGTATTTTAGTTTTTTACATTATAACTCAGTCATATGTAAACCGATGTTAAATGTTTTCGTTAAGGTTCTCGCTTACGGTACTCATTATAATCATCAGTTTCATCTAGAATTTCGCCTTTTCTTCCTACTAGGTAACGGCCTCCTAAGTTTGTCTCTTAAATATACGGAAAAGCAAACTTTAAAAATACTAACAGCCGTCAAAAGGAATACACACAAACATAATATAATAACTTTCTTCGTTGAACTTATCACTAATTAATTTAAATGAAATATCTTAATAAGTTTTGCTTATTGATTTGATTGATTGATGGCGTTAAGATTGAAACACAATAATAGTGATAATAATAACATTCTAATTGATCGGAATATAATATTAATGAAATTAATGATTGTAGAACAAAGAAAGAAAATAATTGCAAAGGTCAAATATTCAAAATTAATCACCATTATTCACCACTTATGGCTGATTTCCTTATAAGAATACTTTATTTAAATTAATATGTAACAAGTCAGGCTAAGAAAGTTACTATTTGCTTTTGTGTTTTTTTAAAGCTGTAACTCAAAATGAAAACTGTTTTGAGTACAATAAAACGAGACCCAAATACAATATTATATTAATTAACATTTATATTAATTAACATATATTAATTAACATATTACATTGAAAAGTATAGATTATTATTATTCTTACGAGTATCAGGATAGTATTTTGATTTATAACGTGCCTTTAATAAATCATGTCTAGACAACGTAAAACAAATATTAATTGCACTTCAGTCAATATAAGCTCTTTAGATATATCAAAACCTTTTGTGTAGCGATATTGTTCGAAAAATGTAATAAATGATGGATATTATTCAAACGGGATATGTGTATCTTATTTATTTGTATCTACTTGATGAGATATTATAAATCATACTTATGTATATACGATCGTAGGAATCTGTCATGTATGGAGACAATATTAAACTGCAATATTACACTGCAGGAAACTTGCCCCTCCCGTAAGGAAAGGTTTTTCATTTCCATGCTTAGAACCAGATAGGCAATCGTAGTTAAAGACATGTTAGATGTTCTCTCTGTTAGGATCTCACTGAAACAAATTAAAATTTAAATATAATACTGGAGCTGCTAGGTGATATCATCAAAAATATTGTAAAACCTTAGTTTATGAGCATTTCTAGAATATAATTATTAAAGTTAATTATAAAACATTGTACATAAAGAGAAGGACTATAAGTGTGATAAGTTATTTAAAAAATTCAATTATGAAATCATTCAATAATTTCAGCCATATTTAGTCATTAATCTTATGGACTATATATTTAATCTTTTAATGGCTATTGACAGATGGATGGATAAGCATACTGAAAATGACCAGATCAAAAATAAATACATAGATGGAGGGCTGTGTCTCAGGAATGAAGATTCTGTTATCACGATCATCAATCCGTCTGCCGAGCGTGGCGATTATGGAGAATTCTTAAAAATCCTTCTTAAAATCCATTTTTTTTAAATTATGTGTAAAGCAAGCTAAACTAAGTGACGACTTCAGTATTTCTAAACTATAAATAATCGCTAAGTGAAGACATATGGACATGTGCTAAGATGAAATGCCTAATTGCCCTGGCTTTGTTACGCTGGAGAGTACAAGCGTACGAGTACAAGCAATCACCCAGATTAACTCCTAGGCAGAAAAAGTATGTAAACACATTGTGTAGAATACTTTTTACTCTGGACATGATTTTGCTTACGCAATTTTTTTGCCTCATTTTAAGGCTTTTAAGTTATGCTAAACTTTTTGTTATTAAATTAAAGAGAAATAAATGTTTTTAACATTTCTACTGACACTGTGATATTAAGCTGTCATTTGCAAAAGTGACAGTAGATGGCGCCGATACCATAAACAGGCGTAATTAAAAAAAGTGATTTAAAATTTCAACTGATGCATGTAAGACACGGTGGCTCAGGTGGTTGAGGCATTGCCACGGTTCGGCAAAGGTCGCGGGTTCGATACCCGCTTGTGTCAGTAGAAATTTTAAATCAATTTAATGATTTTGTTTAACAATTTTTTCTTTTAGTTTGGGCACCTATATAAGTACATTTTATAGCGTACAAAAAATCCGCGGGGATTTCGATATTTCACCGGAAAAGCTGCGGCCAGGATCTAATATTTCCAAAACGGAATCAGATCTATATAATCAGAATGTAATATATCTAATTTCCCCAGTATTAATAATAGGGTTACTAAAATATTGTATGTTTTTACATAGAAAATACAGTTTTCAAGAAAATTGGTTATTTAGTTTTTACACGTTCAGACCATCAGGAGATTCTTGTCAATAAATGTCAGAAAGCAATAAATGAAGCATTCTCAGCTTTTTTTCATGCCGCACGCCGCATTTCCTCCGGTTTTACGTCGCATTTATGAGATTCACGCCGTCGCATATCGCGGTTTTCGAGGAAATGATGATGTGAGTAGTTTGTAAATTCTATGTATTACATCAACGATATTTGAAATCAGAAATCTTTTTCATGTTTGTTGATATAAGAAACAAGTGAATTCAGTACTTTAATCATTTTTATATACTTTAAAATTTTAACGATTAAATGAAATAATTATTAATGGCTAAATTCACTTCCAATCGGTTTAGCTACTACTAATAGACATATATAATTACATACGTGATTTAGCAATTAAAAAAAATTATAACCAAATTTTAATAATTTCAATCTTTCGTCAGGGTGAGAGGAATGAGTTAGCGACTATTTTAATTATTTAATATAAATAATTATTTAATTACTAAAGCGTTTTTAGTTAAATTAATTTATTTACTATAAGTCACGATAGCCGAGTGGTTGGGTGGTCGGAATTTCGAGTCAATAGACCCGAGTTCGATCCCCAGTTGGTAGGCTCGTACCAATGGGTTTTTCAAAAACTTATGTACGAATATCGTTGGCTTGGACATAAAGACGGCGACGGGCTCACCACCTGTCACGTTGTCCCAAAAATATCTTCGGTGGAAGGTGGGTCGAAGGGACTTAATTGTCTAGACTCGACATCTGTTTACCCCTGTATTGGGAATTGCGTGAAGATATTTTATTTTATTTTTTTTTTACTATCGCAGCGCAACATTTATTGAAAGAGTTTTGTTGAACATTTATTCATATACAGAGACGGTTCTCCTTGCCTCAATGCCCAGATATCTTCCATATATACCTATGACCTAACGGTTGCAATGGGACATCACTCGTATACTTTTCCCTTTATTTCGAATTAACAATTAATACGGCAACACCATGGTAACATTTTAAGCACATTTAACATCCGTCTTTCGCATACTTAACACGTTAAAAAATATATATTCCACAAATATATTATTTTAATCACAACTGCAAAAGGGTTTTTTGCAAATCTCCTTAAACACGAAATGAAAACCAACGTTTTATGTACGAAATACATAAGAAATTAGAGTGAATCTGTGTCAACACAAGTGAGCTTACATTTCAATTTCCATTTAATCCGTTATTTCATCGGATTTTGCTGTTCGATTTAAGGGTTATTTTCACCGAGCAAACATCTGTCTAAAATTTGATTTTTTTAACCTCTTAATCGTTTTTTCATCGCAGTCCATTTAGCAAGCGTTGGTAAACCTATTTGGGGTTGCCTGGTAATAGTAATGTTAAATATACCAATAATGTTAAAAATAAAGAAGAAGGGTCAAGAGTACCGGGATACCTCTAAACGTGTATGAAAAAGCGAAAGAGGTTCGTGATACTTGACGATCTGTCCTCGCTGGCTACCCCGTCTGGGTTTGTGTGTGACGATAAGTAAGTACTAAGGGACATTATATAACGATTAGAAGCGTTTCCGTAGTTACGACGTTGGTTCACTGCAGCTCTTCTCGTTATCTCACTGCGCTTCATACGATGAAACACAGCGTGCGCTATCTCGATATTTGTCTTATGGGCGACAGATCAATCCCTCGTCCGCTACCTTGCCATATGTTACGGAGGATGAAGAAGAGCTTGATAAGCCCTTCTCCTTCAGCCGGTTCTATGGCTGCGAATTGGAAGATTTGAGGTTTATTCTCTCTCCTGTGAAAACCCTTCCGCTGCGGAACATATGTGTAACTGGGCGCAACTTAACAGATAAGATAATCTTAAAAATAATATAGTTTATATATAAGAATAATATTTAAATGGATAACAACGAGATACGATTGCACAAGTAAGGCGAAGGAATGAGTGAAGATTGAATGACGATGAAAATAAACAGCTTTCGCCCTGTGTATTTTCTTCGGCATTCGTAAACAGTAAAGGAGTCGAGAAACGCCGACAGATTTGAAGATCATGTAGATAAAATGCTCGAAGATGAAAAAATGTAAAATATTCGAATACCCCAACGCGATTATCGAAATAGTGAATCTTAAGGAAAGATATGGCGCAAAGAAAAAATGACATTATGCTTTGATTACTGCCTTTGAGATGATGCGGGTATCTGCGTACATATCAATAGAATTTTTGGAATGTTGCTAGCGCTGACCGAGCAAAGTTTGTTTCTATGGAATAAAACAAAATTGTATTAGCGCGGTACAAGGTATTTTCCACTTTTTAATGGCATTTTTATCGCATTTCTAAGATATACAAAATTGGTCACAGTCTACTTAACGTAACTAAAAATGTTTATTTAATTAAATACTTTACATTTTGTGACCGAAAGTTATAAAATTCAATCATTCACACAAAGTTGGTTCATTTACTGTCAGAACTATAATGTTGGAAACTATTATTGCGACAGTTCCCAAACTAGTTTAACAGCAAGTGATCATTGAGCAGACGTTCGTGTTCGTACATATTTTAAATTAATAATTAAAACGTACTGAGCTGTAGCCTACAGTTAGGTTACGAATAAAGATATTTTACGAATAGAAATTTCTATCATCACCTTTAACTTTAATTACACTCAATTAAAGTTAAAGAACGGGTGGAGAGAAGCAAGAACAATATTCAAATTACTCTTGTAATTACGTGTTGATGTCAAAATTATTGTTGCTTTTTTTCAAAAATAACAAACTATAACGGGGTTAAAAAATGCGCAGAATATTTTTTATTCAAGTGGAGTTAAAAACCGAGCTCTGACTCCGAACCGAGTTCTTTGCGGATGGTAATTGACTACTGCTGCCTATGTATCAGACGAATTAGGTTACAAAAGCATTATAGCCCCCCTGGAAACTGAGATGGATTGCTCTTTACAAGGCTTTGTACTTCCCATACCCGTAGAACCGGAAGTCAACAGTGATTACAATATTTTTGGGCGGCAGAAATGAGTAAAAGTGTGGTATTGATCTATATGACTTCTGGCCAGAGAAGGGGTTTACCACCTTTTATATAATATGAACAAAAAACAATGATCCCAAAACAAAAACAAAGTAAATTGCCTCTAGTCTAACATAATTCCCAGTTCCGACGTTAGAATTATTTAAAGATTCGCATGAAACGGGCAGTGGCGTGCGCATTTTTTAAATGACTTTAAAAGAAACAAATGTTGAAAAAACTATTTCATTGTATTTTAGTTTTTTACATTATAACTCAGTCATATGTAAACCGATGTTAAATGTTTTCGTTAAGGTTCTCGCTTACGGTACTCATTATAATCATCAGTTTCATCTAGAATTTCGCCTTTTCTTCCTACTAGGTAACGGCCTCCCTAAGTTTGTCTCTTAAATATACGGAAAAGCAAACTTTAAAAATACTAACAGCCGTCAAAAAGGAATACACACAAACATAATATAATAACTTTCTTCGTTGAACTTATCACTAATTAATTTAAATGAAATATCTTAATAAGTTTTGCTTATTGATTTGATTGATTGATGGCGTTAAGATTGAAACACAATAATAGTGATAATAATAACATTCTAATTGATCGGAATATAATATTAATGAAATTAATGATTGTAGAACAAAGAAAGAAAATAATTGCAAAGGTCAAATATTCAAAATTAATCACCATTATTCACCACTTATGGCTGATTTCCTTATAAGAATACTTTATTTAAATTAATATGTAACAAGTCAGGCTAAGAAAGTTACTATTTGCTTTTTGTGTTTTTTTTTAAAGCTGTAACTCAAAATGAAAACTGTTTTGAGTACACTAAAACGAGACCAAAATACAATATTATATTAATTAACATTTATATTAATTAACATATATTAATTAACATATTACATTGAAAAGTATAGATTATTATTATTCTTACGAGTATCGGGATAGTATTTTGATTTATAACGTGCCTTTAATAAATCATGTCTAGACAACGTAAAACAAATATTAATTGCACTTCAGTCAATATAAGCTCTTTAGATATATCAAAACCTTTTGTGTAGCGATATTGTTCGAAAAATGTAATAAATGATGGATATTATTCAAACGGGATATGTGTATCTTATTTATTTGTATCTACTTGATGAGATATTATAAATCATACTTATGTATATACGATCGTAGGAATCTGTCATGTATGGAGACAATATTAAACTGCAATATTACACTGCAGGAAACTTGCCCCTCCCGTAAGGAAAGGTTTTTCATTTCCATGCTTAGAACCAGATAGGCAATCGTAGTTAAAGACATGTTAGATGTTGCTGCATTATCAGTCTGTTTTATTTTGATATAGTTATTCCGACATCTGCTAGTAGCCATTTTGAATAATCTTTAAGACACTTGCAAGGCCAGAAGGGTTTTCTTCCTTAGAGGTGAGAATGAGAAAAGAGAAAAGAAAATAAGGACAGAAGTGGATTTCGCTGACGGTCGGTTATGTCACTCGGGACGAAATGCAGAAGCAGTTATTGTTTTTGTTCTTCGCGTTTACTTCAAACCGGTATTGTGCTTGGTCGTGGTCCTGCCCTGGTTGGTCGATTCATAAGCTGCTGTTTGTCTCTGCTGCGTTCAAATTACCAACAGAGATATTATTTGTTTGTTTCATTTTACTTTTTATTTTTATTCTTCTTTAGATTTTATTTTACTTACTTAAAGTAATTTATTCTGTCGTTTGTTGATTCTTGATGGTACAAACTGTATATTTTCACTTTATAATTATATATTTCTTTTAACCGATCGGTTTCACCTTACAGAACTTGAGTTATGGAACTATGGCTTATACAGTATATGATGCTATTAAGACTTCATTCACTTCATACAAATCCCATATCTGATGTTATATGAAATGTTTTGTTTGGACTGCAACGTGTAACTTTTTATCCTGTACTATTTTAATTAATAAAATGCAAATTCTTATATATTTGAAGCACGTCAGGTCAAATTATGCATTTGACATATTTAGCTGGAATTTTATACGACTACTCTCTGTGAAATTAAGCTTGCTTTCGTCAAAGGGACTTCCCTTTGACCGACCTTCCACCGAAGATATTTTCGGGACAACGTGACAGGTGGTGAGCCCTACGGCGTCTTTATGTCTAAGCCAACGATGAAATTCGTACATAAGTTTTTTTGAAAAACTCATTGGTACTGCCACCTGGGGACTGCAATTCGGGTCTCTCGACTCGAGATTCCGACCACCCAACAACTCGGCCATCGTAACATTTTTCTGTTTATTCTATATTAATATACACGTTATTTTTTTATTCAGAACAAATAAAAATTGACCACAACTAATTTGTATAAGAAAGGAACATTTATTCTTGTGTTTATTTTACCGAAGTAATGGACTGAACTATACGGACTAAATAATTTTTCCTTATGTCATATCAAAGCGACGGAAATAGGATGTTGCCCAATCTCTTTGAGAAATGTTGAAATGCGAGAGAATTGAACAATTTCCTTGCGGAATCCCTCATACGGTGATCAGACATCAGTTTTCTTGTTTTATATTGTCATGTGTTACTAAAATGTGGGATAGCGAGCGAATATTTATTACACCTAGTTTAAGTTATTAAATTATTATCTGTTAATATAATAAAAAAATTAATATCTTCACGACTTTTCCCAGTGAAGAGGTAGACAGAGGTCTAGACAATTAAGTCCTTACGATTCGCCTTTCATCGCAGCTTATTTAGGATAGCGCGACAGGAGGCGAGCCTATCGCTATATTATTATACATATGAAAGAATCAAAAGAAATATCTTCATCCGTAATCCCTGATCAGGTAGCCAAAGACAACAGATCACTAAGTTTCATGTATATAGTCGTGAATATATTACCATTTGTTGGGGTCATTGTAGAAGCGTGCTCGTCGCGACCCCTGCCAGCCCTTTTCAGGGCTGCAATTCTACAGCTGCGCCCCCATGCCAACGAGGGTTAGGTCGTCCCCACAAGGCGACGCACACCAGTTCGTCCCCGTTGGTGTGAAATGCAGCGCGCAAAGCGGCGATGGGGACCGCCACCGTCACGCACAGCCCGACACGGCGGAAGGTGGAGGACGGAGTGCAGAGTTGGCACGTGGAATGTTAGAGGAGGCATGAGAGATAAGACGAATGAGTTGATTGAAATAATGAAAGAAAGAGAATTAGATGTCGTGTGTTTGTCGGAGACCAAGCGGAAGGGCAGTGGTACTGAAGAGCTCCCTGGCGGGGCGTTAGCTCTATGGTCAGGTCCCGGAGAGCGAGAGCGCCTGCCAGGGAGTGGGGGTGCTGCTGTCGTCTCGGTTGGTCGATGTTATGACTGAATATAAGGTTGTGAACTCGAGACTTCTCTGGGTTCGCTTTAATTTTGGACTGACGAAGTTATTCCTTTTGGCTGTTTATGCGCCGGTGGCTTCGTCGTCAGAGCTGAGCTGGAGGAGTTTTGGGAGAATGTAAAGAAGTTCTAGACTTGGTTAGAGGAAACGAAAGAATTGTTGTATGTGGTGATTTGAATGGATGGGTTGGTACCGCTCGGCCAGGGTACGAGTCGGTGCTTGGAATGTTTGGCGATAAAAGGGTTAACGATGCTGGCAAGCTTATACTGGCTGTATGCAAGGAAAGGGTCTTCTTGTGACAAACACTATGTTTAGTCACAAGAAAATCCATATGTATACTAGAACAAGAGAGAATGAGAGAAGTATGATCGTTTTATTCCTGGTGGATGACCGACTGCGAAAACAGGTGATAGATACGCGGGTGTTCCGAGGTGCTGACCTGGGAACGGATCACTACCTAGTGATTACTAGATTTAGGGGTCTGTTCGCGGGTTGGCGCCACCGGTCGGCGATACCAGAACCACAGTCGGTCTGTAGCATCCGAAGCTGGAAGCTTCAGGAAGCGGACACTAGGAATAAATATCAAGCAAGGGTAGCCGAAAAGCTGGACAGCATTGGTGTTAGGAAAGAATGTGTGGAAGAAATATGGCAGAGCCTTAGAGATGGAATGGTTAGTGCAGCGGAAGACGTGTGTGGAAATGTGAAAAGAGGTAGTAGTAAAAGGGTGATGCATGGTGGAATGACGAAGTGAAAGAAGCTGTAAATAAGAAGAAGAAAGCATGGTTAGACTACTTGGCCTCTAGTAATGATAAGGATATGAGAGAGAAGAGGAAAGAAAGATATAAGCTCCAGAAAGTTCACACGAAAGCATTGATTGAGGAAGTGCGTGAAAGGAGTAGAATGGAAGCGGACGAAAGGTTGTCGCACAACTTCAAGGAGAACTCAAACTCTTCTGGAAAGAGGTTGGAAGGACCTGAGTGGTGCGACAGCCTTAAGAATGAATAAAGTGCTTTCGGGAACCAATGACGTCCTCTCAGAAAAATCGGACGTCATGCAGCGATGGAGCGAATTTTATAGAGAGATGTATGCGTGTGATGATCTCAGTGAGGGATCCGGGGGTGACGCCGTGATTGGTACGCCAGACTCGGACCTCGATGACACTGAGGTCATCAGTATGAAAGAGATTGAATGTGCGATTAGAAGTTTGAAATGTGGTAAGGCTGCGGGACTAGACAGAGTTACTGCTGAAATAGTCAAGTATGGTGGGCCACGCGTCTGGGACAGCTTTCATCTGCTGTGCAATTTGTGCTGGCGAACGGGGGCTGTTCCGGATGATTGGCGATCCGCGGTCATTGTGCCTTTATATAAAGGTAAAGGTTCACATTATGACTGCGGGTGCTATCGGGCGATCAGCTTGACCAGTTTAGCAAGTAAACTTTACTCGAAGGTTTTGACACGTAGGATGCAAGATAAATCGGAAAGATTTCTATGGGAGGCACAATGCGGATTTAGACCTGGAAGAGGATGCACGGATCAAATGTTTTCTCTCCGCATGATCACGGAGAAGCTTCTGGCTGCTAACCAGAAGATTTTCTGTGCTTTTGTGGATCTTGAGAAAGCATTTGATAAGGTTGTAAGGAAGAAAATGTGGGAACTGTTGCCGGGGTATGGTGTGGATGGTCGATTGCTAAGGGCTGTGCAGTCACTTTACTGTGACTGTAAAGCCTGTGTGCGGGTTGTGTCATGTCTTCCTGGCTATTCATACTGTATCTCGACAGCTGTTTACAGAAGCTGAAAGATAGCTGTTTGGGTGTGAAATTGGGTGACATAAAAGTAAATTGTCTGCTTTATGCTGATGATGCAGTGCTTATAGCACCATCAGAGGCAGAACTGCAGGCATTAGTCACGTGTATGAAAGAAGAATGTGAAATTAATGGTCTCCGTTTGAATGCTAATAAAACTAAGGTTCTGGTATTTGAAAGGGACGAAGAAAGAACGAAGTGCGAAATTTGGGTAAATCAGGAATGTTTAGAACAGGTGAATGAAATTGTATACTTGGGGAGTGCGTTTAGCCGGGATGGAAGATGTGATTTAGATGTAGACAGGCGTGTCGCTGCCGGGAACAAAGTCAATGGTGCCCTGACTGCGTTAATCAAAAGGCAAGGCGTTGTGAAAAGTGCACGCCTTGCAATACATAACGCAGTGTTGGTACCGACTTTGTTATATGGCAGCGAAACCTGGGTATGCCAGAAGAAGCATAAAAGCAGGTTGAATGCAGTGGAGATGCGATCTCTTCGTAAAATGTGCGGCCTTACCATGGCCGACCGAAAGCGAAACGAAGAGATTCGCAATATGGCAGGTTTGAAAGATGACCTTGTCTCAAAATGGATAAGGGCGTGCTTCGATGGTTTGGGCACGTTGAGCGAATGAGTGAAGACCGAATGGTGAAGAAAATATATAGCGCGAAAGTTAATATTAAAAGGTGTCGAGGTAGACCGAGACTAACTTTCGAAGACCATGTGAGCAAATTGCTCGAAGAGAGGAGGGTCAAGAGTACTCCGGATACCTAGACGTGCATGTATGAAGAAGATGATGAATCTGAAAGAAGCGAAAAGAAGTATGTAGGGATCGTGACACTTGGCGATCTGTTCTCTCTAGCTACCCGTCAGGGATTGTGCGTGAAGATAAATAAATAAATAAATAATATTTGTAGTGGAAATACTAATATTATATCCGTGGATGATTAGGGTAGACATAACCAATGTCTACCCCTATCATCCACGGATATAATATTCATGGTGTTATTAGCTCAGAGGTCCCGGGCTCGATTACCGTTCGGGTCAATGTAAAATATGTTTTTTCTACAGTTTTCTTGGTGTTTGTCTTGTGTGATGAATGAATGTGATGTTGCCCCTATCTGTGCATATATTTATTTGTTATTATACTATTGGGGAAATATATAAAACATAAGATATACGTTAAAAAAAAACTTTGGTTTCAGATGTACCCCTAGAGGAAGGTTAAGCACCATTTTCTGTCAAAATTACAATACGTGACTTGAGTGTATGTACGTTTGAATCATTTCATTCCATTAATACCCTAGAGACTTATAAAATTAAGTATCATTGTTAGTACAATATATAGTGCTTACAAATGTATGCCTTGTGCTCAAGCTTTAAACTCACTCGTTCAACCCCTTGACCTAAGATAAAATGCTCCATAGGTTATAATTACACAGGATTTACTTTATCTTTCTAATCGTAACGCAACAGTGGTTACATTGCTATTTGGTAATGAAAATGGGCTTACAAATCTGAAGCAGATAAGAAAGTTGTCACACTTAAAATTACTGCCGATAATTGCATCTTAGGGATGGCTGATGAAGAAAAAACAATTATTTAGACATTTAATATCCAGCAAATATTTACAATCTTCATGTCCGATACTGGTCTATATAGAGGCACAGACATTTTTTCTGGACGTGAAGCCTGAAGCCGTCGTGATGACCATGTCAAAAATATAAATTGTACATAAGTTTTATAAAAAAATCATTGGTACGAGGCTACCAACTAGGGATCGAACTCTTGACCCGAATTACGATCACCCTACCACTCAGTTATCGTGACTATTACGAAGTAAATATTTAAGTGTTCTTAATGGTGTATACTATCGAATTGAATTTATGTTTATTTGTACTGAACGTAAAAAGTCTTCGGCTACAACTTCCTGAAATTTACTACAATCTTAGGAAACATGAATTCAACCTTAACAATGTAACTTTATTCATCCTATATGGGGTATCCATCGGGTAGTAAACAGAATGTTTTATGAGAGCCCCTAATAATATTATGTAAATGGGAGTAAATATCGGCCGAACTGGATACTGTAAAATATTTGCAATTTACTGAGCGATTCTTTCAAATTTTATACGCATTCATGTATCATTTTTACAAATAAGACTTGTATGACTGAATCTTATTTCTTAATTGATAATAACAGCAAAAGAATTTCTTGTGATTAAAATTTAAATTATTTTACAATGCTCTTGAAAGGAAACAGTTTAACCTAATTTTAATTAACATACCTCGTGCGACATCGCAAGACATTAATTCTGATTGTTGTTAATGCTCACGACATTTCGTTAACATGTAAATTCAGATTAATGTTTATTAAAATTTGCATATAACATAAATATTTCTTAGTGACAAACAAATATTTGTTTTTATAATTGTGTTTTTATAATACACTTAATTGACGTTCTTTTTCATTTTTATAACAAAATAAATAAATTCACGCAATTCACAATACAGGGGTAGACAGATGTCTAGTCTAGACAATTAAGTCCTTCTGTACTTTCCACCGAAGATATTTTCGGGATAACGTGACAGGTGGTGAGCCCGTCGCCGTCTTTATATCCAAGGCAAAGATATAATTCGTACATAAGTTTTTGAAAACCCGTTAGTAGTAGCCTGACATCTAGGGATCGAACTTGGGTCTCTTGACTCGAAATTTCAACCATCACAAGCACGTATAATTACTTTAGCTGCAGCCGTATAAAAAAAGTTACTTAAAAAGTATTTTTATAATAAAAAAATAACTATTTCTAAGGAGCCTTATTACCTCTAAATGGGATGTATTAACGCAAGATTTTCTATGTTGCTGGAACAAGGTTTCCGATGCTGCGTCAGCATTTACAAACAACTGGCGGAACTGCAAACTCGGCGATTTCCACATAATAGATATTATATGGTAAATTGGGAAAAATACCACTTATGTGCACATAGTTTTTGCTATGTGATTTTCTATAAAGAATTGCAATAATATTAAATAAAAAAATATAGTCCAATATGTAATTTCATTAAGGTAATTTTTTTTTTTTGTGAATAGAGAACATATTATAAACTATCTGCCCCCGCGACTTTGCCCGCAGTTTAACACTTAATGCGGAACGCTAATAATGTTTCTAAAATAAAAGTAGTATGTTACTCCTTGTAACATCAGCTATCTATCAGTAAATGTCATGTTAAAATCGGTCCAGCCGTTTCAGGGATTATCCGAAACAAACAGACAGACAGACAAAGATTGTAAAAAATGCTATTTTGGTCTAGGTACCGTATATATTCATATATAATACCCAATGCCTGTTATTGGACATGGTATGAGAAACAGGTTCCACAAGGTTCATCAGGACTGTATTTTGATACACAACTGCATTCGTTTTTACACCTTTCTCGCAAAAATGTACCCCTGTGAAGCCCCAATAAGAAACTCCCAACCATACCATGAGCGAGGATGGAAAATAACCTCGTTGTACACGCGGAAGACGGTTGCTCGCTTCTTCACTGCTGTGTGCGTACACCTTATCATTTTGTTTGTTGTAGCTCTCTTCTACGGTAAAAAATTTTTCATCCGAAAAAAGAATTTCCCAATATTTTTTTCCCGCGTACCGCTTAAACAAAGCGCGGCATCTCTTCAGTCTCAGGTGCATTAGACGAGCATTTAAACAATGTCCTGTTTTTCTGCGATATGCCCAAAGCCCTAAGTCTTCATTTAACACCCTTTTTACCGTGGTTCTGCTTAACCCCATCTGAAGGGCCAACAGTTTCTGCTTACGTTTGGGATTTCTTTGAATTCGAGCCTTCACAGCTTTTATCACTGCTGGACCTAACAGACTTTTAGTCCTAACAGACCGAGGGCGACCGCTTCTTGACCTGTCATCTACACTAGAGTCTTCATTGTATCGTTTGATGGTACGATAAACGATAAATTTTTCAGTATGTCAAAAACTTGAATTGGCGCGTAACCGCAACGATGCAACGCAATAACTGCAACACGGTCTTCTGTAAGCGTCCACTCCATATTTAAAAATGAGTAAAATTGTAAAAAGTATGTAGTTTTATTTTCATTAACAATTCGAAATTCGATAAACCTTTTTGTGACCAGAATTTTAAAAGAAAAGTTTTTAATGTGTGACAATACTTATGACCTGGCTATCTACATGTAGTAAACGGTTACCTTAATATTACAAACATATACTCCAATTTTATTTATATGTATAGATGTATAGATTGAGGTATTAGAAGTGAAACACACGTATACATAGTGCAGTGGTTTGATCGTAATTGTCGAGCCAACAAAACGCACGGATAAATTGAAATGATAGATGACATAAATGTTTGGATGTTTTTTTATTTCTTTCACGCCATTAAAGTAACGTATATTGTAATTTGCCACACATATAGTTAGGTTATTATATCTTATTATATTTAGTATTATTATATTTTTTATCTTCACTCACGATAGCCGAGTTGTTGGGGGGTCGGAATTTCGAGTCGAGAGACCCGAGTTCGATCCCCAGGTGACAGTACCAATGAGTTTTTCAAAAACTTATGTACGAATTTCATCGTTGGCTTGGACATAAAGGCGGCGACGGGCTCACCACCTGTCACGTTGTCCCGAAAATATCTTCGGTGGAAGGTGGGTCAAAGGGACTTAATTGTCTAGACTTGACCTCTGTCTACCCCTGTATTGGGAATTGCGTGAAGATATTTTTTTTTTTTTTTATCTTCACTCATTTCCCAATATAGTGGTAGTCAGAGGTCTAGACAATTTAATAATTAAGACCCATATTACATTATTTATGTTTATTATTATTGATATGTTCCCGAAAAAATAAAAATCTTGTAATTTTTCACAGAATTGAATGAAATAATTCATTAAAAATTTCATAGTTCCTGTGAGTGATTATTTTGCTGTATTGGGAATCCTAAGAGTATCCCACATAGACAGCTTTGTTTTTCGGAAGATTAAAGGATTCGGTGGGAATTTGAACAAAATATATTGTGTTATATTAATATTTATATATAAAATAAATAATTGATTAAATTTAACACGACGGAGAAATAACCAACAAATCAGTTGTATATAAATCAAGCAGACCAAAATTATACATTCTCTCTACTTTTTTCACGTGTCTCTATTCTATCTTCACGCAATTCCATATTCAGGGGTAGACAGAGGTCTAGTCCAGATAATTAAGTTTCTTCGACCCACCTTCCACCGAAGATATTTTCGGGACAAAGTGAACGATAAATTCCTACATAAGTTTTTGAAAAAAAAAAATCATTGATACGAGCCAGCCACCTGGGGATCGAACTCGGGATCCTGGACTCGAAATTCTGACCACCTAACCACTGGCATATATATTTATTCCATTCTATGACTAAGAGGCATTTAATAACACTCACTAAAGATTATTATGTTAAAATCATTCAGCCGTTATCGCTGGAGAGCACAAGAAAAACACACGTATTATTTTATATAGGTCACCTGACTATGATTATAAAGGCGAAAGTTTTAGATGGATGAATGGATGTTTGTTACTCAATCACACCAGAATGGCTGTACGGATCTAGATGAAATTTGGCATGGAGGTAAATTAAATAATTAATAAATAAATACATATAGAGACAACATTACATACTTTGCTGCGATCACATTGTAAGGTGTGGTATGGGAATCGGAAACAATGAAGGCACAACAAACATCCAGACCCGAGAAAATATAGAAAAAGTAGTTTTTCTACCTTGACCCAATCGGGAATTGAACCCGGAACCTCGTGATGGCGACAACTTGAAAACCGAGGTTTTCGCCAGTCGTTCTCGGAAGTCAAATTACAGTCTGGAAAAGCGCATAGGTTAGTTTTATTCTTGGAGCGATGTGTAGTTCTCGGCGGTGAGATCTGATGCAAGTTGATTCTAAAGGATTTTGTATCATTTTGTAAGTATCGCGTGTCTGCAGAGAGATTTTAGCAGCTTTTGAATCTGGGAAAGGAAAGCATTCTGGGAATTTTAGGAATGAGTTGATTGTTCCTGTGCTCTGTCTAATAAAATTAATTTTGTATTTTTAAATAGTGTGCAAAAAGAAGTCTCTACGAAGTTCCTTTCGCCAGTTTCTTCTCCGTACAGGAACCTCATAACGAACCGGTGGTAGATTAAAAAATGTGAATTGATATGGATATAATGTATGTTACTTATATTTATGAATAAATAATTCGATTTGATGCCACAGGAATCTCAATATAATGCATGGACCCAACCAAGAATATTAGGTAGATAATATTATATACATACATAAAAAGCACTCCTTTCTAAGCAGCAGAATAAAAATCTTTATTGGACTTAAAGATATTAAAATAAGGTCAAAATTTTAATGAACTTTATACTTTGACTAAAACAGCAAGTTTAAGTAATAACCATGCCATTACTCCCAATAAATGTACAGGTGCAGATAATCTGCTTGTACTTAATCGCCAAGTAGTAACACTTTTATAGACAGTTTATGGCTTCGAAGCACAAAATTTTACTACTTTTAAAAAGTTAGCAATGCATAAGATAAAACTGCTAAGACCATTTGTCATACGATGAAACTAATAAAATTTAAATTGTTCTTAAACTTTGCGTTCATAACTATTGCTGGTATCGTCTAGTTTAGTAACTTTTATAACTTCATGCAACTTCCCATGTATGCAGAGGTGTAGACAATGAAGTCTTTTGACCCAGTATTCACTGAAGGTTATTTGGGACAACGTGACAGGTGGTGAGCCTATCGCCGACTCGATGATGTTTTATGTTAGTATAGGTATTCTACAATCGTCGTTTTGATCCCCGTCCATCTCAAAATCTTTCGTATATTTTCAATGTCCAGACCTGACCCATTTACAACTTTATAATAGTAAAAGTTTAAATATGTAACTCGACTATGAGAAAAAAGAACTAGTAGGTCACAAACATCGTAACATATTTGATACTCGTATAATATATTAAGAGAAAGAAGTCATTTGATAATATGTTATAAATTAAATAAATAAATATCTTCACGCAATGCCCAATACAGGAGTATACAGAGGTCTAGTCTAGACAATTAAGTCCATTCGACCTACCTTCCACCTTCCACCTAAGATATTTTCGAGATAACATGACAGATTTTTGAAAAAGCCTTTGGTACGAGCCTGCCACCTGGGGATCGAACTCGGGACTCTCGACTCGAAATTCCGACCACCCAACTACTCGGCTATCGTGACTTTTTTATAATGTGTTAGATACTCAATTCCGACCACCCAAACACTCGGCTATCGTGACTTTTTATAATGTGTTAGATACTCAATTCCGACCACCCAACTACTCGGCTATCGTGACTTTTTATAATGTGTTAGATACTCAATTCCGACCACCCAAACACTCGGCTATCGTGACTTTTTATAATGTGTTAGATACTCAATTCCGACCACCCAACTACTCGGCTATCGTGACTTTTTATAATGTGTTAGATACTCAATTCCGACCACCCAACTACTCGGCTATCGTGACTTTTTATAATGTGTTAGATACTCAATTCCGACCACCCAACTACTCGGCTATCGTGACTTTTTATAATGTGTTAGATACTCAATTCCGACCACCCAACTACTCGGCTATCGTGACTTTTTATAATGTGTTAGATACTCAATTCCGACCACCCAAACACTCGGCTATCGTGACTTTTTATAATGTGTTAGATACTCAATTCCGACCACCCAACTACTCGGCTATCGTGACTTTTTATAATGTGTTAGATACTCAATTCCGACCACCCAACTACTCGGCTATCGTGACTTTTTATAATGTGTTAGATACTCAATTCCGACCACCCAAACACTCGGCTATCGTGACTTTTTATAATGTGTTAGATACTCAATTCCGACCACCCAACTACTCGGCTATCGTGACTTTTTATAATGTGTTAGATACTCAATTCCGACCACCCAACTACTCGGCTATCGTGACTTTTTATAATGTGTTAGATACTCAATTCCGACCACCCAACTACTCGGCTATCGTGACTTTTTATAATGTGTTAGATACTCAATTCCGACCACCCAAACACTCGGCTATCGTGACTTTTTATAATGTGTTAGATACTCAATTCCGACCACCCAACTACTCGGCTATCGTGACTTTTTATAATGTGTTAGATACTCAATTCCGACCACCCAACTACTCGGCTATCGTGACTTTTTATAATGTGTTAGATACTCAATTCCGACCACCCAAACACTCGGCTATCGTGACTTTTTATAATGTGTTAGATACTCAATTCCGACCACCCAACTACTCGGCTATCGTGACTTTTTATAATGTGTTAGATACTCAATTCCGACCACCCAACTACTCGGCTATCGTGACTTTTTATAATGTGTTAGATACTCAATTCCGACCACCCAACTACTCGGCTATCGTGACTTTTTATAATGTGTTAGATACTCAATTCCGACCACCCAAACACTCGGCTATCGTGACTTTTTATAATGTGTTAGATACTCAATTCCGACCACCCAAACACTCGGCTATCGTGACTTTTTATAATGTGTTAGATACTCAATTCCGACCACCCAACTACTCGGCTATCGTGACTTTTTATAATGTGTTAGATACTCAATTCCGACCACCCAAACACTCGGCTATCGTGACTTTTTATAATGTGTTAGATACTCAATTCCGACCACCCAACTACTCGGCTATCGTGACTTTTTATAATGTGTTAGATACTCAATTCCGACCACCCAACTACTCGGCTATCGTGACTTTTTATAATGTGTTAGATACTCAATTCCGACCACCCAAACACTCGGCTATCGTGACTTTTTATAATGTGTTAGATACTCAATTCCGACCACCCAAACACTCGGCTATCGTGACTTTTTATAATGTGTTAGATACTCAATTCCGACCACCCAACTACTCGGCTATCGTGACTTTTTATAATGTGTTAGATACTCAATTCCGACCACCCAACTACTCGGCTATCGTGACTTTTTATAATGTGTTAGATACTCAATTCCGACCACCCAACTACTCGGCTATCGTGACTTTTTATAATGTGTTAGAAAAGTAGTTTTCTACCTTGACCCAATCGGGAATTGAACCCGGAACCTCGTGATGGCGACAACTTGAAAACCGAGGTTTTCGCCAGTCGTTCTCGGAAGTCAAATTACAGTCTGGAAAAGCGCATAGGTTAGTTTTATTCTTGGAGCGATGTGTAGTTCTCGGCGGTGAGATCTGATGCAAGTTGATTCTAAAGGATTTTGTATCATTTTGTAAGTATCGCGTGTCTGCAGAGAGATTTTAGCAGCTTTTGAATCTGGGAAAGGAAAGCATTCTGGGAATTTTAGGAATGAGTTGATTGTTCCTGTGCTCTGTCTAATAAAATTAATTTTGTATTTTTAAATAGTGTGCAAAAAGAAGTCTCTACGAAGTTCCTTTCGCCAGTTTCTTCTCCGTACAGGAACCTCATAACGAACCGGTGGTAGATTAAAAAATGTGAATTGATATGGATATAATGTATGTTACTTATATTTATGAATAAATAATTCGATTTGATGCCACAGGAATCTCAATATAATGCATGGACCCAACCAAGAATATTAGGTAGATAATATTATATACATACATAAAAAAGCACTCCCCTTTCTAGGCAGCAGAATAAAAATCTTTATTGGACTTAAAGATATTAAAAATAAGGTCAAAATTTTAATGAACTTTATACTTTGACTAAAACGGCAAGTTTAAGTAATAACCATGCCATTACTCCCAATAAATGTACAGGTGCAGATAATCTGCTTGTACTTAATCGCCAAGTAGTAACACTTTTATAGACAGTTTATGGCTTCGAAGCACAAAATTTTACTACTTTTAAAAAGTTAGCAATGCATAAGATAAAACTGCTAAGACCATTTGTCATACGATGAAACTAATAAAATTTAAATAGTTCTTAAACTTTGCGTTCATAACTATTGCTGGTATCGTCTAGTTTAGTAACTTTTATAACTTCATGCAACTTCCCATGTATGCAGAGGTGTAGACAATGAAGTCTTTTGACCCAGTATTCACTGAAGGTTATTTGGGACAACGTGACAGGTGGTGAGCCTATCGCCGACTCGATGATGTTTATGTTAGTATAGGTATTCTACAATCGTCGTTTTGATCCCCGTCCATCTCAAAATCTTTCGTATATTTCAATGTCCAGACCTGACCCATTTACAACTTTATAATAGTAAAAGTTTAAATATGTAACTCGACTATGAGAAAAAAGAACTAGTAGGTCACAAACATCGTAACATATTTGATACTCGTATAATATATTAAGAGAAAGAAGTCATTTGATAATATGTTATAAATTAAATAAATAAATATCTTCACGCAATGCCCAATACAGGAGTATACAGAGGTCTAGTCTAGACAATTAAGTCCATTCGACCTACCTTCCACCTTCCACCTAAGATATTTTCGAGATAACATGACAGATTTTTGAAAAAGCCTTTGGTACGAGCCTGCCACCTGGGGATCGAACTCGGGACTCTCGACTCGAAATTCCGACCACCCAACTACTCGGCTATCGTGACTTTTTTATAATGTGTTAGATACTCAATTCCGACCACCCAAACACTCGGCTATCATGTATTGAATTATAACTTTAAGTGGAAGTGACAGAGTTTTAATATAACTAAATAAATAGGAATAGGCTTTTCCAGTACCACACCACACACTCAGTGCCGCACCTTAGACGCTACGGCCTGTCACTGGCATTTTTCGACATGGCTATACCGCTATTTTTCGGTTACTAGTGTTCTTTTCAATGCATTTCCATTCGACATCTTTTATGGCGCCTACAGGATAAAAGAGAATAGTACATATTCACCCCGATGCCATACGTAAAAGTGTTCACAGAAACTTAAAAGCAAATTCCGCAGTGCTACGCATATGCGATACGATTGATCGAAGAATACTACCTAATATTTTATAGAAAAACGTGTAGTCGACTATCTTGTGATGTTCGTAATACATCTTGCTCCATAGTTCGCCAAAATTCTTCGTAAACAGGTTTATCTGTTTATTCATGACATACATGAATGAGTGCGGAAAATATCGGTTTTGGCGTACGATGAATATGTATGTTTATAAGAAGTTAGTGTAAACAACGCATTACGTGTTCACAGTTATGACAAATAATTTGTCAATATATGTAGTAGTAAACGTAGAATAGTGGCACCCTAATTGTCTTTTCATAATTATACAATTCTGTAGTACCTACCCTACACATTTTTAACGTAACAACGCTAAATTATCGTTTATATTAAGAAATAAACTAAAACAGACTTTGTTTTGTTTCAATAAAATTAAATGTGATGATGATTAAAAAAAAAAGGCTTGAAGAATTTCAGAATGCAAAATATGTAAATACTCTGAGGTAAAATGCAACGACCTGTTAAAATTTGTAGTAAATCGATCGATTACTTTTCAACATTAACATTATAAGATTAGCTCGTTTGTATTAAAATATTAATAAGATACCTAAATTTGCATATCTGTTTACTTGAATGCGCCGACAGGCGTATTCCCTTGAGTGCTTTTAAATGCTTTTTTTATTTGCTTTTTTTTATAAATAACTACATAGATAAAAAAAATATCAATATAAAAATATCTTCACGCAATTCCCAATACAGGGGTAGACAGAGGTCTAGTCTAGACAATTAAGTCCATTCGACCTACCTTCCACCTTCCACCTAAGATATTTTCGAGATAACATGACAGATTTTTGAAAAAGCCTTTGGTACGAGCCTGCCACCTGGGGATCGAACTCGGGACTCTCGACTCGAAATTCCGACCACCCAACTACTCGGCTATCGTGACTTTTTTATAATGTGTTAGATACTCAATTCCGACCACCCAAACACTCGGCTATCATGTATTGAATTATAACTTTAAGTGGAAGTGACAGAGTTTTAATATAACTAAATAAATAGGAATAGGCTTTTCCAGTACCACACCACACACTCAGTGCCGCACCTTAGACGCTACGGCCTGTCACTGGCATTTTTCGACATGGCTATACCGCTATTTTTCGGTTACTAGTGTTCTTTTCAATGCATTTCCATTCGACATCTTTTATGGCGCCTACAGGATAAAAGAGAATAGTACATATTCACCCCGATGCCATACGTAAAAGTGTTCACAGAAACTTAAAAGCAAATTCCGCAGTGCTACGCATATGCGATACGATTGATCGAAGAATACTACCTAATATTTTATAGAAAAACGTGTAGTCGACTATCTTGTGATGTTCGTAATACATCTTGCTCCATAGTTCGCCAAAATTCTTCGTAAACAGGTTTATCTGTTTATTCATGACATACATGAATGAGTGCGGAAAATATCGGTTTTGGCGTACGATGAATATGTATGTTTATAAGAAGTTAGTGTAAACAACGCATTACGTGTTCACAGTTATGACAAATAATTTGTCAATATATGTAGTAGTAAACGTAGAATAGTGGCACCCTAATTGTCTTTTCATAATTATACAATTCTGTAGTACCTACCCTACACATTTTTAACGTAACAACGCTAAATTATCGTTTATATTAAGAAATAAACTAAAACAGACTTTGTTTTGTTTCAATAAAATTAAATGTGATGATGATTAAAAAAAAAAAGGCTTGAAGAATTTCAGAATGCAAAATATGTAAGTACTCTGAGGTAAAATGCAACGACCTGTTAAAATTTGTAGTAAATCGATCGATTACTTTTCAACATTAACATTATAAGATTAGCTCGTTTGTATTAAAATATTAATAAGATACCTAAATTTGCATATCTGTTTACTTGAATGCGCCGACAGGCGTATTCCCTTGAGTGCTTTTAAATGCTTTTTTTATTTTCTTTTTTTTATAAATAACTACATAGATAAAAAAAATATCAATATAAAAATATCTTCACGCAATTCCCAATACAGGGGTAGACAGAGGTCAAGTCTAGTTGTCCCTTTGACCCACCTGCCACCGAAGATATTTTCGGGACAACGTGACAGGTGGTGAGCCCGTCGCCGCCTTTATGTCCAAGCCAACGATGAAATTCGTACATAAGTATTTGAAAAACTCATTGGTATTGCCACCTGGGGATCGAACTCGGGTCTCTCGACTCGAAATTCCGACCACCCAACAACTCGGCTATCGTGACTTTTTTCACGCTATAGATAGTCATAATTAAGTCGCTACAATACTTGTGTACTTTAGGCTTGTAGTGCCGTCATTGTTTCAGATTGACCCAGACAAGACAAGAATGAGATGTAGATGCAAAAATATGGGTTTTTCTATGTTGACACGCCCGGGAATCGATCCCGGGACCGCGCTGCATACATTTACGAAGCTCGTCGAGAAATGATATTACATGTATTTAGTTTTTGTGTTTAGCTTTCTTCCAGAAATCAAATTTCATTTTTATTTTTCAATTTCTTTCACATAAAAAACTAACCAGAGAGGGAACCCAGAGTTTCGAAGATCGAAAATTCTGAGAGTATTTTTCTACACAACTATCAAAACTTCTCTGTTTAAATGCATAAAGTTTCAGTTGCTACGAGAATGTGGCCGCTTATCTTAGACTAAACGTTGATAGGCAGGGCAACTTAGATGGGCTTTGTTAAGTTGTCACATAAAATGTTATGGGAGTCAACCAACTTCATCAAATGTGTAGGTCCAATGTCAACTGTACACAAAAAATATTTTCTAGTCAAGAAGCGTTTTTGTTTGTTTGCTAAAATATAGTAAAGTTTCTTTTTGTTTATATAAAGTACTAGCTGCCCCACGCGGCTTCGCACGCGGTATAACACTTACAGCACTTACGGCTTCGCACGCGGAATCCTAATTATTTATCTAAAATGGTTAATTCTAAAAAAGTAGTAGTTAAGTAGTAAGTTACTACTTATAACATCAGTAAATATTTGTGACAATTTTTTTTTACTTTTTCGTAAAAAATATTTTTTTTAATAAAAAGTACCCTATGTTACTTCTAATGGCTTCAATAATATGTGTACAAAGTTTCATGATGATCGGTGGGGTAGTTTTCGCGTGAAAGCGTAACTAACAAACTTACATTCACATTTATAATATTAGTAGGGATTCTTAGATGATAAAATTCAGCTACGCGCTACTTCGCTACGCGAACACAAACCTACATGGAGTTTGTGTTCGCGTAAAGTTATATGAATTTACTTGAAATTTTATCTATATTATGTCATATATTATTACAATAATAGCAACAGAAATCAAAAGTTTCTTAACAGAAATTAAAGAAGAAAATGGAAAATCATGTACTTTTGAATACTTTTGTAATGAAATTGTTTTTGTAATGATCACTTTGTAAGTCACGATAACCAGTGGTTAGTGGTAGTAGGTGGTCGGAATTTCGGTCAAGACCCGAGTTCGATCCCCAGGCGCTAGTTTCGTACCAATGGTTATTTTTTTTTAATAAAAAGTACCCTATGTTACTTCTAATGGCTTCAATAATATGTGTACAAAGTTTCATGATGATCGGTGGGGTAGTTTTCGCGTGAAAGCGTAACTAACAAACTTACATTCACATTTATAATATTAGTAGGGATTCTTAGATGATAAAATTCAGCTACGCGCTACTTCGCTACGCGAACACAAACCTACATGGAGTTTGTGTTCGCGTAAAGTTATATGAATTTACTTGAAATTTTATCTATATTATGTCATATATTATTACAATAATAGCAACAGAAATCAAAAGTTTCTTAACAGAAATTAAAGAAGAAAATGGAAAATCATGTACTTTTGAATACTTTTGTAATGAAATTGTTTTTGTAATGATCACTTTGTAAGTCACGATAACCAGTGGTTAGTGGTAGTAGGTGGTCGGAATTTCGGTCAAGACCCGAGTTCGATCCCCAGGCGCTAGTTTCGTACCAATGGTTATTTTTTTTTAATAAAAAGTACCCTATGTTACTTCTAATGGCTTCAATAATATGTGTACAAAGTTTCATGATGATCGGTGGGGTAGTTTTCGCGTGAAAGCGTAACTAACAAACTTACATTCACATTTATAATATTAGTAGGGATTCTTAGATGATAAAATTCAGCTACGCGCTACTTCGCTACGCGAACACAAACCTACGTAGGTTCGTGTTCGCGTAAAGTTAAGTATGAATTTACTTGAAATTTTATCTATATTATGTCATATATTATTACAATAATAGCAACAGAAATCAAAAAGTATCTTAACAGAAATTAAAGAAGAAAATGGAAAATCATGTACTTTTTGAATACTTTTTATAATGAAATTGTTTTTGTAATTATCACTTTGTAAGTCACGATAACCGAGTGTTTAGTGGTAGTAGGTGGTCGGAATTTCGGTCAAGAGACCCGAGTTCGATCCATAGGTGGCAGGCTCGTACCAATGAGTTTTTCAAAAACTTGTGTACGAATTATATCGTAGGCTTAGATATAAATACGGAGACGGGCTCACCACCTGTCACGTTATCCTGAAAATATCTTCGGTGGAAGGTGGGTCGAAGGGACTTAATTTTCTAGACTAGACCTCTGTCTACCCCTGTATTAGGAATTGCGTGAAGATATATATTATTTAATAACACATGTATTATTTTTTGGTGAATCTATTCTTACGTAGAATGGTTTAATATTTTCCTCTTGTAATGCATAATAAACAAAACAGCTAAGCATGACTGGGCGTAAGTAATAGTAATCATTTTTTTATCTTCACTGAATTTTCATAGGCATATAGATAGGTATTAGATAATGAAATCCTTTCGATCCACTTTTCATAGAAGTTTATTTGGGTCAATATGACAGATAGTTAGCGTATCTTTGTCCCATGTCTCATAACTAATAACAAACAGAGCCAAGTATGACCGGGTAACTACTAGAAATTATGCAATAAAAATGTGTAAATAATTATTAGTGATAAAGAGTTAATTGTTGTATAAGTAACCGGGGATATTGGTATTTTTAGTCACGATAGCTAAGTAACTTGGTCCCAACCACTTGGTTGGGTGATAGGAAGTAGAGTCAAGAGATCCCAAGTTCTATCCCCAGGCGCTAGTTTCGTACCAATGGTTTTTTTTTTTTCAAAAATCTTTGGTACGATTTATGTCGTAGGGTTGGACATAAAGAAGGCGACGGGCTTGCCACCTATTCCAAAAAATGGAAGGTGGGTCGAAAGGACTTAATTCAAAAGACCTCTGTTTACTTCGGTATTAGGAATGGTGTGAAGATATTTATTTATTTATTTAAAAAATAAAAATATAAATTTATTTAGATGTGAGTAATTTAATTGATTTTCACCTGTATCAGCAACTGCCTGTGAAACTATTTTTGATGTATATATAATGGCAATTGTATTATTACTTTGTTAACATAATTTGGATTCTTTTTAAAAACCTGTTATTACCATCCGGTGCATGAATTAGTAATATAAGCAAAATGTTTTTAATTAATTTATTTATTTTAAACACACGACTACATACTATGACAGGGTTAACCAAATGCAAAAACGATATTAAACATATTTAAGTCACGATAGCCGAGTGATTCGGTGGTCGGAATTACGAGTCGAGAGACCCGAGTTCGATCCCCAAGTGGCAGGCTTGTACCAATGAGTTTTTCAAAAACTTATGTACGAATTATATCGATGGCTTGGACATAAAGGCGGCGACGGCCTCACCACCTGTCACGTTGTCCCGAAAATATCTTAGGTGAAAGGTGGGTCAAAGGGACTTAATTGTCTAGACTAGACCTCTGTCTACCCTGTATTGGGAATTACGTGAAGATATTTATATTTATTTATTTTATTATTTATAAATATATTTAAAATAATTGTTATGAAATACTTAATATATAATGACTTTCCAAAACATATAAAGAAATCTTTTAAATTGTATACAATCTACTGTAAGAAGCAGTGTTCTTATGTAAGTGATAATTTGTTACCAGAAAACTTGCATTTTACTTGCTTTTAGTTAATACGTAGTTTTTTTGAAAGCTTTTGAAAATCTATCAGATCTAAAAGAATTGAATATATATACATTATTTTCTTTGTATTCCCTTTGTGGTAATAGAGTTGGATCAATCAAATGAGACGGGGGAATATCTAATTTCCGTAATAAAGTCGCAGCAAAAGAACCTGAGTGGAGTTGTCACGAACATATAGTGAATCAATTCCATAAACATGTATTTCATTTGATGGTCTCATATGACATTGGTTAAGAAACCCTGTTCATGTTTCATATTACTGTTGAGTTTTCTACGAAGGCTTCACAAATAAAACATGAATTTGTACTCGAGTCATGGATGTTTATATGTTTATATAAAGTTTTATCTATCTGAATATGCATCTATGTAACTATATTGTATCTAAGACTGCGACAGAATAATCGTTTGTGACATTGTACCAAATAGGCTTCGGTGAAAGGTTATAAAGAACATAATTGTCTTTTTTGTTTTTATAGAAAAGGGAGGCAAGCGAGCAGAAGGCTCACGTGATGGTAAGTGATTCACGCCGCCCATGAACACCCGCAATACCAGAGGCATAGCAGATGCGTTGCCGGCCTTAGAGTGCCCCCCCCCCTCCAGAATTGGGGGAGGAGGGTGTGTGGGCCTCCGGTTACCTGCACTCACCAGACGAAACGCAGAAGTTTGTTAGACTTCTACTTCACGCCGGTATTCTGTGAGGTCGTTTTACTTCCCCGGTCGAGCCAGCCCATTTATGCAACAACCAAAGCTGATGCGTGGCTCTACCACTGTTAAACCACTAGACCAATGTCTACCACACTATTAGGAAAATGTGTGAAGATGTACTGTAACTATTACTTTCTAGTAATCTGAATCTATTTGGTACCAACAACAACGTCAACTGTTTTTTTTGACAATACTTGGAAGAGAAATAATCATATAATAAATTTATTCACTTTTTCATGATTGTGATTTTAACTTTGATATTTAAAGACATTAACGCGAGCTATGTCGTGGTTAAAAGCTTGGAATTGTTAAATACAACTTCCTACGTTCATACACCAGGGAATAATAGATATGCGGATCTTTAACCAGGCAATCATTATGCAGTAATCTATTAAAATTTAAATGTCTATATAATTAAATAGTTTAAGTGACATCGCGAGCAGTTGTTAACTTTTAAAAATAATAAGAAAACCGCTGTCACGAAAGTTTATACAATCGCGTGCCGATGTAGATAACTGTTTTCCGCATTGTAAGCTCCGTGACTTGCAATTAAGCCACTAATGAAAACTAGAAAATTAAGAAGTTTAATGTAATATTAGAAATTACTTCAATAAATCACAATGGTTTACGTCATTATAATGCGCTGATACTTTGTTAAACTTAGTAATTACATTCGGAAACAATTAATAAGTGCGTCATTAATAACGTTAAAAAATACCTTAGGTTTATTTTAATTCCAGTTGAATATACATATATTTTAAAAGTCACGATAGTCGAGTGGAAGGGTGGTCGGAATTTCGAGTCGAGAGAACCGAGTTCGATCTACTGGTGGCAGGCTCGTACCAAAGGGGTTATTCAAGATACTTATGTACGATTCAAATTGTTGGCTTGGATATAGATGGCGATGGACTCACCACCAGTCACGTTGTCCCCAAAATATCTTCAGTGGAAGGACTAGAGCTCTGTCTATCCCTGTATTGGGAATGGCGTGAAGACATTAATTTATTATTTATTTATTTACTTCTCAGAGGTTTTCATTATATCCAAATTCAAATATGATTTAAAATATAATTAATCAATTGTTGATTTGTACCATCAACATTTGATTAATATAAGTGGGCAATGTTTATCCGCGTGATAGAATAGGTTCTGCTCCGGGGACATCCGGAGCAGAACCAGGGTAGTAGGTAGAACGTAGCCGTAAAGATCAGCACGCTACAATGACAAGGGCTGACACACAGTTCGCGGGAACTGACTTCCGTTGGGGAAATAAGGTTCTCGTGTGCCAGCAGTGCAGGATGACCCCCAACAAGTTGGAGCTACGACATTGCACAGATGCCAGCGAGGAAAAATGTTTCAGGCTTTAGTATAGGCCATACATTCATAAAATAAGTGTATCTTTTGTATACAAAAAATTCAAGTCATAACAACCCTATTCTCTGATACTAATTTACCGATTCTTATGAAATTTTGCACATATATATAATTTAGTGCTACTTTAGAGATTAATGGTTCTGGAGCTATTCTATGTATTTGTAGCAGATGTTTAAAAAACCGATAATTGTAGTTTCTTAGTCATTACGATTTAATAGTCCAATGCCGACATCGTAGACTGATAGGTGGTCTCATGAGCTCCTCTGTTACAGTACCTCTTTACATAACTGACCAGATAGAGACTGTAAATGGTACTACAAAATATCATGAATTGCTACGAAGGTACCCTACCATAAGGAATGACTACAGAGCCGAAGCATACAGTTAAAAATGACATCCGCATCATCGCAGGACCACCAGTAGCAGTATGACTACGTCGTTTGACTTTTGACAAATTACTCATAGCCAGAAAAGAATTTAAGGAAATGCTGTAGAATGGCACAACGCGTGCTTCCTAGTCCTCTTAGCCACTGAGGATCATCAACGGCTGACTCCCTTCGCCTCACTTCATATGGAAAGTTGCTGAGACATTTACTGTAGATAGTTGAGCTGTTATCTACTTTTATTTTTATTAAACGATTTCTCATAAAATAACATGTAAATGACATATTTTGACATATAGATATATAAGTACACGTGATAACTTGTCCAATAGCAGAAATGTAAAAAAAATAGAAATAACTGATGAGCAAATTATTAGAAGAACTCAACACAAGTTACCCCGGTGTAGGTACAAGAAGAATATATTCAGATTAATTACAAAAAGAGAAAGGGGTTTGTGAATAATGACACGTGGCAGATATGTTAGATTCACTTATCAGAATGACGATTGAATGAAAAAAAATATTTATATGTAAATAAGTATTACAGAAAAGTAATGAATTGGGCCTTAAAACAAAGCGAATAAATGTAACACTCACCTTCCACCGAAGACATTTTTAAAAAAACGTGACAGATGGTAAGCTCTTGGCTGTCTTTGTCCAAGCCATTGATATAAATCATACATAAATTTGAAAAAATATCTATGGTACGAACCTTAGCGATCAAACTTAGGTCTCTTTACTCTAATTACTTGACACTAAGGTTATTATAAGATTTATCAAATTTGGTGTAATGGTTTCATTTGCCTTAACACACATACATACATAACGGCCTATTGAAGTCCACTGCAGGACATAGACCTCTCCCATAGGGAAGATTTTCCATAATCGCCACGCTTGAGAAGCGGATTGGCGATCGTAGTACCAGACCACTTCCACCTCAGACGCTGCGGCCCATCTGTGATCTGATTATTTTGGTGTAATATTTTTAGAGATGGTCCCGCCATCTATCCCGCCATGGATCCCGCCATCAATCGGTCACTATAACGATATTAAAGGCAGTTTCCCTTAGTCGCCTCTTACGACACCCACGGGAAGAAAGGGACTGGTAATATTCTTACACCGTTACCACACGGCTTTTTGCCTATTTGCCTTAAATATGCCTTTAATTAATATATACACAGAGACCTCCGTCGTCGAAAAGTTCATTTGATGTTGCCAGCTCTCAAATCCCGGGTTCGTTTCCCCGACAGGTCAATATAGAAAACCACTTTTACTACATTATCTCGAGGCTGATGTTTGAGATACCTTCGTTTATTTATGATTCCATAATAAGTGATTTAGCTACTTTGGCATCAGAACTATATATGCGATTGCCTATCTATACATTAATTTATGTAAAAAATTTCGAAATGTTAAAGTTTGTTAAATACCCAGTCGTGGCGGAACGGTTCTGAAAAGAATTGGAACATAGGTACTTGAGTTTATAATCCAAGTAAGGAATATTTGAGTATATTTAGGTAGGTATACATATTTTATCTCAGAAAAAATCATGATTCCATAGGGAGATATCAGTAGCATGATTTTTCCAACGTTTTTTGAAATAGAGTATTGGGTATCCGTTGAGAGATGTAGGGCACTTTTTACTCCGGAAAATTAAAGGGCCCTGCGGGAATTACGATGTATTGTCTGCCAATGTATCAGGGATGATAGGTTAGGATATATAATATAGGTTAAGTTATTTTTTTTAGTAAACAATACATTTTTATATATAAAAATTATTTTTCATACCAATTTTGTAATTGTATGTATCGTTTGTATGTATTTTTTTATTTCATAAATTGAAATGTTATTTGTTACTTGGAACATCACTTGAGAACTCCTGGGACGATAAGCATTATTTTTTATGGTTTACACATGGAAATTATTTTAAGTTCATATAGGTTTTTTAAAGTAAGCAAAATTTAATAGAGGTGTATCCTATTGTTGTTGAGTTCAGAATAAATCCAAGGTATTTAACAGACGATCTGATAGGGGGTCATTGTAGAAGCGTGCTCGTCGCGACCCCTGCCAGCCCTTTTCAGGGCTGCAATTCTACACAGCTGCGCACCCATGCCAACGAGGGTTAGGGCGTCCCCCCAAGGCGACGCACACCAGTTCGTCCCCGTTGGTGTGAAATGCAGCGCGCAAAGCGGCGATGGGGACCGCCACCCGTCACGCACGCACAGCGGAAGGTGGAGGACGGAGTGCAGAGTTGGCACGTGGAATGTTAGAGGAGGCATGAGAGATAAGACGAATGAGTTGATTGAAATAATGAAAGAAAGAGAATTAGATGTCGTGTGTTTGACGGAGACCAAGCGGAAGGGCAGTGGTACTGAAGAGCTCCCTGGCGGGGCGTTAGCTCTATGGTCCGGAGTCTCGGAGAGCGAGAGCGCCTGCCAGGGAGTGGGGGTGCTGCTGTCGTCTCGGTTGGTCGATGTTATGACTGAATATAAGGTTGTGAACTCGAGACTTCTCTGGGTTCGCTTTAAATTGGGACTGACGAAGTTATTCCTTTTGGCTGTTTATGCGCCGGTGGCTTCGTCGTCCAGAGCTGAGCTGGAGGAGTTTTGGGAGAATGTAAGAGAAGTTCTAGACTTGGTTAGAGGAAACGAAAGAATTGTTGTATGTGGTGATTTGAATGGATGGGTTGGTACCGCTCGGCCAGGGTACGAGTCGGTGCTTGGAATGTTGGCGATAAAAGGGTTAACGATGCTGGCAAGCTTATACTGGCTGTATGCAAGGAAAGGGTCTTCTTGTGACAAACACTATGTTTAGTCACAAGAAAATCCATATGTATACTAGAACAAGAGAGAATGAGAGAAGTATGATCGATTTATTCCTGGTGGATGACCGACTGCGAAAACAGGTGATGGATACGCGGGTGTTCCGAGGTGCTGACCTGGGAACGGATCACTACCTAGTGATTACTAGATTTAGGGGTCTGTTCGCGGGTTGGCGCCACCGGACAACGATACCAGAACCACAGTCGGTCGGTAGCATCCGAAGCTGGAAGCTTCAGGAAGCGGACACTAGGAATAAATATCAAGCAAGGGTAGCCGAAAAGCTGGACAGCATTGGTGTTAGGAAAGAATGTGTGGAAGAAATATGGCAGAGCCTTAGAGATGGAATGGTTAGTGCAGCGGAAGACGTGTGTGGAACTGTGAAAAGAGGTAGTAGTAAAAGGGTGATGCATGGTGGAATGACGAAGTGAAAGAAGCTGTAAATAAGAAGAAGAAAGCATGGTTAGACTACTTGGCCTTTAGTAATGATAAGGATATGAGAGAGAAGAGGAAAGAAAGATATAAGCTCCAGAAAGTTCACACGAAAGCATTGATTGAGGAAGTGCGTGAAAGGAGTAGAATGGAAGCGGACGAAAGGTTGTCGCACAACTTCTGGAAAGAGGTTGGAAGGACCCGGAGTGGTGCGACAGCCTTAAGAATGAATAAAGTGCTTTCAGGAACCAATGACGTCCTCTCAGAAAAATCGGACGTCATGCAGCGATGGAGCGAATTTTATAGAGAGATGTATGTGTGTGATGATCTTAGTGAGGGATCCGGGGGTGACGCCGTGACTGGTACGCCAGACTCGGACCTCGATGACACTGAGGTCATCAGTATGAAAGAGATTGAATGTGCGATTAGAAGTTTGAAATGTGGTAAGGCTGCGGGACTAGACAGAGTTACTGCTGAAATGGTCAAGTATGGTGGGCCACGCGTCTGGGACAGCTTTCATCTGCTGTGCAATTTGTGCTGGCGAACGGGAGCTGTTCCGGATGATTGGCGATCCGCGGTCATTGTGCCTTTATATAAAGGTAAAGGTTCACATTATGACTGTGGGTGCTATCGGGCGATCAGCTTGACCAGTTTAGCAAGTAAAGTTTACTCGAAGGTTTTGACACGTAGGATGCAAGATAAATCGGAAAGATTTCTATGGGAGGTACAATGCGGATTTAGACCTGGAAGAGGATGCACGGATCAAATGTTTTCTCTCCGCATGATCACGGAGAAGCTTCTGGCTGCTAACCAGAAGATTTTCTGTGCTTTTGTGGATCTTGTGAAAGCATTTGATAAGGTTGTAAGGAAGAAAATGTGGGAACTGTTGCCGGGGTATGGTGTGGATGGTCGATTGCTAAGGGCTGTGCAGTCACTTTACTGTGACTGTAAAGCCTATGTGCGGGTAGGGCATGACCTGTCACCCATGTTTAGCGTCCAAACGGGCGTAAAACAGGGTTGTGTCATGTCTTCCTGGCTATTCATACTGTATCTCGACAGCTGTTTACAGAAGCTGAAAGATAGCTGTTTGGGTGTGAAATTGGGTGACATAAAAGTAAATTGTCTGCTTTATGCTGATGATGCAGTGCTTATAGCACCATCAGAGGCAGAACTGCAGGCATTAGTCACGTGTATGAAAGAAGAATGTGAAATTAATGGTCTCCGTTTGAATGCTAATAAAACTAAGGTTCTGGTATTTGAAAGGGACGAAGAAAGAACGAAGTGCGAAATTTGGGTTAATCAGGAATGTCTAGAACAAGTGAATGAAATTGTATACTTGGGGAGTGCGTTTAGCCGGGATGGAAGATGTGATTTAGATGTGGACAGGCGTGTCGCTGCCGGGAACAAAGTCAATGGTGCCCTGACTGCGTTAATCAAAAGGCAAGGCGTTGTGAAAAGTGCACGCCTTGCAATACATAACGCAGTGTTGGTACCGACTTTGTTATATGGCAGCGAAACCTGGGTATGCCAGAAGAAGCATAAAAGCAGGTTGAATGCAGTGGAGATGCGATCTCTTCGTAAAATGTGCGGCCTTACCATGGCCGACCGAAAGCGAAACGAAGAGATTCGCAATATGGCAGGTTTGAAAGATGACCTTGTCTCAAAAATGGATAAGGGCGTGCTTCGATGGTTTGGGCACGTTGAGCGAATGAGTGTAGATCGAATGGTGAAGAAAATATATAGCGCGAAAGTTAATATTAAAAGGTGTCGAGGTAGACCGAGATTAACTTTCGAAGACCATGTGAGCAAATTGCTCGAAGAAAGGAGGGTCAAGAGTACTCGGATACCTAGACGTGCATGTATGAAGAAGATGATGAATCTGAAAGAAGCGAAAGAAGTATGTAGGGATCGTGACACTTGGCGATCTGTTCTCTCTGGCTACCCCGTCAGGGATTGTGCGTTAAGATAAATAAAATAAATAAATATCTGATAGCCTACTTGGTAGTGACCCAGTCTTTAAAGCTAAGCCTTGCGGGTTCGAATCCCGCTAGGACCTACATTTGTGTGATGGATATAAATATATGTTTATATGAATTTATGAATATTCTCAATCTTAATGTACATCTACGTAAATATATTGTACCGGTGGCCAGGACACCAAGACATTTAGTTATTATTTTTTTTCTTTTTTATATTTTTTTTAATTATTTATATTTTCAAGTATTTTTCCATTTCTGGGGTACATACCAGTGTAGACAATAAAGACTTTTTTACTTTGACCCAGTTTTCACCGAAGCCTATTTGAGACCATATGATAGGTGGTGAACCTAACGCCGTCTTATAGTTTAAGAATACAAGCCGGAGTTCGATTTTCTATCACCCAACTACACGGTTATCGGCTCCACGGTATAACTTTGTGTGATTAATTAAAGTTGTAAGGTTTACTAAGCGCTTAAAAGAAGCAGGAAGTGTAACAAAGTCTTAGTTGAGAAGCGAAGGAAAACTTATTTTAAGTCGGAAAGAGGATCGCATATAATCTTATCGTAGCAAAACAACTTTCAGAAAGTTTCATTCGAATATTTTTACCTTAATCTACACTATATAACAATTTTCGTTTAGACAAAAACAAGAAAATGAACAGTTCATTCCTTAGAACACTGATAAAGTTTTTTTTAGGTTTTCATAATTGATTTTGAAGGGGTTACTTTTTACCAATAATTTGTTACTTACAGATTATAAATAAATGAATAAATATCTTAACGCAATTCCCAGTACAGGGGTAGACAGAGGTTTAATCTAGTGGTGAGCCTATCGCCGTCTTTATGTCCAAGCCAACGATTTAATGCGTACAAAAGTTTTTGAAAAACTCATTGGTACGAGTCTGCCACCTGGAGATCGAACTCGGGTCTCTTGACTCGAAATTCCGACTATCTAACCACTAGGCTATCGAGACACTAGTTACAGATTAGTAAGTATTTAATTGTTAAGGTAGTTTGAGGAAAATTATTAGTCCATTTGATCCATATCTTATCGGGGCTTATTTGGGACAATGTGACAGGTGGTGATCATGTCACCGTTTTAGTGACCAAACCAAAGATCGCACACAAGTTTCGAAAAAACTTATAGGTACAAGTTCGATACTTAGTAAGACTTAATTTAACAATCAAAATACTACAAAAAATACGTGTTGGATCAGCTTCACCAGGTCCCGAGCAGAGAGCGGATAGAATAAGAGAAGTAGCTACGATATATATTGTTATTTACACAAGTAAAATGCAATTAGTACAGTTAGTTGACATAATTAAAAAAAATGGCGCTCCTAGTTAGCATTTATCTATCTCTCTCTTTCTATGAGTGACATAAGAGATGAATAATAGAAACGCTCTAAAAATTGTAACAGCAACTATTGCAGTACATTCTAAAAGGCCTTCATGTACGTGATGAAAAACTTCTCTGATTTATGAGGTTAATAAGACAACCAAATTTAATTACGATACAATACAATTAAGTCACGATAGCCGAGTGGTTGGGTGGTCGGAATTTCGAGTCAAGAGACCCGAGTTTGATCCCCAAGTGGCAGTACCAACGAGTTTTTAAAAAAAAAAAAACTTATGTACGAATGACATCGTTGGCTTGGACATAAAGACGGCGACGGGCTCACCACCTGTCACGTTGTCCCGCATATATCTTCGGTGGAAGGTTGGTCAAAGTGACTTAATTGTCTAGCCTGGACCTCTGTCTACCCCAGTACTGGGAATTGCGTGAAGATATTTATTTCTTTTATTGAAAATCCTACTACTTAAATTGGGAATAGGAAAGTTTGTATTTTATAAAGTTTTGAATTTTAATTTCTTTTAGTATGTTTTATTTTTCCTATATAATCTATCTATAAAGTTGCAGGTAGAATCTTGATGAATCGATAAATGAACAGAAATAATTCTTCCTTTAGAGTCAGTCGAAATTTACTTTAAAACTACATTTGATCTAGGTAATATCCTGAAATGAACTTTGTAAATGTAGTCATAACGTTAAAGCTAACGCAGATAAGAATTTATACATAAATAAAATTGAATTAGTAGAGAAAAATTTTAATATTAGTTCATTAAAGTGTTCTTTTAATCACAGTCGACAAAAAATTGCAACAAACCTTATTTTTAATTTAGTTGAGAGCTTTTACTTTTATCATGTTAAGAGGTTTTTACATTACACTATTAAGCGTTAAAGAATTTCTATCGGTTTAGTAATGTTACACGTAAACGAAATTTAACAAAATTTCGTATATTTTGTTAGGAATAAAATAATTGCTTTTTTATTCCGTGTGTTAATTTACATAATGGCGTTACTTAATTAAAGTTTATTTAACGGATATAAAAGGTTACGTAGCGATCTCCACCCCGAAGGGTAAAGATGGAGTTTGCCTGTAATTACACAGGCTTTCTATAGCCTTCAAACCGGAACACAACGGTTACATAATAATAATTATTATTATTATTTATTCAAGTCAAACATCAAATGATACGTGTCAAATGGTTAGTAATCCGGTTAGTAAAAATTTCAATTAAAACTATATTTGTATTGTTACTTTTCCACAGAGAACGATCCCGAGCCACCTGCATCCATCGACTTCCCGCAATGTTGAGCAGGTCGTCACTCCATCTTGTGGGGGACCGTCCAACACTGCGCTTGCCAGAACGAGGCTGCCACTCGAGAATTTTTCTTCCCCAACGGTTGTCCGTTCTAGGAGCTATGTGGTCGGCCCATTGTCACTTCAGCGTGCTAATCCTCATGGCTCTGTCGGTTACCCTAGTTCTGCTGCGGATATCATCGTTGCGGATTCTGTCACGCAGAGAAACACCCAACATAAATAATTCTCTGTGGAAATCTTTAGAGGAGGCCTATGTTGAGCTCCCTGCTCAACATAGGCCTCCTCTAAAGATTTCCATAAGAACTTTTGATAGGCTGTAAAGAAGAAGAAAAAAACTTGTTACTTTAGATCTTTTTTTTAACAGATATCATTTGGGACCCAGTACAATACCTATCTGGTTCTGGACGGTACGGTCATTTCTTAAAGATATCGCCTTCAGAATGCTTTATTGCTGCTACTCAAGCGCTGCATTAGTGAGGCGTAATAGCCTATAGGTGGTAGCAATGGGTAATAGTGCGGTATTGGCCTAAACTTAGCTATTTTATATTGTTTTTAATATTGCGATTATTGTCTCAATAAAATTGCATCATATTAAAAATCATTGTGGCACACTTGTACGTATTCTTGTTGTTATTCAAAATTTAATTAATTAAATGGTTTTATCTTACGGCTTCAATTTTGAATATTCATTTATGGCGAAACCAATCGCTTACATTCTAGTTATAAACAAGAGAATATGTATAAGTCTGTCTTTGTCTACTGCTGAGTGAGAGAGACGTCCTCTTTGGACGAGTGGCGAGTACTTCGGTTTCAGAGGAGGTGACATTATGAAATTCGAATTCTAATCCCGGACGGGTCAATGTCGAAAACCACTTTTTATACATTGTCTCGGTTCTGGGTGTTTGTAAAATAAATAAATATCTTCACACAATACAGGGGTAGACAGAGGTCTAGTCTAGACAATTAAGTCCCTTCGACCCACCTTCAACCAAAGATATTTTCGGGACAATGTGACAGGTGGTGAGCCCATCGCCGACTTTATGTCCAAGCCAATGATAAAATTCGTACATAAGTTTTTGAAAACCCTATTGGTACGAGCCTGGCACCTGGGAATCGAACTCGGTTCTTTTGATTCAAAATTCTGACCTGGGTGGTCGGAATTTCGAATGTATTCAACTAATCGGCTATCGTGACGTTTTTGGGTGTCGCTAGCTTTGAGGTCCCGGGCTCGATTCCCAGTTGGGTCACTGTAGAATAAGCAATTTTTCTACATTTTCTCGGGTCTGGGTATGGTACCTTCATTGTTTCCAATATCACAAAACCAGGGCTTTAGCTACTTACTGTGGGATCATAGCAATGTATGTGATGTTGTCCCCATCTACGTATTTAGATAATCTATGTTGTATTACAACCCTGCGTACGGTTTACCTTAATTTTTGCATGAACACACATGTACTACTTCTAAGCACCACAATGGAAGTACAAATATACGTTTTCTATTTTGTAATCCATTACGACGGTATTGCAAGTGTAGAAACAATGTGCTCATTGCAGTGTGATATTACGCTACAGTGACCGTGAATTAGTAGTGATTTATGGTTAAGATACATGTCTATAAGATTAAAAGAGGATCATACTAAGAACGTTACTAATATGTACTATGAACCATATTAAAACTATGGTAATTATGTTGTTAATTTGTTGAGTATTTGAAGAGTTATTATTGATGACAATCAAGGTAATTTTATAAATATAAAAATTTAATAAAAAAAAATTAACCGCTAAAAGAACACTAAATGAAATAATAGTTTTCGTAGTTTAACTTGGTACTTATTAATTTTAATGAGATATTCTAATGAATAATTTTATAATTCAATAAATTATTGGTGTATTTGCAGGCGGTGCCAAGATCGACACAATAATAGCGATATAACAGGTAACAGTTTCTTTGCTAAAATTAATAATTTATTAAAAAGATGCATAGATGTGTTACATATATTAATAGTATATTTATCCGATCATTGACCTAACTCTGACATAAATTAAATGTATTTGGGGAATTGTTTGTTAACGAGTTTAAATCGAGCTCCGAATGACCATCAATGTTTTATCCAATAAACATAAATTTAATTTCTGATTGCAATTTCGACTAATTACATTGGTTCGTGACATTGCAGTTGCAGGTAATTTAGTCGGTGAACTTTGTTAATTTCCTTTAAATTTTATTAAATGAAACTAATGCGCAGTAAAATTAGGAAATTATTTCATATGAAATAATTTTGTAAGGTTTGCCCTTTTCAAATTAATAACATCCATAAACTTGTATTATTTTAACATGCTATTGAAATTGGTAAAGTAAAATTAAATAAGTAAAATAAAATAGGAGCTTTACTTTGACGTCCTGATCGTCTGGTAGTATTTTTTACTTTCAAAGCTAGTTACATGTTCAAATCCCATGAGTGGCAAATATTTATGTTATGAATATTCGAGTCCAGGACGTTTATATGTATATTTTTGATATTTATGTATGTATTTATATATCTTGTTATCATCCAGTCACTAAGACATCCTTGTCTCCTTGTGGGAAATATTTGGAACTAAATCACGAGATTGTCCGATTCATATGCTATTTACTAACAAATAAAATCTATGTTACAGAAGTAAGATAAAGTCGTTGAAGTTGCTCTATCTATTTGTTGCTTATAATAAGCTTTAACATTTTTAATGGATATATGTTTAAAAAAATTGTAAATACGCGAGGAATAAAATCTTCATTATGAATAATAAATAACCAAATATTACCAGTGCCTCTTACTTTAGAAACCTTTAATCGCATTTCAAATTGTACTTTCATAGTAAATTTTCATCTGCTATTGAGCCAAACAAATTCCATTTACTGCATACCGAATAGACAGGTGCAGTAATAATTCAACTGTATCCATTTTGCATCTAAATCCGTGTATAAATGGGTAAGTGTTGTAGATTCTATATCAGTAATGGATGAATTCACCTGATCCGTCTGCTCCCCGCTTTAATTCTCATAAATATCGCATACGTTTCCGCGAAATATATTAATATCCCGATTTTGAATCAACCAACATATTTAGTTTTTGGTTTTGTACAGTAAAACGTGTTCAAAATATTAGTACTCTACAATTTATTTGGAATGTAGTATCGGCGAATAATACCAAGCCCTCACTTCCCGTGGGTGTCGTAAGAGGAAACTGAGAGAAAGAGCCTTGTACATGACAATTTTTACAGATAGATGGTACAATGTTTACAGGTGTCTTGAAAAAACTAGTGCATAATAACCACACCAGTAACGGACGGCAGGGCTGTCTACAATCGCCTATCTGCTCGCCAAGCATGGTGCTTATCGTAAATCCTCCTTACGGGAGAAGCCTACAACCTGCAGTGAACTTTAACAGACCGTCAAGCAGGTAAGTAAGTATACATACGATACCTTAAAATCATTACATTGAGGTATAAAAACCAAACCAAAAAAACTTTTTTCTTTATAAACCGACAATTTATGTCTTTTTATATATTAAAAAGGCATTTATATAAACAGATATGTGGGCTATATATGTGCCTAAAAGATTTAAATAATTAATGAGATACATATCACCTTTGAATTAACGTGTACGTTAATGAATTAATGATTAAAACGATGTTCGCAGCAGTTTAACGTTCTTAAAATGTATCTCAAAAAAAGGTTATGTATCTGGTGTTTTTATAAAACCAGTAATTTTAATGTTAAGCTGTAATTAAATTCAAACGAAAACGAAAACATACAAGCGACGTTGAATATAATTCGAAATATTCATTGCCATAAAGCATTAATTGCCAACTACAGTTTTCAGAATGAACGTCTGTCTGTACGACCGTAAACTGTAAAAAAGGTTTATGGTTTTCTTTTCAGAATACGGCTATAAATTATCTATGGAGTTTTAACTCTTTCCATTCCTTTCTTTACATGAATTTCTTATATCGTGTTCGAAAAGCTTCTAGCAAATTTCTTACGTTAAATGACTACTGTGTCCCAAGATACTGGGTGAGGAAGAGGAAGAGATAATTTAGTCCTTTAATGACTTCTACACTTTTTATCAGAGCTTATTAGGGACAATGTAATAAGTGGTAAGCTTATCGCCGTCTTTGTATATGCTAGCGGTATAATATAATTGCGTAGTTATATATTTATATAAATGTTCGAAGGGTCACTAAAACTAATCTATTGGGTCGTCAATAAAATTACAACGTCTAATCAGGAGGTAGTTCAAAAGCTTGAAAAGATCTAATAATCAAATTTCTTCTTACGCTTTTCTTACCATTGTTGTCAAGATAATAATAAAATGATAAAGAAAATGGAAACACCCTGTCAAGATAGCTAAGTAATCAGAATTCGAGTCAACAGACCCGATTTCGATCGAAGTTTTATACGATATCACACAGGTTACGGGCATGACTTATTAATAGCGAAATGTTTTTATGACATTCTAATTTTCTACAGCTATTTCCTCTCTGTGACTTACGCCATCACTAAATCTACGTTTGTATTTAGAAAGGGAATATTAAATTCACTGCACTGTCGGTAGTCCGTTGCCGCTTCACATAAGCAAGCTAAAGGAAATTGCGGCAGCTTCTACACAATCAACACATCCAATACAAAAATACAATAAACAATTTCTATTAAAACGTGTATTTAATATTTTTATTCGATTATAAATAGAATGATTATGATTTTAGTTACATATAATGATTCCATGAATTACATATATTTCTAATACCATAAAACTAGTTTAATGTTTCAATTATGATTTCTTTCTTCCTAATTTAGTTGTTATAAGAGTTACTGATAGATACATTTTAAACTAAATACAAATATCTTCACGCAATTTCCAATAGTAAACTGGTAGACAGAGGTCTAGTCTAGACAGTTAAGTCCCTTTGACCCACCTTCCACCGAAGATATATTCGGGACAACCTAACATGTGGTGAGCCTGTCGCCGTCTTTATGTCCAAGCCAACGGTATAATTCGTACATAAGTTTTTGAAAAATCGATTGGTCTGAGCCTGCCACCTGAGGATCGAACTCGAGTCTTTTGACTCAAAATTCCGACCACACAACCACTCGGCTATCGTGACATACCTATTTAAATAGTTACTATTTATTTACTTACTATACTTTTTATTTATGATCTATTTATTATTGAAAGATTTTTTTAAAATTATTTGGATAGTAAATCTTTCAGAAGTCTAGTCTCCGATTCTGATCTAGAAAGCCAAACCCAATTATACCTTGGCACGTACTCGAGATTCTGTGAGGGCTATTTATGTAGGGCAGATTAAAAAAGAAAAATGTCTGATACTAATTCAAGCTTACCTATTCATATATACGTTTAATAATTAGTTCTATAAAACAGCCGAAAGCAGTGATTTGATTCAAAACTTAACGGCACTTCCAAAAACCTCACAAGATCCAGCTAAATTTAAAACTTAAGTTGTATTATGAATAATTGTGGATGAGAATGTTTAGCTCAATTACAATCTCCGTGGACGATTGGTGTAAGCACTGGTTTTCAAGGTGTCGCCATCCCACAACCCAGGAGTTCGATTTCCGGTCGGGTCAATGTACATTACATTTTCTCGGGTTTGGGTGTTTGTGGTATTTTCATTGTTTCTATTTTTGATTGTTTAAGCGCTTAAATTGGGATCAGATCAATGTATTTGATGTTGTTCTTATCTGTATGTGTATGATCTTATCTATGTATGTATTAATTTCAGTGGTTAGTGTATCGATACCACGCGATGCAAGTCACGGATTCATTTTCCTATGACAGTTTATTTTAGCACCAGACTTATTACGGTACAATCAAAATGGTAGGATCTAACAAAAAAAGTAGAATAAAGGTCGTCTGAGCATTAAATCATGGAATTATACAAAAAAATTTGAATGATAGAAAAACATAAGAACAGCATAAAGTAATCTTAATAAAAAAAACAATGAAATACGATGAAGGTGAAAATCAGCTGCAACACATAAAATGAATTGAATTCAATTAAACAAATGGATTCCCCTGGCGACAATGAGAACGAATGTGAAAGAGAACATTGTATAAAAAAGGGTATGAATTAATCTCAAAGTAGTTTCTCTCGTCCATTATATAGTACTACAAATTAGTGAAAAGCTCGGCTCAGTTGGCGAAGGGTACGGTTATCGTTTACATTTAGCATTTTCACTCTTCACTGTTGAGGGTAGGTGATTCGCGACAATAACCTGAAGGTAGAAAACAACAATATTGACGGAGCTACATCATATACTTATCATGTCTAATCAAGCATAATACAAAGATAGAAAGCATATTAAATAACAAAGTAGAAATTCAACCAATAGATTAGATTTGTTAATGAAGCAAAGAATATTTATGAGACTAAGTAGGCACTAATTATCTACGTTCGCAACCGAAGCGACCGAGCTTGCACATAGAGTGCATACGTAAGTAACGAATCAATACGAATCGTTCGACGTTACTTTCAAATTTGATTGCATCGAATTCGAGTTACGAACTAGTATACAAATTCAATTTTTGTTGTAGCTTTTAAATCAATTTTTGAATAAAAATATTTTAAAAGTGACGATGGTAATTGCGTGTAATTGCGCGAAGATATTTATTAATTTTATTTATTTAAAACTGACAACACTGTAAAAGATATGAGTTTTATCAAATTGTATTGTGTTGTGTATATATGTTGGTGTACGTCAACATGTCCTACGTTTTAATAATTTAAATTATGTTTATATTTTCTTAAAATATGTATAAACATACACAAATACGTAGTGACCCGTAATAATCCATTGCCTCTCCTGTGGGAAAATTTACCACAATCGCCACTCCAAGCTTGCTCATCGGCTGTACCAGACGTCTTGACCTTTAGACGAAAAACAGACTCGTCTGCTATTTTTGGTCCGGTATATTTTCGAGATGGCAGGGACGACGAGGGCGACATAGGAGACAAATGATAGGATAACTTCATCTGTCGGTAGCAATTGTCAGAGCTCTTCTTTAATATACCTCTTATGAAACACTCTGAAAAGTAAGGTACAGTCTTAAACTGATAACATCAATGCCAAGATATGTATATATCCAAAACTAAATTATATGATCTACTCTATAAGAACTTTATGTAGAAAATAAAAAAAGTAACTTGAAAACTTTTGTTGTGAACTCAAGACTTCTCTGGGTTCGCTTTAAATTGGGACTGACGAAGTTATTCCTTTTGGCTATTTATGCGCTGGTAGCTTTGTCGTCCAGAGTTGAGCTGGAGGAGTTTTGGGAGAATGTAAGAGAAGTTCTAGATTTGGTTAGGGGAAACGAAAGAATTTTTGAATGTGGTGATTTGAATGGATGGGTTGGTAACGCTCGACCAGGGTACGAGTCGGTGCTTAGAATGTTTGGTGACAAAAGTGTTAACGATGCTGGCAAACTCATACTGGTTGTATGCAAGGACTATGTACTAAACATCGTGTTTGTCACAAGAAGATCCTTTGTCTTCTTGTGACAAACACGATGTTTAGTCACAAGAGAATCCATATGAATACTAGAGAAAGAGAGAATGAGAGAAGTATGATCGATTTATTGGTGGATGACCGACTGCTAAAACAGGTATTGGATACGCGAGTGTTCAGGGTTGCTGACCTGGGAACGGATCTAGTGATTACTAGATTTAGGGGTCCGTTCGTAGGCTAGTGCCACCGGACGGCGATACTAGAACCTCAGTCGGTCGGTAGCATCCGAAGCTTGAAGCTTAAGGAAGCAGACGCTAGGAATAAATATCAAGCAAGGGTAGCCGAAAAGCTGGACATCATCGATGTCAGAAAAAAATGTGTGGAAGAAATATGGCATAGCCTTAGGGATGGAATGGTTAGTGCAGTGGAGGAGGGAAAAGAGGTAGTAGTAAAAATGGTGATGCATGGTGGAATGACGAAGTTAAAAAAGCAGTAAATAAGAAGAAGAAGCCTCTAGTAATGATAAGGATATGAGAGAGAAGATGAAAGAAAGATATAAGCTGCAAAAAGTTTACACGAAAGCATTGATTGAGGAAGTGCGTGAAAGGTGTAGAATGGAAGCGGACGAAAGGTTGTCGCACAACTTCAAGGAGAACTCCAAACTCTTCTGGAAAGAGGTTAGAAGGACCCGGAGTGGTGCGACAGCCTTAAGAATGAACAAAGTGTTTTCGAGAACCAAAGATGTCCTCTCAGAAAAATCGAACGTCATGCAGCGATGGAGCGAATTTTATAGAGTATGAATGCGAATGTATGCGTGTGATGACCTTAATGAGGGATCCGGGGATGACGCCGTGACTCGGACCTCGATCACTGAGGTCATCAGTATGAATGAAATTGAATGTGCGATTCGAAGTTTGAAATGTGGTAAGGCTGCGGGACTGGACGGAGTTACTGCTGAAATGGTCAAGTATGGTGGGCCTCGCGTCTGGGACAGCGTTCATCTGCTGTGCAATTTGTGCTGGCGGACGGACGAAGAAAATGTAAGAACTGTTGCCCAGGTATGGTGAGGGTGGTCGATTACCTTAAGGGCTGTGCAGTCACTTTACTGTGACTGTAAAGCCTGTGTGCAGGTAGAGCATGACCACCCATGTTAAGCGTCCAAACGGGCGTAAAACAGGGTCGTGCAAGTCTTCCTTGCTTTTTATATTGTTTGTCGACAGCTGTTTACAGAAGCTGAAAGATAGCTGTTTGGGTGTAAAATTGGGTGACATTAAAGTAAATTGTCTGCTGTATTCTGATGATGCAGTGCTTATTGCACTATCAGAGGCAGAACTGCAGGAATTAGTCACGTGTATGAAAGAAGAATGTGAAATTAAAGGTCTCCGTTTGAATGCTAATAAAACTAAAGCTCTGGTATTTGAAAGGGACGAAGAAAGAACGAAGCGTGAAATATGGGTAAATAAGGAGTGTCTAGAACAGGTGAATGAAGGTGAAGATTGTGTGCGGGTGATTGATTTGAATGTGGACAGGCGTGTCGCTGCCGGGATCAGAGTCAAAGCCCTGACTCAAAGGGCAAGGCGTAGTAAAAAGTGCGTGCACGCCTTGCAATACATAACGCAGTGTTGGTACCGACTTTGTAATATGGCAGCGAAACCTGGGTATGCCAGAAGAAGCATAAAAGCAGGTTGAATGCAGTGGAGATTCGATCTCTTCATAAAATGTGCGGCCATACCATGGCCGAACGAAAGCGAAGCGAAGAGATTCGCAATATGGCAGATTTGAAAGGTGACCTTGTCACAAAAATTGATAAGGGCGTGCTTCGATAGTTTGGGCACGTAAGCGAATGAGCGAAGAACGAAAGGTGAAGAAAATATGTATTTTTTTTTTTAAAAAGCATACTAGCAATGACGAATAACAGTATTAGTATTCCTGTTGACCACTCCAATTAAGCTGCAATGCTTGTGTTTGCAGTTGGTTTACGTCAATAGTCGAATGGCGGGGCCCGAACTTGCGACGTCATGTTTCGCAGTCCGCACGCTAAACCATTAGGCTATTGCCGCTCTATGTAGTGCGAAAGTTTATATTAAAAGGCGTCGAGGTAGACCGAGACTAACTTTCGAAGACCTTGTGAGTAAATTGCTCGAAGAGGGGCTACTGATGTCGACGTCACGCTGAGAACCACCAGTCTGCAGCAATCCCGCTGCTCTTAACATATTTACTTCATTATTTTTATATTAATTTAATTGTCAACTTTCCCTCATAATTGCGATAAAATGTCCAATTATTATAAACCAAATATACGAAATTAAGTAAAAAAATAATTGGAAATAATAAATAATAATTAATAGTCTAGAAAAAATTGAGAAACAAACTGATAGAAAGAAAATTAAAGTGAAGTCAACGCATTTCATTGCAAGGACTGAATTGTTAAGACGTTTGACTACCTCAGAAATGAAAATCCTTGAAGAATACAACAGAATTATAAAATACCAAGAGGAACATAATTCATTCGTTTAAAATTTGTAAGTCCATAGCAGAGATTAACATACGCGTATATTATAAATTTGTTAACTAAAACTTTCATAACAGTTTAATGGAAATTTTTGTTAGATTAATTTAATAAAGAAATATTACATTTATCTCATAGACTTGTTTTCATTTGACTCACTTTAAAGTACAAAACAAAGTCGCATTAAAGTTTGTTTAGTAATTTTCTGGCCTCTTGATGATAGTTACCACTCCTGAGCAGCGGCTTGGCAGTGGCAGTTTTTGTATTTATGGTGTAACATAAAACATACTGTTGCTCATCTCCTGAAAATTGTGTGAAGAAGCTTTTGGTGAGATTCATGTATCAGTGGAATTTTGATGCGCTGTATAGACGTGTTTTTCAAATTGGAATAACATGTATACTTTTCAAGAAAGCTTGATTCACATTGCACGATAAAGTTTACATTTTTATTTTTTATGTCAGTTCAAATTAATTTTGTCGCATTTCTTCCTGTAATCTATTACTGAAGTTTTGCTATCATGAAACAACGCGAGCACTGCAGTGTGACAACGCGGTACAGTAGCTGTGAAATAGTATTGCATAGACAAAAGACAAAGGACTCACGAGAAAAGCGTGGTGACATAGTGAACAACAGTTATTCAATGTGTGAAATTAAAAATAAACGTTCGCACTTATTGAGTAAATTCTTTGAAATACGGTTTCAGTAGAGTATTCTACGTGTGTTATGAATTTTAAAAGGAAATAATTTATTGCTTACAGACCGTTAAATATTTTTTTATTTTCTATTATTCGATGATTATATGGTGGAAAAACTGAAAAAAATGTGTAAAAGTTCTCAGATAAATTTTCAGATTTATTTTTTACTTATATGAATCATTTTAAAAGGCCAATTAGCCATCTCAGTACCAAACACTTAACACCTATGATGTTGCCAATCGCCGTTTACTTAATCTATCTGTAGGCCATGACATAACTTTTTGTATAGCTTTTAGTGTAGTAGTGTAATTGATTCTTTATAAAATATAATTCATTACAATTATACCGTGAGATGTTTAATGATCCGTAATAATTTTAAGTTTCGCAATATATATAGATAGAAATATGATCTTTAGTATTACTGCGTCCTGTCCGTATGCTTGTTCTGTGTCAATATTAAATATTTTGTTTTATTATAATATTATTTAAAAATCAATAAGCTAAATTATTTTAAATACTTACTTTAGATGTTAAAGTAAAATACAAAAATTTTACATCACAATCAAGAAAAGAAACGAAAATTTATCACAACTTACAGAAATTAAAATATTATTTGATAATAAATATTGAACAATTGTGATCAATTTTGACAAAATTATTTTAAGCAATAGAGGTTATTTTATATCGCCCCAAAGGGCGAGGCGATAACAAGGTAGACTGTCATCGTCCTGATTTATGAAAGTCTAAATACAGTTCCTTAATTTATTTTGAAATTATTCTGTCTACGTGATTATATTTCACAACAATCAATATCACTTTCTCCGCGTGTAATTTAACATCATTAATGTTTATGGTGTCCATGAATTATGCCACAAGTTTTGATTTATATAATTATTGAATTAAATTATATCGAAAGAAATTTAAAAAAATATGTCACTAGATTCACGCAATTTCCGAATACTGGTGAAGATAAAATTATCATCAATTTAAAAGCATTTAAATTTAATATTGTATTTTTCTATTAATATTTACTGTTAAATAGTTTATGTTGGCTTCATGTTGTCTCTAAAATCGAAGGATGTGGATCGAAGGATTTAATCTCTGTCTACCCCTGTATTGGTAATGGTGTGGAGATATTTTTTTTTAATTTGTACTAATAAACTTTTTAAACTTAATATAATTGTATTTAAGAAATTTAATCGTTTTATAACCAATCTTTATATGATGTTATGTAATTAGAAATTGTATACAATTTAATTCGATAAAATAGAGCAAATACCAAGATGTCAAAGTTTAAAAGTGTAAGTTATGCAAATAAGGTTTAAATAAAAAAAAAAGAACAACAAAACGTAAAGTGCTTTTTAAATTAAAGTAGATCTCGGTAATCATGTCTGCTTAACAAACAATTTGAAACTCAACAAATTTTGAAACGGAGATCAATGTTTTATTCGATAAAACACAAATGTTATTCCCCATTGCAGTTTTACCTTAATTGCGTGGGCCTGCTTTTATTTGTTGCAGTTTATTTTGTTTTGACCGAGGTAAAGGTAACAAAATAAGTAATAATGATTAATTATGGTTACACTAACTCAATATTAGCTCAGCGTTATTATAACCCTATTGATTAAAAAAATAATGTAAATACTATCACGAAAGTCACGATAGCCGAGTGGTTTGGTGGTCGGAATTTCGAGTCAAGAGACCCGAGTGCGATCTCCTGGTACCAATGGGCTTTTCAAAAACTTATGTATGAGTAATATTGTCGGCTTGGGCATGAAGACGGCGACGGGCTCACCACCTGTCACGTTGTCTCGAGAATCTTCGGTGGAAGGAGGGACTTAATAATGATATATGATGAGACAGATATGTGATGAGACTTTTAACAGTGGTACACGTTGTCCCGGGAATCTTCGGTGGAAGGTGGGTCGAAGGGACTTAATTGTCTAGACTAGACCTCTGTCTACCCCTGTATTGGGAATTGCGTGAAGATTTGTCACGCCATTGCGGATACAGGGTGAATATAGGGTACACAGAAGTATAGACGATTAAGTCCTTTCGACCCAGCTTCCACCGAAGATATTTGGGACAACGTGACAGGTGGTGAGCCCGTCGACGTCTCAATGTCCAAGCCAATGATATAATTCGTATTTATTTAGTATTGCTAGTATTATTTTTATACAACGGTTAAAAATATTATAAATTCATAAAAAATATTACATTTGTAATGAAACGCTCCGATTTATTCCGATTTGTACTCGTTAATCAATGTTACGAGTATAAATTCAGTTCGTTACTTAATTTTGTGCATAAAGTCCATAAATTTGAAATAATTGTCACGCGAACCATTTATCCCAGGTGAAACTACACCCGGAACAATTATTCTAATGGATGTGAATATACGTGACTATAACTTTTTTGAAAAGACTCTTTTGACTAGGGTGAGAAACTCAGTCTTCGTGGTGGTAAGTGGTTACAGAATTCTATTGACAATTGCAAAACAATTTTAATCGAAAAAGTATTAAGCTGAAAAATCAGGTGCTTTATCATGCTTTTGTTTATTTTTCCTGTATATAAAAAATTATAATTGTATATCAATAAGAAATAACACAACGGTCTTTAAAAGCCCACTGCAGGATATAGGTGTCTCCCGTGAGTGAGGGTTTGCTTTAATCACCGCGCTTGTCAAATAGATTGGCGATCGCAGTGCCAAACGCCTCACACGCTAGACGCTGTTGCCCGTCACCGATCTGCTGAATTGTAGTGTGGTTTGAGATGGGTATCCCGCCATCTAGTGGTAGCCAATGGTATTGTCATTGCTTTCCCTATCTCTCCTTTCGACACCCACGGAAGGAAAGGGTGGTATATACCGTAAGTCGTAAGAACCCGACACGTAACATACATCCATACATTGTAATTTTTTAAATTTACCACCTTTTTTGTAAATCGAATGCTCTCCTCTGCCACTTGGCGATTGAACTCGGGTCACTTGACTCTAATTCGTATATTCATGCAATTAAAAAAATTAAAGGATAGATGGCGGAATAACTATCTCAACAAATACAGGTCCAAATAAATATGGTGACAAATCAAAATAGTGGCGGACTGCATTTGACAATCCGCTAAGCCTGGCCATTACGGCAAATTGATACGAGAGAGCAGGGAGGAGTATTACGCGTCATCTTGATGATGATTATAAAAAATAAAAATTATTCAGAAATTGTTTATACCATAATTTATTTTTTGTAGATATAAATACATAAATAGGGACAATGTCACATATGTTTCTCAGATTTTAAAGTAACCAGGTTCTAGAAAGCCCCGGAACGGAGACAATATAACAGAACAAGTGGCTTTCTGTATTGACCCGTCCGGAAATTCAACCCGGAACCTGAGAGCTGCCGCCACTGTGTAAACCGGTGTGTACACTACTTCTCTACGGAGGTTGCCAAATACTCAAAATATCAAAAGCTTTCACATCTTTTGAGGTGGTTACGTGATGAGATTTGAGATCCGTAAAGTTTAAGCATTCAATGTTCAATGTGTAGCAGTCCAATAAATGTGCACAAAAATAAAAATAGCCTGACGAGTTCAATTGATTTGTTCCTTACGTGGCTAACGAACTGGAACGAAGCGTTATATTGATGCATTCACTAAGAAACAGGAAGTAACGATGTATTTTATCTGTACGATAAAACATTATATGATATCTATTAACCGGACATTTTATCTTATTTGCTTACGTTTTCCTTAAATGTTTTCTAATGTTTTCTAATCTGTGCACGTTCTATGATATGAAAATTTTAATATCTTAGATAAAAATTTGTCTAATTATTTCTTCACTCAAAAAAAATCATTGGATAGTATTTAAATAATTTTAATTTATATTTTAAGTAAACTTGATTGACGAATTAATTGTCGACGCCTTCTCAAGAAATATGTTGCTCATATTTTTTTTCTTGATCTTACGTCACATTTCTGTCTACCTATTAATTCTAGGGTTTACGTCATACCCCGTAACACAGTTCTGGGACCTTCTATTTAATAATTTAAAGTACCTGATTCGAGTTTTGGACATTTACATGAAAAGATATTGGAAATTTTGAAAACGTATGAAAGTCCTTAATTATCATTAATGTACTCGTATTTAAAGACATATATTGTCAAGGTTGGCGTTATAAGAATTTAATCATACGTACGATTTAAATTTTATATATTTACCTGATCTCAAAGAAAAGGAACTTATTTATGATAGTTCATTCCATGAAATCTCTACTTTATCTTGTATTTGGAGAGATATGTATTTATTTATTTATCTTCACGCACAATCCCTGACGGGGTAGCCAGAGAGAAAAGATCGCCAAGTGTCACGATCCCTACATACTTCTTTCGCTTCTTTCAGATTCATCATCTTCTTCATACATGCACGTCTAGGTATCCGAGTACTCTTGACCCTCCTCTCTTCGAGCAATTTGCTCACATGGTCTTCGAAAGTTAATCTCGGTCTACCTCGACACCTTTTAATATTAACTTTCGCGCTATATATTTTCTTCACCATTCGATCTTCACTCATTCGCTCAACGTGCCCAAACCATCGAAGCACGCCCTTATCCATTTTTGAGACAAGGTCATCTTTCAAACTAGAATATTGTATTCATCTATATAATTTCAAATAAATAATTCTAATACATAAAATACAGTGTAAGACTAAGCCATGGTGCTGGATTTAATTACATACCAGCTACTGCCGGGACTTCTTCTCGTAGTAACTTAAGGCTTCTCTAATATCCCGTAGTAACAAGTAGCTACGGGATTTTCCTGGAATACCTGGTACCAATTCAATGGACTAGTGACGGGCAGCAACGTTTATGGCGCATGGCGTCTGGTACTCTGATCGTCCATCGGCTTAATTTCGGAGAGGCCTAGGGACTGCAGTGGACTTTGACAGACGGCCTATTAAAGTCTACTGCAGTCCATAAGCCTAAGCCTAATCATATATATGATGATGTATGTATTATGCAAACCCATTGCGTAATACTAGTTGTACGTAATTTAGTAACGAATATCAAATAGCTCCCTTTTACGATTATGATATGAAAGATAAGTAATAACAATATTAATGTAATTTTAAACGGATATCGGGCATTCGGTTACCATAATTGTAAGTAACAAATACAAGTGGCGAGTTGACTACAGCGTAATGAGAAACTGTAATATCTTAAGATAAAATATCGTAACAAAGAAAATTTTAAATTATAGTAAAGGTAATTAAAAAGAATACTATTTCGATTGTGTGTGAAACAATGCAATCCTTCTAATATCAAAATAATGTTAAATATCAAGATCTGGACACAATTACAGTGACATCTACAGTCTAATAATTACTTTTTAATTAAGTATTTATACAAATTAATATTGCAATTTTATTTTATATAAAGCTGTCGAGATTCATAAGAATTCTTTTTCTACTTAATATAATTAGTAATTTTTTAATTACTTATATCTTCATGCATTTTTCCAATAATAGGGAAGATAAAGATCTAGACAAAAAGCCTTTTCGCCTATTTTTCAGCGAAGCCTATTTGAGACTATGTGACAGGTGGTGAACTTGATGCTGTCTTATAGTCTAAGAATACAAGCCGGAGTTAGATTTTCTATCACTCATATCCGCTCCGCGGTATAACACTATGTGATTAATTAAAGTTGTAAGGATTACTAAACGCTTAGAAGAAGCAGGAAGTGTAACAACGTCTTAGTCGGAAAGCGGAAAAAACTTATTTTAAGTCGGAAAGAGGATCGCATATAATCTTATCGTAGCAAAACAAGGTTGTGAGGTAAGTATATACGCGATGAAAAATTCCTCTGAAAATGAGGTTGATAAGATACAGCCACATTAATCCATATAGGATTATCAAATTCCTACTTAAATTATCAATGTGAAAGTTTAAACTTTGTTATTTTGTTAAATTATTGAAATTTTGTTTCGTTTAAACTTCTTTTAAATTGTATTATTTTTCCTATATAATCTATCTATAAAATTGCAAGCAGAATCTAGTTGAATTGATAAATGAACAGACAAAACTTTCTTTGTTTAAATTCCTTCAAAAATATGTATTAAAAACTTTGTAATAAGATTAACAAATAATTTTCAAATAATTTACTTTAAAACTACATTTAATCTAGGTATCATCCTGAAATGAACTTTGTAGGCGTAGTAATTACGTTAAAGTTAACACAGATAAGAATTTATATACATAAATAAAATTGAATGAGTAAAGTAAAATTTTAATATTAGTTCATTACAGTGTACTATTAATTACGGTCGGCAAAAAATTGCAACAAACCTTATTTTTAATTTAGTTAAGACCTTTTACTTTTATCATATTACGAGGTTTTCACATTACAAGCGTTAAAGAATTTCTGTCATTTCAGTAATGTTACAAGTAAACGAAGTTTAACAAAATTTCGTATATTTTGTTAGAAATAAAATAATACAATAGCTTTTTTATTCCGTGTGTTAATTTACACAATGGAAGTTATTTAATTAAAGTGAAATTTTATTTAACGGAGATAAAAGGTTGCGAAGCGTTCTCCACCCCCAAGGCTAAAGATGGAATTCACCTGTAATCACACTGGCTTTTTACAGCCTTCAAACAGGAACACAACGGTTATATAATGATAGTAATAACAATTTATTTAAATCAGACATCAAATTATCCATACTAAATGGCTAGTTATACTGATGGTAAAAATTTAAATTAAAACGATGTTAGTATTTACTTTAGATCTATTTTTAACAAATATTTATTAAATATTTATTTGTGACATTCTCTATCCAGGGGTTCTCACTATCAGGGGGTCATTTCTTACAGATATCGCCTTCAGAATATCATTGCTGCTACCCCTCAAACGCTGCGTCAGTGAGGCTATTACGCTGGTTATAAGTGGTAGCAATGGGTATATTGTTTCATATGGTATATTGTTTTATATTGCGATTATTGTCTCTTGATGGAATTGCAACATTTTAAAAATCGTTGTAGCACACTTGTGCGTATTTTCGCAATAATAAATATTCAATATTTTTATTTTTATTAAACGGTTTCGCCTTACGACTTTTATTTTGAATATGATTTAAGGCGAAACCGATCGGTTACATTCTAGTTATAAAGAGTAGATTGTGTAAATCTGATTTTGTCCTCTACCAAGTAAGAGTGACAACCTCTGTGTACCAGTGGCATGTGGCGTGGCCAGCTCCCTCCGTTGAGGAGGCCGCAGATATGGCAATACTATTATTCGAATCCCAGACGGGTCAATGTCAAAACCACTATTTACGCATTGTCTGGGTTCTGTTTGATTGTGGTACATTCATTGCTTCCAATGTCACAACAGTTATTTAGATTAGAATCAGGCCAATGTAGGTGATTTTGTCCCCATCTACGTATTTAGGTAATCTATGTGTTATTACAACCTTGCGTATGGTTTGCCTTAATTTTTGCATGAACACACATGTTCTGAAAACCACAATGGAAGTACAAATATACGTTTTCTATTTTGTAATCCATTACGTCGGTATAGCAAGCGTAGTAACAATGAGCTCATTGCAATGTGATATTACGCTACAATGACCGTGAATTAGTAGTGTTTCATGGTTAAGATATATGTCTAAAAGATTAAAAGAGGATCATACATAGAACGTTACTAATGTGTACTATGAACCATATTAAAAAGATGGTAACTATGTTGTTAATTTGTTGAGTATTATTTTTCATTCGAAGAATAAAGTCACGATAGCCGAGTTGTTGGGTGGTCGGATTTTCGAGTCGAGAGACCCGAGTTCGATCCCCAGGTGGCAGTACCAATGAGTTTTTCAAAAAAAACTTATGTACGAATTTCATCGTTGGCTTGGACATAAAGGCGGCGACGGGCTCACCACCTGTCACGTTGTCCCGAAAATATCTTCGGTGGAAGGTGGGTCAAAAAGGGACTTAATTGTCTAGACTTGACCACTGTCTACCCCTGTATTGGGAATTGCGTGAAGATATTTATTTATTTATTTATTTTATTTTATTCGAAGAATTATTACAGATGACAATCAATATAATTTTGTAAATATAAACATTTACTTTAAAAAATTAACCGCCTTCAAAAAGAACACTAAATGCAAAAATAGTTTTCGTGGTTTAACTTGTAACTTATTAATTTTAATGAGATATTCTAATGAGTATCAATTATTGGTGTGTTTGCAGGCGGTGCCAAGATCGGCACAATTATCGAAATATAAAAGGTAACAGTTTCTTTGCTAATACAATATATTTAAAAAAATACATAGATGTTGATACATGTATTAATAGTATATTTATCCGATCATTGACCTAACTCTGACATAAATTAAATGTATTTGGGGAATTGTTTGTTAACAAGTTTAAATCGAGCTCCGAATGACCATCAATGTTTTATCCAATAGACATAAATTTAATTTCTGATTGCAATTTCGACTAATTACATTAGTTCATGTCATTGCAGTTGCAGGTAATTTAGTCGTTGGGCTTTGAATTTCCTTTAAATATTAATAAATGAAACTAATGCGCAGTTAAATTAGGAAATTATTTTCTATAAAATAATTTTGTAAGTATCGTCCGTTTAAAATTAATAATATTCCTAAACTTGTATTATTTTAATATGCTATTGAAATTGGTAAAGTAAAATTTAAAATAGAAGCTTATAAAATAGGTATTCCAGGAAAATCCCGTAGCTACTTGTTACTACGGGATATTAGAGAAGCCTTAAGTTACTACGAGATGAAGTGGGGGCAGTAGCTGGTATGTAATGAAATCCAGCACCATGGTAGACTAAGCTACCACTGTGTTTTAGGTATTAGAATTATTTATTTGTAGTTATATAGATGAATACAATATTCTACATATCTCTCCAAATACAAGATAAAGTAGAGATTTCATGAAATGAACTATCATGAATAATCATGAAATGTCCTTTTTCTTTGAGATCAGGTAAATATGTGCGTCGGGTTTTTGCTAAAGTTGAAATCGTACGTATGATAAAATTCTTATAACGCCAACCTTGACAATATATGCCTTTAAATACGAGTACATTAACTCTAATGATAATTAAGGACTTTCATACGTTTTCAAAATTTCCAACGTCTTTTCATGTAAATGTTCAAAACTAGAATCAGGTACTTTAAATTATTAAATAGAAGGTCCCAGAACTTCGTTATGGGGTATGACGTAAACCCTAGAATTAATAGGTCGGTAGAAATATGAAAAAAGATCAAGAAAAAAAATATAAGACACAGTTTTCTTGAGAAGGCGTCGACAATTAATTCGTTAATTAAGTTTACTAAAAATATAAATTAAAATTATTTGTAAAATATCCAATGATTTTTTATTGAGTGAATAGATAATTAGCCAAGTTTTTATCTAAGATATTAAAATTGTCATATCATAGGACGTGCACAGATTCGAAAACGTTTAAGGAAAACGTAAGAAAATAAGATATAATGCCCGGTTTCGATATCGGTGGTCGAGCCACGCATCAGCTTTTGTTGTTGCATGAATGGGCCGGCTCGACCCGGGGAATTACCACGATCACACAGAATACCGGCGTGAAGTAAAAAACTAGTCCATTATAACCAGACCAGTAATGGACGGCAGTGCTGTCTACAATCGCCAATCTGCTTGCCAAACATGGTGCTTATCGTAAATCCTCCTTACGGGAGATGCCTACGACCTGCAGTGAACTGAAACAGACCGTAAGGTAGGTAAGTAAGTATACATACGATGCCTAAAAATCATCAATCAATATAAAAACCAAAACTTTTTTCTTCATAAAACGACGATTTATCTCTTTTTTAAATATTAAAAAGACATTTATATAAACAGAAATGTAAATGGTATATATGTGCCTAAAAGGTTTAAAGAATTAATGAGATACATATCACCTTTGAATTAACGTGTACGTTAATGAAACCCTTTAATGATTAAAACGATATTCGGAGCAGTTTAACGTTCTTAAAATGTATCCCAAAAAAGGTTATATAATCTGGTGCTTTTATAACACCAGTAATATTAATGTTAAGCTGTAATGAAATTCAAACGAAAATAATAATAAGCGACGTTGCATACATTTCGAAATATCAATTGCCATATAGTAGAAACTACAGTTTTCAGAACGAACGTCTGTCTGTACGACCGTAAACTGTGAAAAAGTTTATGTTTTTTTTTTCAGAATACGGCTATAGATTATCTAAGAAGTTTTAACTCTCTCTTCATTTTCTATTTTATATGAATTTCTTATGTCGTGTTCTAAAAGGTTTTAGTAAATTTCTTATGTTTAACACCTTCTGTGTCCCTGGATCCAGGGAATGAAAAAATTTGAAAATGTTCGAGATAATTTAGTTCTTTAACGACTTCTATCAGAACTTATTGGGTACTTTGAAATAAGTGGTCAGCTTGTCGCTGTTTTTGTACATACTAGCGGTATAATATAATTACGTAGTTAAATATTTATATAAATGTTCATATTCATTCATTAATTCGAACACATTCATCGATTCAAATGGTCACTAAAACTACTCTATTGTAAACACCTAGTTATTAATGTCAAGTAATCAGAATTCGAGTTAAGAGACTCGAGTTCGATCGAAAGGCAGTGGTAAATTACGGTGATGTGATATAATTACATTGCCAAAAACCACAGCAAATATATCGCCATATTCGTGTTAATTGCAAAAAAAAAAGCGATAACGTTTAACACTCATTATTTAGGTTTTGTTAGATGTCACATAGGTCACGGGTATGACTTATTAACAACGAAATGTATTTATGATAGTCTAATTTTCTACAGCGATTTCCTCTCTGTGGCCGGGACTTACGGCATCACTACATATACGTTTGTATTTAGAAAGGGAATATTAAATTCACTACACTGTTGGTAGTCCGTTGGCGCTTCACAAAATAAAGCTAAAGGAAATTGCGGCAGATCCTACACAATCATCACATCCAATACAAAAACATAATAAAAAATTTCTACTATAACGTGTCTTTAATATTTTTATTCGATTATAGATAGAAGGGTTATGATTTTAGTTATATATAACGATTGCATGAATAACATCAATTTCTAATATCAAAAAACTAGTTTTATTTGTAATTGTGATTTTTTTCTTCCCAATTTAGTTGTTATATGAGTTCCTGATAAATGTATTTTAAAATAAATATTTAAAATTTAAGTTGTATTATGAATAATTGGGGGTGAGAATGAGTAGCTAAATGGTTCGAGTATAATACCACGCGATGTGAGTCATGGTTTCATTTTCCTATGACAGTTTATTTTAGCACCAGACTTATTGAGGTAAGATTAAGATGGTAGAATCTAATAAAAAAAAAAGTGGCAATAAGATTGTCAGAGCATTAAATCGTTGAATTATACAAAAAAAAAGTTAAACATAGAAAAACATAGGAACAGTATAAAAAAATCATAACAAAAGTACAATGAAATACGATGAACATGCAAATCGGCTGCAACACATCTAATGACCTGAATTAAATTAAACAAATGGATGCCCCTGGCGACAATGAGAACGAATGTGAAAGAGAAAATTATATAAAAAGGGTATGAATTAATCTCAAAGTAGTTTCTCTCGTCCATTTTATTACTACAAAGTAGAGCATAATTCACTCTTCTCTACGTAAGGTGATTCGCGACAATAACCTGAAGGTAGAAAACAACAATATTGACGGAGCTACATCATGTACATATCGAGGCTGATCAAGCATTATACAAATATACAAAGCACATAAGATAAAAAAGTTTTCAATTCAACCAATGGATTAGATTTGTTAATGAAGCAAAGAATATTCGCTGAGACTAAGTAGGTACTAATTATCTACGTTCGCAACCGAAGCGACCGAGCTTGCACATAGAGTAGAGTGCATACGTAAGTAACGAATCGATACGAATCGTTCGACGTTACTTTCAAATTTGATTGCATCGAATTCGAGTTACAAACGAGTATACAAAATTCAATTTGTGTTGTAGCTTTTAAATCAATTTTTGAATAAAATGTTTTAAAACTGACGATACTGTAAACGATATGAGTTTTATCAAATTGGTGTGCGTCAACACGTTCTAGAAATGTGTTAATATTTTATATTATTGCAATATTTTCTAAAGATATCTATAAACATACATATAATTCATTGCTGGACATCCATTGCATCTCCCGGGGGAAAGTTTACCACAATCGTTACTCCAAGCTTACGCATTGGTGATCGCAGTACCAGAAATTTTACCCCTAGACGAAAAAGCAGACGCATCTGCTGTTCATGGCTGGTATATTTTCGAGATGGCAGGGACGAAGAGGGCGAGATGGAGATAAACAACAGGATTACGTCATCTGTCGGTAGCCATTGTCAGGGCTCTCCTGTATTACACCTCTTACGACGATTACAGTGGTAGCACGCATCCGCTTTTGTTGTTGCATGAATAGGCCGGCTCGACCGGGCAAGTACCACGACCTCACAGAATACCGGCGTAAAGTAGAAGTCTAACAAACTTCTGTGTTTCGTCTGGTAAGTGCAAGAGGTCCTCGCACCTCCCCCAATTCTGAGGGGGGGGGGGTAACTCTAAGGCCGGCAACGCATCTGTTATGCCTCTGGTATTGCGGGTGTTCATGGGCGGCGGTAATCACTTACCATTACGTGAGCCACCTGCTCGTTGGCCTCCCTTTTCCTTCAAAAAAAAAAAAACCTCTTACGAATTAATAAGTAAGGTATAGTCTTAAGCCGATAACATCAATACCAAGATATGTATATATGCAAAACAAAATTATGTGATCTACTGAATAAGATCTTTATGTAGAAAATAAAAAAGTAACCGTGAAAACTTGAAATTATGCATGTTTCATTTGCAGTTTAAAGTGTAATGTGAAGACATTTTTAGAGTAGTTAATGGTTAAAAGTTAGTAATCTGTAAACTCACTTGCAACTTTCACACCGTGTCTGCGTCGCTAGGGAATACTTAAAACCAGGTCATCAATGTCCTATTAAGAAATATTGAAGATGAAGAAGATACTGAAGTGTATAACCAGCCGTGCCAACAGTACTTACACCTGGATTTATCTGTCTCAATGTAGATTAGTTTAGAAGAGCTGGTTACCACAACTGTGCGCGTATTTTGCGTATAATTTCTAGGAATGACATTTAGCCCGGCGACCAATGCCTTACTGCTGCCGACGTCACGCTGAGAACCAGCAGTCTGCAGTAATCCCGCTGCTCTTAACACATTTATTCCATTATTTTTAAATTTATTTAATTATCAACTTTTACTCGCAATTGTGATGAAATATTCAATTATTAAACGAAATATACAAAATTAAGTAAAAAAAATACAAAAGTTGAATCACAAAGATATTTAAAAGTGGTAGTCGAAAAAATAAATAATAATTACAAGTCTAGAAAAAACAACAAACAATTTTATATTAAGAAAATTAAAGTGAAGTGAACGCATTTCATTGAAAGGTATTAAGTGAACCATAATTCATTCATTTAACATTCGAAAGTCCACAGCAGAGATTAATATTTATTATAAAAAGAAAATAAACAAAACATCTTCACGCAATTCGCAATACAGGGGTAGACAGAGGTCCTCTAGTCTAGACGATTAAGTCCCTTTGACCCACCTTCCCCCACCCACCTTCTCACCGAAGATATTTTTGGGACAACATGGCAGGTGGTGAGCCCGTCGCCGTCTTAATGTCCCGATGTAATTTATTTAAGCTGACGATGTAATTTATACATAGGTTTTTGAAAAACCCATTGGTACGAGCCTGCCACTTGGGGATCGAACTCGGTTCTCTTGACTCGAAATTGCGACCACCCAACCACTCGGCTATCGTCACTCAATATTTATTATGATTTTGTAAACTACAATTTAATAACAATTTAATTAAAATATATTTTTAAGTTTATTAATTGAAATTTATATTACATTAATTTAATAAACAAATGTTACATTTAAATTTACTTGTTTTCCTTTGACTCACTTTTAATTGAAAAACAAAGGCGCACTACAGTTTGTTTAGTAATTTTCTGGTCCAGATCTTGCAGAGATTTATCCACCTATTGATAGTTGCCACTTCCGAACAGCGATTTGGCAGCGGTAGCTTTTATATTTATGAATTAACATAAAAACATGCTGCTGACTATCTTCGGAAGTACATATAAAATAAGCTTTTGGGGGAGGTTCACTAGCGTTTACAAGTGGAGTTTTGATGAACTGTAAAGAAGACGTATTTTTTAAATTCATAGTATATATATTTTTCACTAGAAATATTACTTGAGTCACATTGCACGATTCAAATTATATTTACAGTATTTATTTCAGTTCAAATTAATTTTGTCGCATTTCTTCCTGTAATCCATTACTGAAGTTTTACTATTGTGAAACAATGCGAGCAATGCAGTGTGACAACGCGGTACAGTAGCTGTGAAATAGTAGTGCATAGACAAAAGACAAAGGACTCACGAGAAAAGCGTGGTGATATAGTGAACAACAGTTATTCAATGTGTGAAATTAAAAATAAACGTTCGCACTTATTGAGTAAATTCTTTGAAATATGATTTCAGAAAAGTATTCTACGTGTGTTATGAATTTTAAAGGAAATAATTTATTGCTTACAGACCGTTAAATATTTTTTTATTTTCTTTTATTCGATGATTATATGGCGGAAAAAACTGAAAAAAAATGTGACGATAACTTAAGATAAGGTAGCAACTTAGAAAGACTATTTGTTTCGTAATTTGTAATATATCTGCTCTAACCTTAAAATAAAAAAGTTCTCAGATAAATTTTCAAATTTATTTTTTACTTATATGAATCATTTAAAAAGCCAATTAGCCATCTCAGTACTAAATACTTAACACTTATGATGTTGCCCATCGTCGTTTACTTAATTTTGGTTTGGCATTTTCGGAGATGGTTGCCATCTATCTGTAGGCCATGACATGGCTTTTTGTGTAGCTTTTAGTGTAGTAGTGTAATTGATTCTTTATAAAATATAATTCCTTACAATTATATCGTGAGATGTTTAATGATCCGTAATAATTTTTAGTTTCGCAATATATATAGATAGATATATGATATTTAGTATTACTGTGTTCTGTCCTTATGACTGTTTTGGGTCCATATTAAATGTTTTGTTTTATTATAATATTATTTAAAAAATAAGCTAAATTATTATTTTTAAATATTTTCTTTTAGATGTTTAAGTAAAATACAAAAATTTTACAGTACAATCAAGAAGATAAAATAAAATTTATCTCAACTTACAGAAATGAAAATATGATCAAATACTTTAAGATTATGTGGGTTAAAAATTTTGAACAACTGTGATAAATTTTGACAAAATTATTTTACGCAATAGAGGTTATTTTACATCGCCCCAAAGGGCGAGGACAATAACAAGGTAGACTGTCATCGTCCTGATTTATGAAGCTCTAAATAAAGCTCCTTAATTTATTTTGAAATTATTCTGTCTACGTGATTATATTTCACAACAATCATTATCACTTTATCCGCGTGTAATTTAACATCATTAATGTTTACGGTGTCCATGAATTATGCCACCATTATTGATTTATATAATTATTGATTTAAATTTAATAATTCAAAATTATGTTATTACATTCACGCAATATTCGAATACTGGTGCAGATAAATATTATCATGAATTTAATATCATTTATATTTAGTATTTACTTTTTATCTAAAAATTTATTGTCCAATTGTTATTACAGAGTTCTCCACTTCAGTCATTTTTATCAAGTATTAAAATGGCAACTATCGTCAGAAAATGTTAAGAAAAAAATATTGAATTACATTATGTCGAAAGAAATTTAAAAAAACATGTCACTCGATTCAGGCAATTTCCAAATACTGGTGCAGATAAAATAATCATCAATTTAAAAGCATTTAAATTTAATATTGAATTTTTCTCTTAATATTTACCGTCAAATAGTTTATGTAGGCTTCATTTTGTCCCAATTCAATTTTTAAAACTTAATGTAATTGTATTTAAGAAATTCAATCGTTTTATAACAAAACTTAAATAATGTTATGTAATTAGAAATTGTATACAATTTAATTCCATAAAATAGAGCAAAAACCAAGATGTCAAAGTATAAAAGTGAAAGTTATGCAAATAAGATCTAAATAAAAAAGTAGAACAAAAATACATAAAGTGCTTTTTAAATTAAAGTATATCTCGGTAATCATGTCTGTTTAATAAACATTTTGGAACTCAACAAGGTTTGAAACAGAGATCAATGTTTTATTCGATAAAACACAAATTTTATTCCCCATTGCGGTTTTGCCGTAATTGCGTGGGCCTGCTTTTATTTGTTGCAGTTTATTTTGTTTTTGACCGTGGTAAAGGTAACAAAACAAATAATAATGATTTATTTTAGTTACACAAACTCAATATTAGCTCAGCGTTATTATAACCCTATTGTTTAAAATAAATAATTTAAATACTATCACGAAAGTCTGAATGGGCCGGCTCGACCGGGGAAGTACCACAACCTCACAGAATACCGGCGTGAAGTAGAAGTCTAACAAACTTCTGCGTTTCGTCTGGTGAGTGCAGGTAACCGGAGGCCAACACACCCCCTCCCTCAATTCTGGGGGAGGGGGCACTCTAAGGCCGGCAACGCATCTGCTATGCCTCTGGTATTGCGGATGTTCATGGGCGGCGGTAATCACTTACCATCACGATTATGCAACAACAAAAGCTGATGCGTGGCTGTACCACTGATATCTGTTAACCAAGCATTATATCTTATTTGCTTACGTTTTCCTTAAATGTTTTCTAATCTTTGCACATCCTATGATATGACAATTTTAATATCTTAGATAGAAATTTGTCTAATTATTTCTTCACTCAAAAAAAAATCATTGGATAGTATTTAAATAATTTTGATTTATATTTTAAGTAAACTTGATTAACGAATTAATTGTCGACGCCTTCTCAAGAAAACTGTGTCATATTTTTTTCTTGATCTTTTTTCATATTTCTACCTACCTATTAATTCTAGGGTTTACGTCATACCCCGTAACAAAGTTGTGGGACCTTCTATTTAATAATTTAAAGTACCTGATTCTAGTTTTGGACATTTACATGAAAAGACGTTGGAAATTTTGATAACGTATGAAAGTCCTTAATTATCATTACAGTTAATGTACTCGTATTTAAAGGCATATATTGTCAAGGTTGGCGTTATAAGAATTTTATCATACGTACGATTTAAACATTAGCAAAAACCCGACGCACATATTTCTCGATCTCAAAGAAAAAGGACATTTCAAGATTATTCATGATAGTTCATTTCATGAAATCTCTACTTTATCTTGTATTTGGAGAGATATGTAGAATATTGTATTCATCTATATAACTTCAAATAAATAATTCTAATTCATCAAATAAAGTGTAAGACTAAGCCATGGTGCTGGATTTCATTACATACCAGCTACTGCCGGGACTTCTTCTCGTAGTAACTTAAGGCTTCTCTAATATCCCGTAGTAACAAGTAGCTACGGGATTTTCCTGGAATACCTGGTACCAATTCAATGGACTGGTGACGGGCAACAACGTTTATGGTGCATGGCGTCTGGTACTGTGATCGTCCATTGGCTTAAATTCGGAGAGGCCTAGGGACTGCAGTGGACTTTGACAGACGACCTATTAAAGTCCACTGCAGTCCATAAGCCTAAGCCCAATCATATATATGATGATGTATGTATTATTCAAACCCGTTGCGTAATTCTAGTTTTGCGTAATTTAGTAACGAACAGCAAATAGCTCCCTTTTACGATTATGATATGAAAGATAAGTAATAACAATATCAATGTATTTTTAAACGGATATCGGGCATTCAGTTCCTATAATTGTAAGTAACAATTGCAAGTGGCGAGTTGACTACGTGTATAATCAAAAATTATAAAATCAAAAGATAAAATATCGTAATAAAGATAATTTTCCTGTAAGAGAAATTAAAAAGAATACTATTTCGAGTATGTGTGAAACAATGAAATCCTTCTAATATCAAAATAATGTTAAATATCAAGATCTGAACTTAATTACAGCGACATCTACAGTCTAATATTACTTTTTAATTAAGTATTAATACAAATTAATATTGCAATTTTTATTTTATGTAAAGCTGTGATCGAGATTCTCGAATTTTTTTTTTCTATTTTATATAATTAATATTTTTGTTTTTATTATTTATATTTTCATGCATTTTTCCAGTAATGGGGAAGATAAAGGTTTAGATAAAAAGCCTTTTCGCCCACTTTACAGCGAAGCCTATTTGAGACTATGTGACAGGTGGTGAACCTGACGCTGTCTTTTAGTCTAAGAATACAAGCCGGAGTTCGATTTTCTATCACCCAACTACACGGCTATCGGCTTCACGGTATAACTTTGTGTGATTAACTAAAGTTGTACGGTTTACTAAGGGCTTAAAAGAAGCAAGAAGTGTAACAACGTCTTGGTTGGAAAGCGGAAAAACTCAATCTCTCTCATGTGAATAAGAGAAACGGCCTAAAAATTGCAACGGTAACCATTGCAATGCATTTTAAAAGGCTTTCATGTGAGGTAAGTATATACGCGATGAAAAATTCCTTTGAAAATGAGGTTGATAAGATACAGCCACAATAATCCATATAGGATTACCAAATTCCTACTTAAATTATCAACGTGAAAGTTTATACTTTGTAACATCCTGACATGAACTTTGTAAGCGTAGTAATTACGTTAAAGTTAACACAGATAAGAATTTATGCATAAATAAAATTGAATGAGTAGAGAAAAATTTTTATTTTAACATTACAATGTACTTTTAATCACGGTCGACAAAAAACCTTATTTTTTAGTTGAGAGCTTTTACTTTTATCATGTTACGAGGTTTTTACATTACACTATTAAGCGTTAAATAATTTTTGTCATTTTAGTAATGTTATACGTAAACGAAGTTTAACAAAATTTCGTATATTTTGTTAGGAATAAAATAACAGCTTTGTTATTCCGTGAGTTAATTGACACAATGGAAGTTACTTAATTAAAGTGAAATTTTATTTAATGTAGATAAAAAGTTGCGAAGCGTTCTCCACCCCAAAGGCTAAAGATGGAATGCACCTGTAACTACACAGGCTTTCTACAGCCTCCAAACAGGAACTCAACAGTTATATAACAATATTAATATCAATTTATTTAAAGCAGACATCAAATTATTCATATTAAATGGCTAGTTATACGGTTGGTAAAAATTTTAATTAACTACGTTAGTATTTACTTTAGATCGATTTTTAACAAATATCATTTGTGACCCAGTACAATCTCTATCCAGGGGTTCTCACTGTCAGGGGTCACTACTTACAGATATCGCCTTCAGAATGTCATTGCTGCTACCCCGCAAACGCTGCATCAGAGAGGCTATTACGCTGGTTATAGGTGGTAGCAATGGGTATATTGTTTTATATTGCGATTATTGTCTCTTGATGGAATTGCATCATTTTAAAAATCGTTGTAGCACATTTGTGCGTATTCTCGCAATAATAAATATTCAATATTTATTTTAATTAAACGGTTTCGCCTTAAGGCTTTAATTTTGAATATGCTTTAAGGCGAAACCGATCGGTTATATACTAGTTATAAATACTAGAATATGAGCAAATCTGTTTTTGTCCTCTACCAAGTGAGAGTGATGATCTCTGTGGACCAGGGGCGTGTGGCGTGGCCAGCTCCAAAATACGAAATTAAGTAAAAAAAAAAATAATTGGAAAAAATAAATAATAATAAATAGTCTAGAAAAAATTTACAAACAAACTGATATTAAGAAAATTAAAGTGAATTGAACGCATTTCATTGAAAGGACTAAATTGTTAAGACGTTTGACTAAATCAAAAATGGAAAATCCTTGAAGAATACAACAGAATTATAAAATACTAAGTGGAACATAATTCATTCTTATAACAATTGTAAGTCCATAGCAGAGAATTATATATGCGTATATTATAAATTTGTTAACTAAAACTTTCATAAAAGTTTAATGGAAATTTATGTTAGATTAATTGAATAAAGAAATATTACATTTATGTCATAGGCTTGTTTTCATTTGACTTACTTTAAAGTACAAAACAAAGTCGCATTAAAGTTTGTTTAGTAATTTTCTGGCCTCTTGAAAGTTGCCACTCCTGAACAGAGGCTTGGCAGTGGCAGCTTTTGTATTTATGGTGTAACATAAAACATACTGCTGCTCATCTCCTGAAAATTCTGTACTTCACACAATTTTTTTGGTGACATACTTTTGGCGAGGTTCATGTATCAGTGGAATTTTGATACGCTGTATAGATGTGTTTTTCAAATTGGAATAATATATATTTTTTTCAAGAAAACTTGCTTGATTCACATTGCACGATAAAGTTTACATTTTTATTTTTTATGTCTGTTCAAATTAATTTTGTCGCAATTCTTCCTGTAATCCGTTACTGAAGTTTTACAATCGTGAAACAATGCGAGCACTGCAGTGTGACAACGCGGTACAGTAGCTGTGAAATAGTAGTGCGTAGACAAAAGGCAAAGAACTCACGAGAAAAGCGTGGTGACATAGTGAACAACAGTTATTCAATGTGTGAAATTAAAAATAAACGTTCGCACTTATTGAGTAAATTCTTTTAAAATACGGTTTCAGTAGAGTATTCTATGTGTGTCATGAATTTTAAAAGGAAATAATTTATTGCTTACAGACCGCTTAATTTAAAATCAACAGTTCATACTTTTGAACTATGAAAATGGCTGTATTAGATTTTGCCAATTGATTTTTAAAGGGTTACTATTGACCACTACTTTGTTAGTTACAGATTAATAATTTAAATCTTGAGATGTTTGAGTCACGATAGCCTAGTTGTTGGGTGGTCGGAATTTCGAGTCGAGAGACCCGAGTTCGATCCCCAGGTGGGGATCGAACTCGGAGAGTCCCCAGGTGGGGACTATGAACGAACCAATGAGTTTTTCAAAAACTTATGTACGAATTTCATCGTTGGCTTGGACATAAAAGGCGGCGACGGGCTCACCACCTGTCACGTTGTCCCGAAAAATATCTTCGGTGGAAGGTGGGTCAAAGGGACTTAATTGTCTAGACTTGACCTCTGTCTACCCCTGTATTGGGAATTGCGTGAAGATATTTATTTTATTTATTTATATGAGATGTTTGAGGACAATTTTTAGTTCTCTCGACCCATATCATATCGGAGCTTATTTGGGAGAATGTGATTGGTGGAGATCATGTCACCGTTTTCGTGTCCAAACCAAAAATACAATCGCACACAAGTTTCGAAAAACTTATTAGATCTAGCCTTCCTACTTGGTATAAAACTTGGGTTTTAATTTAACAATCAAAATAGAACAAAAAATACGTATTGGTGCAGCTTCACCAGATCCTGACCAGAAAGCGGATAAAAGAAGTAGCTACATTGTATATTAATATTTAGACAAGGAAAATGCAACTAGTACAGTAGTTTATGTAAATTAAAAAATAGGCACTCCTAGTATTTAGCAATCTCTCTCTTCTTATGAGTGTCAATAGAAGTGAATAAGAGAAACGGCCAAAAAATTGCTACGGCAACTATTGCAATGCATTTTAAAAGGTTTTCATGAGAGGTAAGTATATACGAGATGAAAAATTAAAATTTATAGGATTACCAAATTCCTACTTAAATTATCTATGTGAAAGTTTATGCTTTGTTATTTTTTGAATTTTTTTTTGTTTAAACTTGTCTTAATTTGTATTATTTTTCCTATATAATCTATCTATGAAGTTGGAGGCATAATCTAGTTGAATTAATAAATGAACAGACAAAACTTTCTTTTTTTAAATTCCTTCAAAAATATGTATTAAAAACTTTATAATAAGATTTACAAATAATTTTCTTTAAAACTACATTTAATCTAGGTAACATACTGAAATGAACTTTGTAAGCGTAGTAATTACGTTAAAGCTAACACAGATAAAAATTTATCCATAAATAAAATTGAATGACTACAGAAAAATTTTAAGAAAGAATAGAATATGTATAAATCTGATTTTGTCCTCTACCAAGTGAGAGTGACAACCTCTGTGGAGCAGTGGCGTGTGGCGTGGCCAGCTCCCGCCGTTGAGGAGGCCGTAGATATAGCAACACTATTATTCGAATCCCAGACGGGTCAATGTCAAAACCACTATTTACGCATTGTCTGGGTTCTGTGTGTTTGTGGAACATTCATTGTTTCCAATGTCACAACAGTTATTTAGATTAGAATCAGGCCAATGTAGGTGATTTTGTCCCCATCTACGTATTTAGATAATCTATGTGTTATTACAACCTTGAGTATGGTCTGCCTTAATTTTTGTATGAACGCACATGTACGTACTATTTCTAAACACAACAATGGAAGTACAAATATATGTTTTCTATTTTGTAATCCATTACGACGGTATAGCAAGCGTAGTAACAATGCGCTCATTGCAGTGTGATATTACGCTACAGTGACCGTGAATTAGTAGTGCTTTATGGTTACGATACATGGTTATAAGATTAAAAGAGGGTCATACTTAGAACGTTACTAATATGTACCATATTAAAACGATGGTAATTATGTCGTTAATTTGTTGAGTATTCGAAGAGTAATTATAGATGACACTCAATGTAACTTTATAAATGTAAACATTTACTAAAAAAATTAACCGCCTTCAAAAAGAACACTATATGCAAAGAATAGTTTTCGTAGTTTAACTTCTTTCTAATTAATTTAAATGAAATATTCTAATGAGTATCAATTATTGATGTGTTTGCAGGTGGTGTCAAGATCGACACAATAATAGCGATATAACTGATAACAGTTTCTTTGCTAAAATTAACAATTTATTTAAAAAAAAATACATGGATGTGGTACATGTATTAATAGTATATTTATCAGACCATTGACCTAACTCTGACACAAATTAAATCTATTTGGGGAATTGTTTGTTAACAAGTTTAAATCGAGCTCCGAATGACCATCAATGTTTTATCCAATAAACATAAATTTTATTTCTGATTGCAATTTCGACGAATTACATTGGTTCGCGTCATTGCAGTTGCAGGTAATTTAGTCAGTGAGCTTTGTTAATTTCCTTTAAAAGTTAATAAATGAAACTAATGCGCAGTTAAATTAGCAAATTATTTCAAACAAAATAATATTGTACGTATATTTTAAAATAATAACATCCATTAACCTATATTATTTTGACATGCTATTGAAATTGGTAAAGTAAAATTTAAAACAGAACTTTAAATTTTACTTTGACGTCGTGATAGTCTGGTAGTGTTTTTTCCTTTCATAGCTAGTTACAGGTTCAAATCCCGTGTGTGGCAAACATATATGTTATGAATGTGAATATTTTTTATTCGAGTCCAGGACGTTTATATGTATTTTTTTCATATATATGCCTATGTACATTTTCATATATATGTATGTAGGATGTGTAAATGAGTGAGAGAAAGGATAAGTGAGACTAAGAGGGAAGATATGACATAATGATTGATTGAGATGAATGAGATGAGATAGAATGATGTGTGAAGGAGAGAGGAGACGAATGGCGTACGTGAAAGGAAGAAGAAAGTGATAAGACGAAATTAATATTCTAAAATAGTAAAAGTGAAAATAAAAGACTGAAGTGAGTTGAAAAACCAATTATTTCATTTAATCAGGATAATCCCTACAAATTTTGGGGGCTCGTCCGGGATCATCCCAAAATTTTTACGACGTGACCGGCGTGGTTTTTCATAACCTCAAAGACGAAAAGACGAATAAACCAAAGAAGACGATACAATCACAATGACGACGGAATCAGAAAAGACGACTGATAAGACGGAAAAACCGGAGAAGTTGTTTGCAACCTATTTAGACGGATTCTACAACATAACCAAATTCAACGGCGATGACGATACCTATTCTGCTGTGAAGTGGGCAGAAGACATTGAGGACAACGCAGAAATATTCAATTGGACACCTCAGCAGCAGCTCATTATTGCAAGAAGATCACTAGAAGGTACAGCAGCACTATGGTTAAAGACGGAGAAGGTGTTCAAAGGCTTCAAAGAACTGAAAGCGGCATTGTTACAAGAGTTCCCTGAAAAGATCAACAGCAAAGAGATGCATGAGCTGATGGCAGCTAGGAAGAAGGAACCTGGTGAAACCTACATGCAGTACATGCTAAAGATGAAGGAGATGGGCAAGCGCGCTAGGTTCAATGACAATGTGGCAATACAGTACATAGTTGAGGGCATTCAAGATAGTGAAGTAAACAAGACTATACTTTATGGCGCTGTTACATACTCAGTACTCAAAGATAGATTAAAGCTGTATGAACAAATGAAGGAGAGGTCAGAGGCTAAAAGAAGCTCTGCACCAAAGGAGACCAGCGAGCGACAAGGTTCGAGACGACCAACGACGAGTGGCAAACAGCAGACAGGTGGTCAGCAGCGGAGACGGTGCTACAACTGTGGGGAGAATGACCATATGGCGAGCGACTGTCCCACAGGAATCAAGTGTTTTCGCTGTAATGCATTCGGACATTTGAGTAAGCATTGCAAAGTCGAGGTTCCACAATCCTCCGCTAGACGTGATGGCGCTGTTGGCAGCGGAAGCGGCGGAAATGCATTCAAATTTGGCGGCGCCGGGTGCCAGCCAATAAGACGACGCCTCGAAGATTCGACCAACCAAACATGAAGCCGAGGGCGGCCATGTTTGCAAGTGATTGTCAAAACACGACAACAGCCAATGAGGAGCGAGAGTTCACGTTTGACAATGAAAACGGAGAACATGGCGGAATGTTTCACATTCAAAACAATAACAAAGACGAGTTTAAGTTGAAAGTGCAGAAAAAACCCATGAAAATGATGGAAATGTGTGGTTTTCAAGTCAAGACATTACTAGACACAGGATCATGTGCGAATCTAGTGGCCGACGACCAGTTTATGGCGTTTAACATCGAGAAATACGACGACAACTTGGTGATATCTGGACTTGGCCAAACAAAGGTGAAATCGAGCGGACAGTTTCGTGCTAACGTGACGATCGACGGAGAGCTCTACGAAGACGTGACATTCCATGTAGTGCCTAAAGACTGTATGCCGTTTACAGTTATTTTAGGGCAAGAATTTCTGAGTGAATTAGTGATGGTGTTATGTGATGGAGAGGCGAAGTTGTACCCGAAAGATGATGAATGGTGGAAGAGAGTTGATTGTTTTGCTAACCAAATTGAGTTAACAGGTTGTGCAGCAGGTGTAAACACTCGAGAGCAGGTGGAGCAAATGGTATTGGATTACAAACCGTGCCAAACTAAAGAAGCACCAGTACAATTGAAGATTGTGTTGAAGGACGACATCCCAGTTGCCCAACGCCCACGACGGCTGGCGTTGACGGAGCAAAAGTTAGTGGAAGACCAGGTAGAGGAGTGGATAGAGAAAGGCATTGCGCGGGTAAGTTTTTCTGAATATGCTAGTCCCCTGGTGTTGGTCAAGAAGAAAGATGACACTACTAGAGTCTGTGTCGACTACAGGCTACTAAACAAGAAGATTCTTAAAGATGAATTCCCTTTGCCAATCATAGATGACGTGATTGACAAACTGAAAGACGGCAAGATATTTAGCGTATTAGATCTCAAAACGGATTTTTCATTTGAAGGTGAGCGAGGAGTCAGTGCCATACACATCATTTGTGACGCATCATGGGCAGTTCGAATTTCTGAGGGCACCATTTGGATTGACTTCATCGCCTAAGTGTTTCATGAGATTTATAACGATTATATTCAGAGATCTAATAGCAAAGAATGTGATGATGATATTTATAGACGATATTATTATTCCAGCAATCAGCGAGGTCGAAGCCGTGGAAAGACTACAGCAAGTTCTGAATGTGGCAGCTGATTATGGTCTAGAGATAAATTGGAAGAAGGCAAGGCTTTTAAATGAAGAGATTGAGTTCCTAGGACATCGTATCAAAGACGGAGAAGTACGACCCAGCCGTGAGAAGATAGACGCTGTGGTGAGATTCCCAGAACCAAAGAACACAAAACAGGTGATGAGTTTTATTGGATTAACTTCATACTTCAGAAAGTATATCAAAGACTACGCAAAGATTGCAAAACCATTGACGGATTTACTCAGAAAGGATGACAGATTTAATTTTGGTGGAGAACAAAGATGTGCGTTCAATGAATTGAAGCAGAAGTTGAGGACAGATCCAGTGTTGAAGATCTATAATCCCAGACTACCTACGGAGTTGCACACAGACGCATCTAGCCAAGCTTTAGCCGCAATACTATTGCAAAGACATGCCGATGGTGACCTACACCCAGTACACTACATGAGTCATAAAACAAGTGATGCAGAGAGCCGGTATAGCAGCTATGAGCTAGAAGCATTAGCTGTTATTCAAGGAGTGAAGAAGTTTAGACAATACCTGTACGGAGTACACTTCAAGATAGTGACAGACTGCAAGGCATTCGAAATGACACTGAGAAAGAAAGATTTAGCTCCAAAAGTGGCAAGATGGGCTTTGTTTTTAGACGAGTATGATTTCGAAATAGAGCACAGAGCAGGAACGAAGATGAAGCATGCTGATGCACTGAGCAGAAACCCATGCGTGCTAGCTATAACAAGCTTACATGACGAGATGAGACACAATCAAGAATCAGACGATGAGCTGAATGCTATCAGAACGATTATACTACAGGACGGACAATACAACGACTACTGGATGGACAATGGAATTATTTACAAAGGAGATCAGAAGCAGATGGTGGTACCAAGATCTATGGAGAAGGAAATAATCAAAAAGATTCATGAGAATGGGCATTTTGCAACAAGAAAGATGAAAGAAGCCATAAATAAAGACTATTACATAAAGAACCTTGACAAGAGAATTGAAGAAGTCATACATAGTTGTATCCCGTGCCTATTGGCTACAAGAAAGGCCGGCAATAAAGAAGGAACACCCCTGCATACCCTTCATTTAGATCACATAGGACCACTCACGGAGACGAGGAAGCAGTGCAATCATATTTTGACAGTGATTGATGCCTTTATGAAGTTTGTGTGGCTTTACCCCACGAAGTCGACAACATCCGCAGAAGTACTGACGAAGATGCAAGCACACCAGCAGATATTTGGCAACCCTACCAGAATCATAACTGATAGAGGAACAGCATTCACGAGTGGCGACTTCACGAAATACTGTCTAGATGAAAACATAGAGCATGCGAAGATCACGACGGGAGCACCACGAGGAAACGGTCAGGTGGAGAGGGTTCACCGCATACTCACTCCAATGTTTACGAAGCTGTGTATAGAGGACAAATCGTTATGGTACAAACATGTGAGCAGAGTACAGAGAGCGCTGAACAACACATACCAGAGGAGTACAGATACCACACCTTTTGAGTTGATGGTGGGCTCAAAGATGAAATGTAAAGATGACCTACAAATTGTTGAACTACTGCAACAAGAGCTAGCAGAACAACACAACGAACAGAGAGAAGAACTGAGGCAGAAGGCCAAAGAACAAATCCAGAAAGTACAGGAAGAAAACAGAAAGACCTATGATAAGAAAAGGAAGGACAGCAACAAGTACGAGCTAGATGAGCTAGTTGCTATCAAGAGAACGCAGTTTGGACCAGGGTTGAAACTGAAACCGAAGTTTTGGACCTTAAAAAGTAGTGAAGATAAAACGAAATGACCGCTATGATGTGGAGAAGGTGTACGACACTACAGAAGGGCCGAACAAGACATCAAGCTCAGCTGATTTGATGAAGAGGTGGCCTGGAGATGATGATTAATGTGTCTTAATATTTTTGTATGTTTCAGGTGAACACTAATTTTTGATAGTTTTCAGCAGGATATGTAAGAGTGGATGAAGAATGAATGTTAAAGTAGGATATTTTTATTGTTGTTTTGTGTTATAAAGTAACAACGTGTTACACCATAAGGTGTTATTTTCTTTTAAAAGTTTAGTTTATTTAAGTTTTCTAATGATGTCTAGTTTATTTAAGTACTAATTAAGTTAGTGATGATGTAATCTATGTTCCTACTAGATTAAAAATAAAGTTTTTTATTAAAATGTAAACCATATCTGAGGACAGATATGAAAGCAGGATGGCCGAGTGTAGGATGTGTAAATGAGTGAGAGAAAGGATAAGTGAGACTAAGAGGAAGATATGACATAATGATTGATTGAGATGAATGAGATGAGATAGAATGATGTGTGAGGGAGAGAGGAGACGAATGGCGTACGTGAAAGGAAGAAGAAAGTGATAAGACGAAATTAATATTCTAAAATAGTAAAAGTAAAAATAAAAGACTGAAGTGAGTTGAAAAACCAATTATTTCATTTAATCAGGATAATCCCTACATGTATATGTATATATCTTATCATCATCCAGTCACTAAGACATCCTTGTCTCCTTGTGGGAAATATATGGAACTAAATCACGAGATTGTTCGAAACATGTGCCACATAACTATTAAATAAAATGTTTGTTACAGAAATAAGATAGTTGTTATCGTTAAAGTTGCCCTATCTATTTGTTGCTCATAATATGATTTAATATTTTTAATTGATCAATATGTTTCAAAAAATTGTAACTACGCGAGGAATAAAATCTTTATTATGAATAATAAATAACCAAATTTTACCAGTGCCTCTTACTTTAGAAGCCAATAGCCTTTAATCGCATTTAAAATTGTACTTTCATAGTAAATTTTCATCTGCTATTGAGCCAAACAAATTCCATTTACTGCATATCGAATAGACAGGTGCAGTAATAATTCAACTGTATCCATTTTGCATCTAAATCCGTGTACAAATAGGTAAGTGTTGTAGATTCTATATCAGTAATGGATGAATTCACCTGATCCGTCTGCTCCACGCTTTGATTCTCATGCATATCGCATACATTTCCGCGAAAAATATTGATATCGCGATTTTGAATCAAACAATATATTTTGTTTTTGGTTTTGTACAGTAAAACATGTTCAAAATATTAGTACAGTTCTACCATTAATTATTAGTACTCTACAATTTCTTTGTCATGTGATATCAGCAGATAATACCAACCCCTCACTTCTTCTCGTTCTTCACGTGGGTGTTATAAGAGGAAACTGAGGTAAAGGCCTTGTAGATGACAATTATTTCAGATAGATGGAAGAAGGTTTCTAGAAAAAAACTAAACCATAATAATCAGACCAGTAACAACCGGCAACGTTTACGATTCAAGGGGTATACAATCGCCAATCCAAGCGTGATGCTCATCGTAATCCTCCTTACAGAAAGAGCCTACTACTCCTACCTGCAGTGGTCTTTAACAGACTGTAGTACGCATACAATACCGAAATAACATCACATTGTGATATAAAGACAAATAAAATAAAAATAAATATCTTCACGCAATTCCCAATACAGGGGTAGACAGAAGACTAATCTAGACAATTAATTCCTTCGACCCACCTTCCAACGAAGATATTTTCGAGACAACGTGACAGGTGGTGAGCTGGTCGCCGCCTTTATGTCCAAGCCGACGATCATATAAAGACCAAATAAAGAAAAACTTTTTTCTTGATAAAATGACGATTTATCTCTTTTTTATATATTAAAAATATATTTCTTATAAATTATTAAAATTAATATTAAAAATATATATTAATATTAAAATATTAAAAATATATTAAAGTTATAAAGTCACGATAGCCGAGTTGTTGGGTGGTCGGTGGTCGGTCGAGTAGTTGAGTGGTGGAAAATCGAGTCGAGAGTTCGATCCCCAGGTGGCAGTACCAATGAGTTTTTCAAAAATTTATGTACGAATTTCGTCGTTGGCTTGGACATAAAGGCGGCGACGGGCTCACCACCTGTCACGTTGTCCCGAAAATATCTTCGGTGGAATGTGGGTCAAAGGGACTTAATTGTCTAGACTTGACCTCTGTCTACCCCTGTATTGGGAATTGCGTGAAGATATTTATATTTATATTTATTTTATTTAAAAATATATTTATATAAACAGAAATGTGGGCTATATGGGTGTCTAAAAGATTTAAAGAAATAATGAGATACATATCACCTTTGAATTAACGTGTACGGTAATAAAGCCCTTTAATGATAAATACGATGTTCGTAGCAGTTTAACGTTTTTAAAATGTATTCCAAAAAAAGGTTATTTAATCTGGTGCTTTTATAAAAACCGTAATTTTAATGTTAAGCTATAATAAAATTCAAACGTAAATAATAATAAGCTACATTGAATATATTTCGAAATATCGATTTCTATATAGCAGAAACTACAGTTTTCAGAATGTACGTCTCTCTGTACGACCGTAAACTGTGAAAAAGGTAAGTAAGCTGTAATGAAATTAAAGCGAAAACGAAAACACATAAGCGACGTTGAATATATTTCGAAATATTAATTGCCATATAGCATTAATTGCCAACTACAGTTTTCAGAATGAACGTCTGTCTGTACGACCGTAAACTGTGAAAAGTGTGAAAAGAGTTTTCTTTTCAGAATACGGCTTAACTCTTTTTTACTCTAAGGTATTAACTCTTTCTACATTCCTTATTTTATATGCATTTCTTATGTCGTGTTCTAAAAGCTTCTAGCAAATTTCTTACGTTAAATATCTTCTGTGTCCCAGGATACTGTATGAAAAGAAGGTAGAGATAATTTAGTCCTTTAATGACTTCTACACTTTTATCAGAGCTTATAAGGTACAATTAAATAAGTGGTCAGCCTATCGCTGTTTTTGTACATGCTGGCGGTACAATATAATTACGTAGTTAAATTGTTACGTAGTAAAACGTCTAATCAGGAGGTAGTAAAAGAGCTTGAAAAAATCTAATAATCAAATTTTTTCTTACGCTTTACTTACCATTATTGTCAAGATATTATTATAAAATGAAAAAAAAATGGAAACACCTAGTTATTATAGTCGAGTAATCAGAATTCGAGTCAAGAGACCGGACTTCGATCGATAGGCAGTGGTAAATAACGATGATATCACACAGCAAATAAATTGCCATATTCATTTTAAGTGAAAAAACCATAACATTTAACATTTATTATTTAGGTATTTTACGATATCACAAAGGGTACGGGCATAACTTATTTATAGCGAAATGTTTTTATGACAGTCTAATTTTCTACAGCTATTTCCTCTCTGTAGCCGGGACTTACAACATCACTACATCTACGTTTGTATTTAGAAAGGGAATATTAAATTCACTGCACTGTTGGTAGTCCGTTGCCGCTTCACAAAAGCAAGGTAAAGGAAATTGCGGCAGCTTCTACACAATCAACACATCCAATACAAAAAACATAATAAACAATTTCCATGTGTTAACTACACATGGAAATTGTTTATTATGTTTTTGCATTGTGTGTTTTTGTATTCGATAAAAAATATAATGATTATATGAATTACATCTATTTCTAACATCATAAAACTGGTTTCAAGTTGCATTTGTGATTCTTTCTTCCTAATTTAGTTGTTATAAGAGTTCCTAATAAATGTATTTTAAAATAAATATAAATATGTTTACGCAATTCAGAATAGTAGACAGAGGTCTAGTCTAGACAGTTAGGTCCCTCTGACCTACTTGCCACCAAAGATATTTTCGGTACAACGTGACAGGTGGTGAGCCCATCGCCATCTTTATGTCCAAGCTGACGATATAATTCGTACATAAGTTTTTGAAAAACCCATTGGTACGAGCCTGCCACCTGAGGATCGAAATCGGGTCTCCTGACTCGAAATTCCGACCACCCAACCACTCGGCTGTCTTGACTGATATAGGTGGAATGATGGTATGATTGTGGGATCTAATATAAAAGTAGAAAAAATATAGATATAAGATAGATAGAAAAAATATTGTTAGAGCATTAAATCATGGAATTATACAAAAACGTATTATAAAAAAAATAACAAAAGAACAATGAAATACGATGAACATGCAAATCGGCTGCAACAAATCTAATGAAATGAATTCAATTAAACAAATGGATGCCCCTGGCGAAAATTATATAAAAATGGTATTAATTAATCTCAAAGTAGTTTCTCTCGCCCATTTTATAGTACTACATCAGTACATGTCTCTTCGCCACCTCACCCGCAGCACAATAGCGTGACCTTGAACTTGAAATCAATTTTGCCTGGCGACCACTGTCTTACTACTGCCGATGTCGCGCTGAGAACCACCAGTCTGCAGCAATCCCGCTGATGTTAACATATTTACTCCATTCTTTTTATATTTACATCATGGTCAACTTTTACTCGTAATTGCGGTAAAATGTCCAATTGTCATAAACGTAAAATAAGAAATTAAGTAAAAAAATACGAAGGTTGAAAAATATATTTAAAAGTGGTATTCGATTCGAAATAAATAATAATTAAAAGTCTAGAAAAAGTTACAAACAATTTAATATAAAAAAATACAGTGAAGTTAAGTTTTCTAAACTTTTTATCTAACGAACGCATTTTATTGAAAGACTGATGAATTGTTAAGACTACTGACTACCTCAGTAATGGAAAAGCCTTAAAGAATATAACAGAATTATAAAATATTAAGTGGACCATAATTCATTCGTTTGACATTTGTAAGTCTATAGCAGAGATTAATATATTATAATTCTGTTAACTAAAACTTTCATAACTACTGAATTGAAATTTACGTTACATTAATTTAATAAAGAAATATTACATTTATATCATAGATTTGTTTTCATTTGACTCACTTTTAATTACAAAACAAAGTCGCATTACAGTTTGTTTAGTAATTTTCTGGCCTGTTCATGATAGTTGCCACTCCTGAACAGCGGCTTGGCAGTGGCAGCTTTTGTATTTATGGTGTAACATAAAACATACTGCTACTCATCTCCTGAAAATTGTGTGAAGTAGCTTTTGGTGAGGTTCGTGAAAAAAAAATATCTTCACGCAATTCCCAATTCTGGGGTAGACAGAGGTCGAGTCTAGACAATTAAGTCCCTTCGACCCACCTTCCACCGAAGATATTTTCGGGACAACGTGACAGGTGGTGAGCCTGTCGCCGTCTTTATGTCCAAGCCAACGATATTCCTACATAAGTTTTTTGAAAAACCCATTGGTACGAGCCTACCAACTGGGGATCGAACTCGGGTCTATTGACTCGAAATTCCGACCACCCAACCACTCGACTATCGTGACTATTAGTCACGAGAGCCTCACTATATATCAGACTATAGTGAGTGAGGTTCATGTATCAGTGGAATTTTGATACACTAAATGTATGTCAAATTGGAACAATATATATTCTTTTCAAGAAAACTTGTTTCATTCACATTGCACGATAAAGTTTACATTTTTATTTTTAGTTCAATTCAAATTAATTTCGCCGCATTTCTTCCTGTAATCCATTACTGAAGTTTTACTATTGTGAAACAATGCGAGCACTGCAGTGTGACAACGCGGTACAGTAGCTGTGAAATAGTAGTGCATAGACAAAAGACAAAGGACTCACGAGAAAAGCGTGGTGACATAGTGAACAACAGTTATTCAATGTGTGAAATTGAAAATAAACGTTCGCACTTATTAAGTTAATTCTTTGAAATACGGTTTCAGTATTTTTATTCTACGTGTGGCTTTTAAAAAGAAATAATTTATTGCATACAGATCATTAAACATTTTTTTATTTTCTGTTATTCGATAATTATATGGCGGAAAAAACTGAATATGAATGTGACGATAACTTAAGATGAGGTAGACACTTAGAAAGTCTATTCATTTCGTAATTTGTAATATATCTGCTCTAACCTTGAAATAAAAAAGTTCTCAGATAAATTTTCAGATTTATTATTTACTTATATGAATCTTTTTAAAAGCCAATTAGCCATCACAGTACCAAACACTTAACACCTTTGATGTTGCCCATCGCCGTTTACTTAATTTTGGTTTGGTATTTTCGGAGATGGTTGCCATCTATTTGTGGACCATCACATAGCTTTTTGTGTAGCTTTTAGTGTAGTAGTGTAATTGATTCTTTATAAAATGTAATTCCTTGCAATTATACCGTGAGATATTTAATGATTCGTAATAATTTTAAGTTTCGCAATATATATAGATAGATATATGATATTTAGTATTAATGTGTCCTGGCCGTATGCTTGTTCTGTGTCCATATTAAATATTTTGTTTTATTATAACATTATTTAAAAAATAAGCTAAATTATTATTTTAAATACTTACTTTTAGATGTTAAAGTAAAATACAAAAATTTTACATCACAATCAAGAAAAGAAAAGAAAATTTATCACAACTTACACAAATTAAAATATTATCAAATACTTTAAGATTATTTGGGTTATGAATATTGAAAAATTGTGATCAGTTTTAACATAAATATTTTAAGCAATAGAGGTTATTTTACATCGCCCCAAAGGGCGAGGGCGATAACAAGGTAGACTGTCATCGTCCTGATTTATGAAGGTCTAAATACAGTTCCTTAATTTATTTTGAAATTATTCTGTCTACGAGATTATATTTCACAACAATCATTATTTCACTTTATCCGCGTGTAATTTAACATCATTAATGTTTACGGTGTCCATGAATTATGCCACAATTTTTGATTTAAATAATTATTGAATCAAATTATATTGAAAGAAATTTAATAAATTATGTCACTACATTCACGCAATTTCCGAATACAGGTGCAGATAAAATTATCATTAATTTAAAAGCACTTAAATTTAATATTGAATTTTTCTATTAATATTTACTGTCAAATAGTTTATGTAGGCTTCATGTTGTCCCCAAAATGTTTTCTCTGGAAGATGGGTCGAAGGATTTGATCTCTGTCTACCCCTGTATTGGTAATGGTGTGAAGATTTTTTTTTAATTTGTAATAATACATTTTTTAAACTTAATATAATTATATTTAAGAAATTTTATCGTTTTATTACCAAACTTTGTATGATGTTATATAATTAGAAATTGTGTGCAATTTAATTCGATAAAATAGAGCAAAAACCAAGATGTCAAAGTTTAAAAGTGAAAGTTATGCAAATAAGGTTTAAATAAAAAAAGAACAAAAATACATAAAGTGGTTTTTAAATTAAAGTAGATCTCGGTAATCATGTCTGTTTAACAAACAATTTGAAACTCAACAAAGTTTGAAACGGAGATCAATGTTTTATTCGATAAAACGCAAATGTTATTCCCCATTGCGGTTTTACAGTAATTGCGTGAGCCTGCTTTTATTTGTTGCAGTTTATTTTGTTTTTGACCGTGGTAAAGGTAACAAAATAAGTAATAATGATTAATTTTGGTTACACAAACTCAATATTAGCCCAGCGTTATTATAACCCTATTGTTTAAAATTAATAATGTAAATACTATCACAAAAGTCACGAAAGCCGAGTGATTTGGTGGTCGGAAGTTCGAGTCAAGAGACCCGAGTTCGATCTCCAGTTGTCAGGCTCCAATGGGTTTTTCAAATACTTATGTATGAATTATATCGTCGGCTTGGACATAAAGACGGCGACGGGCTCACGTTGTCCCGAGAATTTTCGGTGGAAGGAGGGTCGAAGGGACTTAATTGTCTGGACTAGACCTCTGTCTACCCCTGTATTGGGAATTGCGTGAAGATATTTATTTAAATACTGTCGTACACTACTGTGGAGTATATTTATATATGTTAGAGTATACGATGTAACTTTTAGCGTAATAAGGTCTTTGACGGCTTCCGTGGAGTAGTTGCATACGTACCGGTTTTTAGATCCCGGGATCGATTTTCGGTATGCTTAATTTCCGGTATGGTATTTTTCGAGATGGTTATCATGCCATCTGTAAGTCGCCATAACGGTATTAAATATCGTTTTCACATAGCAAATCTAATCATCAAAAGCTTTTATGGTCTAATGGTAGTAACAGGATTTATTAGAAATCAATAAAAATATGTCTTCACGCCATTACAAATACAGGGTAAATACAGGGTACACAGAGGTATAGACAATTAAGTCCTTTCGACCCACCTTCCACCGAAGATATTTTGGGACAACGTGACAGGTGGTGAGCCCGTCGACGTCGTATTTATTTAGTAATGCTAGTATAATTTTTACAAATCGGTTAAAAATACTATAAATTCATAAAAATATTACATTTGCAATCAAACGCTCCGATTTATTCCGATTCATACTCGTTAATCAATGTTACGAGTATAAATTCAGTTCTTTACTTAATTTTGTGCATAAAGTCCATAAATTTGAAATAATTGTCACGCGAACCATTTATCCCAGGTGAAACTACACCCGGAACAATTATTCTTATGGATGTTAATATATGTGACCATAACTTTTTTTGAAAAGACTCTTTTGACTTGGGTGACAAACTCAGTCTTCGTGGTGGTAAGTGGTTACAGAATTCTATTGACAATTGCACAACAATTTCAATCGAAAAAGTATTAAGTAGGAAAATCAGTTGCTTTATCATGCTTTAGTTTATTTTTTTGTATACAAAAAATTATAATTGTATATCAATAAGAAATAACATAACGATCTTTAAAAGCCCACTGCAGGATATATATTTCCCGTGAGTGAGGGTTTGCTATAATCATCGCGCTTGTCAAATAGATTGGCGATCGCAGTGCCAAACGCCTCACATGCTAGACCCTGTTGCCCGTCACCGATCTGCTGAATTGCAGTGTGGTTTGAGATGGGTATCCCGCCATCTATTGGTAGCCAATGGTACTGTCAAGGCTTTCTCTATCTCTCCTTACGACACCCACGGAAGGAAAGGGTGGTATATACCATAAGTCGTAAGAACCCGGCAAGTAACATAAATCCATACAGTATAATTCTTTAAATTTACCACCTTTTTTGTAAATCGAATGCTCTCCTCTGCCACTTGGGGATTGAACTTGGGTCACTTGACTCAAATTCGTATCACGCAATTAAAAAAATTAAAGGATAGATGGCGGAATAATTATCTCAACAAATACAGGTCCAAATAAATATAGTGACAAATGAAAATAGTGACGGACTGCATTTAACAATCCGGTAAGCCTGGCCATTACGGCAAATTATTAAGAGAGAGAGCAGGGAGGAGTATTACGCGTCATCTTGATGATGATTGAAAAGAATAAAAAATGGTTCAGAAATAGTTTATACCATAATTTATTTTTTGTATCAGATTTTAAAGTAACCCGGTTCCACAAACCCCCGGAACGGAGGCAATATAACAGAACAAGTGGTTTTCTGTATTGACCCGTCCGGAAATTCAACTTGGAACCTGAGAGCAGTCGACATCGTGTAAACCGGTGTGTACACAACTTCTCTACGGAGGTTGCCAAATATTTAAAATATCAAAAGCTTTCACATCTTTGTGAGGTGGTTACGTTATGAGATTTGAGCTCCGTAAAGTTTAAGCATTCGATGTTCAATGTGTAGTAGTCTAATAAATGTGCACAAAAATAAAAATACCCTGACAATTTCTATTGATTTGTTCCTTACGTGGCTAACGAACTGGAACGAAGCGTTATATTGATGCATTCAGTAAGAAAGAGGAAGTAACGATTCATGTTATCTGTACAATAAAACAGTATATGATATCTGTTAACCGGGCATTATATCTTATTTGCTTACGTTTTTCTTAAACTTTTTCTAATTGTGACATGATATGACAATTTTAATATCTTAGATAAAAACTTGTCGGATTATTTCTTCACTCTATATAAAAAGTCATTGAATAGTTATCAAATAATTTTAATATATATTTTAAGTAAACTTGATTGACGGCTTAATTATCGACGCCTTCTCAAGAAAATTAATTGTGTTATATTTTTTTTCTTGGTCTTTTTTCACATTTCTTCCTTCCTACTTATTCTAGGGTTTACGTCATTCCCCGGAACGAAGTTCTGTGACCTATTTTTGGACAGTTACATGAAAAGATAGAATTTTGAAAACGTATGGAAGTCTTTAATTATCATTAGAGTCGATATTCTCGCATTTAAAGGCATACATTTTCAAGGTATGTACTTATTTAAACAGGCGTTATTAAAATTTTATCATACGTACGATTTAAATTTTAGCAGAAACCCGACGCACATATTTACCTGATCTCAAAAGAAAGCGACTTATTCATGAGAGTTCATTCCACGAAATCTCTACTTTATCTTGAATTTGGAAAGATAACAAAATAAAAATAAAATATTAAAATATCTTCACGCAATTCCCAATACAGGGGTAGACAGAGGTCAAGTCTAGACAATTAAGTCCCTTTGACCCACCTTCCACCGAAGATATTTTCGGGACAACGTGACAGGTGGTGAGCCCGTCGCCGCCTTTATGTCCGAGCCAACGATGAAATTCGTACATAAGTTTTTGAAAAACTCATTGGTACTGCCACCTGTGGATCGAACTCGGGTCTCTCGACTCGAAATTCCAACCACCCAACAACTCGGCTATCGTGAATTTGGAAAGATATGTAGAATATTGTATTCATCTATATAACTTAAAACAAATAATTAAATTCCATGAAATACTGTGATAGAGTAAGTCATGGTGCTGAACTTCATTACATACCAGCTACTGTCTGCGACTTCTTATCGTAGTAACCTAAGGATACTCTAATATCCTAAAGTAAAAGTAGCTACGGCACTTTCCTGGAATACCTGGGATAAATTTAAAAGACTGATGACGGGCAGCAACGTTGCCGTCACACACACATCACAATACCAGGCACCATGCACCTAGCATGGTGCCTGGTATTGTGATCGTCAAGGGGCTGACTTTGGGAGATGCCTATGGATTGCAGCGGACTTTAACAGACGGCCTATTAATATTAAAGTCCACTGTAGCCCATGAGACTAACCCTAATCATTTATATGATTATGTGTGTATTATGCAAAACCATTGCGTAATTCTATGTTTGCGTAATTTAGTAAAGAATATCAAAAAGAACCCTTTTACGATTATGATATAAAAGATAAGTAACAACAATTTTAATGTAATATTAATAGAATTTAGGGAATTCGGTTACTAAAATTGTAAGTAACAATAAAAAATGGTGAGTTGACTACGTGCGTAATCATAAAGGAAAATATCGTAACAAAGATAATTTCCCTGTCTGAAAAATTAAAAAGAATACTATTTCGAGTATGTGTGAAACAATGCAATCTTTCTAATATCAAAAGAATTTCAAATATCAAGTTGAGATCTTGACATAATTACGATACATTTACAGTCTAATGTTACTGTTTAATTTAGTACTATAATTATATATACAATAAGTAATTACTATATGTAAAGTAAATATTGATAAAAATATTATATAAATTAACTATAACTTTAAAAGTATGTACCTAACAAACTACCAAATAGGACGTGAAAGCTTTTATGCAAACTATTACAAAGCATTCTAGAAATTCGGCGCGCCAACCTGTATAAAATTAGGTGGATTTTAATTAAACTTTTACCTAACTAATATATATAACTACGGTGAATGGTCTTAAGTTATAAAGAGGACCTTGCATATCTGCATAGTTAGCGCTTGGCTGTCCCAGTACCAGAAACCTCATATTACACTACGTAACCCTTATATTTGACGACCTCCGTGTACGAGAGGCATACACCTGGGTTATTCATGCTTTCGCCAGCTCTGAGGTGTCGGGTTTGATCCCGGAACAGGTCATTGTAGAAAACCACTTCTTCTGCATTTTCTCGGGTCTGGTGTTTGTTGTACTTACGTTGTTTCCGATTCTATAATAGTGCTTCAGCTTGAGAAGCTTTGGGATAAGAGCAATGTATGAGAAGTCCACATATATGTAAAAAAAATATATATCTTCACGCTATTCCCAATACAGGGGTAGACAGAGGTCGAGTCTAGACAATTAAGTCCCTTCCACCCACCTTCCACCGAAAATATTTTCGGGACAACGTGACAGGTGGTGAACCCGTCATCGTCTTTCTGTCCAAGCCAACGATATTCGTACATAAGTTTTTTGAAAAACCCATTGGTACGAGCCTACCAACTGGGGATCGAACTCGGGTCTCTTGACTCGAAATTCCGACCACCCTACCACTACGCTGTCGTGACTTTTTTTATACACATATATGTGGATTTATTTATATGGTCTTGTCACTCTGTGACTGATTTTCGATTCATTGTTATTTTTTGAGACCATAAATTGCAACTTTCGATTTGAAAGAAGAAGACTTCTTTCACGACATAAATTTCGATTTTGATAACACTACCACAAAGGTGTATGAATGAAAGGAAATAAATATTATATAGATTTTCTTTGTGTTACCACAACATACTTTCTGCATATGGTGTTATAGTAGAAACTTTGTAGTGTTTACTTAATCTCTTCAAACACTAACATAAAGCCTAAGGCATAGCAGTCGCTAAGGAACAAAGGCTCGTTAAGTTTAACAAGTGATACCTTCTCCTGCACACTTACATCGGTACAATGATTGTAGAAAACAAAGATTACTCGAAAATTGGTTACATTACGATTACATTTGAATGGAGATATAATTTACAATTAAAATATTCCTCTTATTCTTGTCTAATATATAATATACTTGCTTGTATATAATATAAAATATACTTGTCTAATTATTGATCGATTGAGTTTATTTATAGTCATGTTTTTATTTTAATAGTCACGATAGCCGTTTGGTTGAGTGATCGGAATTCTAGTAAAAAGATCCGTGTGAGCATACCACATGCTTATACCAATAGGTTTTTTCAAAACTTATGTACGATTTATATTGACTTCAACATAAAGACGGCGACAGGCTGACCACAAACTGTTTACTGAAAGTAAAAGTGAGTTTGCTGTGTTTAGTAAAAGGTGGGTCGAAAGGACTTAGTTTTTTACCCCAGTATTGGTAATTACGTGGACATATATTTTTTTTTGTATTTTACTTAGAAGAAAGAAGCGGAAAAAACTGCGTTTTTGCGTCCCCTTCGTAGTCTTTCTTTTTCACAGGCTTTATATTAGCTTCACCTGTATGTTTGTATGTTTGTAGCCCACTTCTTTAGGCGCGATTTTGATCCACTTTAAACGGCCAGATTTCGTTCAAACTTTGTAGATTTATCGAGGCCGATGACAATACACTAATTTGATAAAAAAAATTAATTGTCTAGACTAGACCTCTGTCTTCCCCTGTATTTGGGAATTGAGTGAAGATATTTATTATTATTTTAATAAAAAAAAACTAAAAAGTAAAAAATAAATAAAATTTTTAGTTAGGTTTTGTATAAAAAGCGTGTTTTTTTTTTTTTTATTATTTTTAAAAATAATAAATATTGATCTCAAACAGCTACTACAGTTTATTTATTTATAACTGTAAGCTGTAAGTGTAGCAAACTAAATCTCTTCTGCTTATAGTCTATTGACTGATTGTAAGATAAATAAATAAATAAAAAATAACTGTAAGCTATGCTGAGCTTTTGTAACTATAATATAGATATTTAATATAAAACGTAAGTGTCATTATAACGTTACGGTAGAGACCGCAATTTTTCAGATTCCTGCCCGAGTTAGAATATTTAATAATCTTATTCATTTTGTACGTTATAGTTTGATTTCACTATAGAAACGATATCATGTTAGAATCAGATTCTGTGTTATTTTTTTATCTTCGTGCGTTCACCCATTCACGCTGGGTTTAATTATTCAGTTCAGGGGGTGTTAAACATACATATGAACATCCACAACTCGAGTACAAATATTCACATTAAATAATAAATAAGTATTTTTCTCTGGCGGGATTCGAACCCGTACCCTTAAGTTAAAAGACAGGGTCACCACCTAGGCTATCAGTTTTTCATAGATATATTATATACTGTTTTATACTATCAGTTATAATAGCCAATATTTTCCAAGTTGTTTAACATCGTCGATTTTAAAGAAGGTTTTTGCTCGGACTCGTTTAACTTTGTTTACAGCCCATACGTCGTAAAATATATTCGACTACCAGTCATGAACAACATCGTAAAAAAGCAATAAGCGTTTGGTTTAAAATTTTTATTTCAATGTTTACAACTGCAATAGTAAAAAACATTACAAATAATAGAGAATATTACTTATTTAATAATAGATAGGTGGCCACACTCTGCTGTGGCACATTTTACAGGAGCTGATTTGCGGCAGAGCAATATTTAGCGAGCTAGTTGTTTGGTTTAAAATTTTTATTTCAATGTTTACAACATCAACTGTAAAAGAAAACATCACAAATAAAAGAGAACATCACGTATTTAATAATAGATAGGTGGCCACGCTCCGCTATGGCTAAGTCTAATATTTCATTCGCGAGTCTAAGCTCTTCTAAATAACAATTTAAAATATTAAAAAATTTAAGTTTTATATAAAAATAATAAATAAATATCTTCACGCCATTCCCAATACAGGGGTAGACAGAGGTCTAGTCTAGACAATTAAGTCCCTTCGACGCAACTTCCACCCAAGACATATTTCGGGACAACGTGACAAGTGTTGAGCCTGATGCGGTCTTTATGTCCAAGCCAACGATATAATCGTACATAAGTGTTTTAAAAAACCCTTTGATACGAGCCGGCCACCTGGGGATCAAACTCGGGTCTCCTGACTAGAGATCCGATCACCCAACCACTCGGGTATCGTGACTCGTGAATAGATGTGACTTATCTTTAATTAATATTTGTTAGTCTCATTAAGATGGTGTGACGATCTACATAATTTTAATCTATGTTGATGGAAAAAAAGCACTGGTAGTACGGACCTTTATGCTACTTTTTATTTTGAAAAATTGAAGGATTCCGTAAAACTTTAAAAAAAAAATAAAATTAAATATCTTCACGCAATTCCCAATACAGGGGTAGACAGAGGTCTATTCTAGACAATTAAGTCCCTTCAACCAACTTTTCTACGAAGATATTTTCGCTACAACGTGACAGGTGGTGAGCCCGTCGCCGTTAAACATAATTCAAGCCAACGATATAATTCATACATAAGTTTTTAAAAACCCTTTGGTACGACCCTGCCACCTGGGGATCCAACTCGAGTTTCTCGACTCGAAATTCTAACCACCGAACCACTTGGCTATCGTGACTTTTTTAAACTTTTGAACTAATTATAAATATAATCATAAGGCTATAAGAATTTAACCATATAGTCAAAAAATTGTCTTCTTATAGAGCGTATTACGAAAAACTTTAAAAGATGCGACCAAAGAGAGTAGCAAACTAGTTTTCAGTACAACGATATAAGTTCTAGCTTTATTGTAGCGATGATCAAGTTTTAAAAGTGTCTAGTTAAAATACTTGATACTTTCAACAATATCGGCAGATGTTGGAACTCCGTTAATATTTATGTAGTTTGATCGTGCTTTTAAAGATTTTGTTTTAGTTATAAATATTTATACGCTAACATTAAAGAATATTTTCATAGATGTTTTTGGACGATTTAATTATCATTTCAGTAATGAAAAAAGTGGTAAACGAGGGGTATCCTAAGAACGTTTTGATTCTTTAATACATAATATTAATAATTGGGGCTATAAAAATAACAAATAAAACTTATAACACTACATATATTGAATATACCGCATTCATTCATAAAAATAAACAAAAAATGTATTAATATATATAATACAATAATGTAATAAAATAATGAAGGGACTCAATGAAGCAATGATAAGAAAAACTAACTAAAATTAGAAATTACAACTACTATTGACTCATACATTTTTAATAAATTCTTCGAGTAATAAAAGAGTCTTTTACAGTACTTAAACAATTTTTTTTTCACTGTTTAGTCCTGTTAAAAAAATCCTGTAATTTTGTTATATATATGTCGGCGTAGGGTAGGGAGGCCTTTACAGCTTCATCTAAGGAGACTTGCGAGGAGAAGCTCGCAAGTTAGAAGTTGAAGACAATTATGGCTGCTGCTGCGAAGCGCTGCGTCCCCTAGAACGAAAGAGAAGACTTCCGACATGGGGGAGGGGCCATGCGATCCGAGGGCCCCAGTTGGTTTGGAGGAAAATCTCCTCTCGGATCGCCTTGTGATAACCATTTAGTGACGACTACGACCACGAGAAAGTCTCGTGCTAGTCGTGAAATTATGACGATGGCGAGGTTGTGTAAGCCGCAGGACGCGGCTTGTGTCTGTGATTGTGCGAATGTACGTAGGGGGCGGGGCCTCGTATGCATTATTCACATGGGTGATTGCGTCATCATCGTCTATGATGACGCATTTCGGGCGCCTCAATTGAGGTGGAGTATCGCGCGCGGGTGTGTAATTCCCTAACGCTGCCACTAGCGGATTTGTATGTAAGTTTGTCTTATCGAAGTAGTCGATGGAGAACTTTTTAAATAGCGCTGCCATTGTAGGTAGTTTGAGATCGCGGTGCAGATCTACACGCCTCGAGAATATTTTCAAGACACTTTATATCAGAAGTCAAATGACATTGACAACACATAGTAGTCAAAGACAACAGAGCGGCTGTCACTTCCTATGACGACCCCACTCAAGCGTACTACTTGCACGTTTCCGAAGACTTTTGATAGATGGCGTTGTAACCAAAATTGTTGCCTTATTTTGATTCTGCGACATATATATTTATTTTTATGCTAAAACAATTTGTCCGAGTTTTTAATATTCTGAAAGCGTACATTTCTTCGAATATAGTTACACCTTCAATAAAATTTGATTGAACACATCATATAATGTATTCTGCTTCTGGTTCATGTAGGCAAATAAATGTTCTAAAAGTCTAGTGTAGTGAATACTTTGACCCGGATCATCATTGTTGTAGCTGATTAATAATAAAACAAAAAACAACCTAACTATCGTATCACCGGCGCTGGGGCGAACTTGGACGATCAGTCGCTGACTTAGTGTCTAAGCCACTAGTACTGATCGCACATGAGTTTCGAAACTATTTGGCACCTATTGGCTCATACACTCTCACTACTACTCATCTTTAAATGTGGCCAATTTCTATGTTTTTTATTGAGCGCAGGTCATTCAACTACATAGCCATTTTAATTTTATTAACCCCCGTGGATTAGTGGCGTAGACACCGGTTTTTCAACGTGTCGCCATCTTGACGTCCCAGGTTCGATTCCCGGTCGGGTCAATGTAGAAAAATCTCTTTTTCTACATTTTCTCGGGTTTGTGGAGCCTTCTTTGTTTCCGATTCCCGTACCACAAGTACTTTAGCATCTTACATTGCGATCGTAGCAATTTATGTGATGCCGTCCCTATCTACATATGTATGTATTTATTAACTGCCACAAAATTTATCAAAATTAGATATCAATGAAGATTAATGTCCAATTGACCAATATGCATAGTCTCATGAAGCTTCTCACTGGTTTAAGGTAGTTATCTCGCTGTCTGTCGGTTGTCATGATAGTATTCAAAGCAATATCCTCCCTTACTCTCTTTTTACAATCACGTAACTAAACGGGGTGATATATATTTACCCCGTATCCAGATGGCAAATATTAATAAGCAATAAATTAGCTTATTTACAACTTGAATACTGTAGGTCAGTATTATAAATGGCGTATAGAATGAACTAAGTTTATTTAACAACTCCTATATATTCGAAAGCCGATAGCCACCATATCCGAGTGATAGGGTGGTTGGAATTTCGAGTCAAGAGACCCGAGTTCGATCGCCAGGTGGCAGGCTCGTACTAATGGGCTTTCAATAAAACTTATGTTCGAATTATGTCGTTGGCTTGGACATAAACACGGCGACGGGCTCACCACCGGTTTCGTTAACCCGAAAATATCTTCGGTGGAAGGTGGATCGAAGGGAATTAATTGTCAAGACTAGACCTGTCTATACCTGTATGGGGAATAGCGTGAAGATATTTATTTATTTAGTTTATATATATTCAAAAATAATTATTTTCATATACAAGGTTTGGTCCCAATGTTAATGTGTTGTTAGTTATTGTTTTATCATCATACTAGCAGCCACTCGCGGCTTTGCCCACAGTTTAACACTTAACGCGGAACCCTAATTATGTTTCTAAAATAAAAGTGGCCTATATTGCTCATTATTACATTAGCACTCGTCGGTGAAAGTCCTGTTAAAATCTATCTAGCCGTTTCAGAGATTAACCGGAACAGACAGACAGAAAAATAAAAAAAAAGTTATTTTGGTCTATGTACTGTATATATTCATATACATGTAGTAAAAAACGGTTATTTCAATATTACAAACAGACACTCCAATTTTATTTATATGTATAGATTGACACATTCACTGTTGAACACTAAGACGACTTGGACACTAAGATGGCTTGGACACTAAGACGGCGATAGGCTCACCACCTGTCATATTTGACAGTTCTTAATTGTCTGGATCTTGTTTTGGGAAATGCGTGAAGAATAAAAAATATACACTTATACCAATACTAGCTAATACTAACATTTATTTGGGTGTCATATATTTAAGCATTAACTATGTTATTCCTATTACGTTAGCGAAAGATTTATTCAGAAGCACGTTCTCGACTTATCAGCTATCGGTGAAATGGCGTTTAACATATGGTACTGAAACCACGAACTTGTTAACGGAATTTGGTAAATGTATGAAAATCGCGATTTAAAAATTAAAAACATGTGACTCATTTAAAAAAAAAAATTGTAAAAAAAAATATGTTAATGCCTTTCTCCTTACTGGGGTGGAAGTCGAGACAATTAAGACCTTTCGACTCAACTTCCACCGAAGACATTTTTTTTTGGGTCAACAGGATCTTCTTTACGTCCAAGCCAACGAAATAAATCGTACATAAGTTTTAAAATAACTCATTGGTATGAGCCTACCACCTGGAGAACGAAATGCTGTCTCTTGACTTGAATTTCGAGTACTCCAACTAAGCCTTAACTTGTATTTGAAGTAGCTCGTTACAAGTCGAGTAGCGAACTTGAAACAATGACGTATGTTTCAAAGTCAAATAGCACACATTTTATTTATTATTTCTTATTCTAACTGCCAACCCCTCCCTGCTGAGCGACCAAAGTATTTTAAATTAAAGTGCCAGTATGAACTCGAATTCAGGTTACCTACCAACCATGAATTTTGAAACGACTTCCGCACTAACTTATTTATAACAAAGCAAAATGTACTCATTAACACATTGACAAAGGTAACGCAGCACTTTACACGTGCCTCGTCTCTGGTTTCAATCTCTCATTAAATTGGGGTATTTACAGTTATAAAGGAACCGTTTATATATTTTAATGGTATAAAGTATTTCAAAATAATACCATTTTTTGATAATTCTGGTGTATTTTAAATTTTTATAATAACAAAATAAATGACGGCGTATAAAGTATTTTTGACAAAATTTTAACTTCGCTTCATTCTATTGATCAAACATTAAATGAAAATTGACTAATGGTTCATGAAACGTTAGCTTTTGTCAGCTATTTCATTCGCCTGGTCCACAGGAGTTGTACGCTGAAATGTCGGATTGATGATTACGCTACAAAATATACACACGTGCTAGCACGTGTAAAATTTCGATACGATTGCACATCTATCACTTTATTAATAGCGATAATTATATCACAAGAAACATCAAATTCGCGTCAAAAGCAGCGTTCTTCAAACAAAATTTAAAGATACTTAAAAGGAAGAAATGTAAATATACATTAAATTTGAGAAACCAAACATATTTTGTATAAATTAAAATTTTTGATTAAAATAATTTAGACACAATGTTTAAACAAGTTTTAAACTTTGAAATACACAAAGTTAGTACATAATTAAAAGAAACTGTAACTTTCAGACCCGAAACTTAATTTTCTGAATGGAATAAAGCCAACTAATACATTGAATGACAGTTGATTTTGTATTACAACGAAGTCAATTACGGCTTTGGATAATATTTGTGTGTAATACAATAATTGTATTTCAAAGTATAATATTTTCAAAGGATAACTTTCGGACTTAATCTACTATAAAATAATACAGGCTGAGGTGGTTAACTCTTGATAATTTAATCCTTTTGACCCACACAAGCAAACTTATTAGTAGCTTTTCTGGAATCCAAGTATTCTTATTCAAATTAAAAATATATGAATATCAAAGTTACTTAGTTAAGTACTGAAAAACTCTTGTTAACTTTTTTTTTTAGATTATTGTTTATTTTTTTTTAATCTCCACAGCATTATGTAATAATATTTCTATCCTCTTTAATATTTAAACGCAACTTCTAATGCAAGCATGCCAACGCACCACTTGGATCGCATTACCGGCATCCGTTACGAGACATTATTTATATTTAGTTGCAATATTCGCATCTATATTGCTATTTGCAACACAAGCCTTCGTTTAGTGGTACTTATTTTAATTTTACATCGTAATAGCTGAATACATTAAATTACTATTTTCTATTTAATTATTAAATTTGAAATAGAATAAGCCTTTGTGTGGTTTTATTAGCTTCAGACGGCTCAAGAGAGTCGTCTGAAAATTATGAAAACTTTTTATTTATCTACTCAATTAATATTTTCTGTCTATTTTCATTTACTGTTTGATTTGGTAATTTTTATATCAAGTTTTCAATTTAAAATACAAAATTTTAAATACATTTCGAGAGTCAGTATCGAAAGACAGTGTTTATTAGCAAACTGCGACAAAGGAAACAAGAAACTCTTCTCCGCCTTTAGTTTGAAAGTCTCTCATTAAAATAAATTCCCGTGAACTTTACAACAACTTTAGAAAATAGATATTTATTTAAATTTTCATTGTAACATATCAATGACAATAAATATAAATTAATGATAGTGTAAATAAAAAAAATATTTTATGTAAAAAAAAAGCGTGGTATGCTTTTTAAGATATTATTAAAATGATAACGACCTCAAAGGATACCGATGTGAAGTAGAAGTGTAACAAACATCTACGTTTCGTCTGGTGAGTGCAGGTTATAGAGTTTAGCAGATTGTAATTTTTAATTAATAGTGTCTTACGAAAGTTTCAATTATTTAATAAAACAAATGTTCCGTAGAATGTAACCGTCTAAGAATAAATATTCACAGGAAAACTGAACCGCGAGGCATTTTCCTCGCGGTCGGTTAGAAATTCTTCAATAGCTTTATAGCTAGTTTTATATAATAAAGACTAAATTCAAGAATATTGAATAGCACATAAAATTTAATATGAACTCTTTCTATTTACTTTTGATACTTGTACAAAACTGAAAATAAGAGATAATGGTCGTTTTAAAATTTAGTACCAAAAATTCATATGAATATTTTTTATTTGTTTGTTTTAGTTTTACAATAAATAAAGTTATAAATATGATGTATCTGAATTAAAAATTTTATTATTCTGAAGACACTGAATCTGAATTAACCCCTGAAAAAGGTTCAAGGATCCTGACACGGCTTGAAGTTGCGCACAGTCAGCGAAATATAGCCAGAACTGTTGGTGTTACCTTTTCTATAGTTAAAAGAGTACTCCAGGGTTTCCACAAAACTTGATCCAAACTTCCGAAACCAGTAACAGGCCGAACAAGATGCACAACGGCGCGGAAGGATCGCAATACAGTAGCAACAATTTTGGGAAATGGCTTTCTTATGGCTGTAGAAGTAAAATATTATCATTTACGAGCTGAAGGAAAAAATCTGAGTACGGATGTAGTAAGGCGGCATCTTATTGAAACAAAATTAAAGCCATTAAGACCTGCCAATGGTACAAACAAAGAGAGAAATCACTGAAAACTAGAAGAAAGTTTGTCAGATCGCATAATAGTAGCTCTCAGGGGTCACACAAAGTACAAAAATGCATGAAAACGGCACATCTGTAAGGAACCTACATTTAAAAAAAGTACTGAAAAACAACGCATTTTATTTATATTACACTTATTAGAAAAAGAACGTTAAAACTAATTTTTAATGTCCCTTCAAGCAATTTAGTCGTTGTTTCATATTTCATAGCTACGGCCAATATTTTTTAAGTTATTGAACATTTTCTAAGTGATCCTTTTTCTTTGCGGTCCAGTGTAGTTTTATTTATATGAATGAATGAATGAAAATTCATTTATCCATAACAATTACAGATAGCCGAGAGAAGTCACGATAGCCGAGTGGTTGGGTGGTGGGAATTTCGAGTCGAGAGACCCGAGTTCGATTCCCAGGTGGCAGGCTCGTACCAATGGGTTTTTCAAAAACTTATGTACGAATTACATCGTTGGCTTGGACATAAAGGCGGCGACGGGCTTACCACCTGTCACGTTGTCCCGAAAATATCTTCGGTGGAAGGTGGGTCGAAGGGACTTAATTGTCTAGACTAGACCTCTGTCCACCCCTGTATTGGGAATTGCATGAAGATATTTATTTATTTATTTTTATAACAATTACAAAAAAATATATAATTCACATAATTATAAATACAAAAAATTTTATTGTTCCGAAAAGGGATTGGCTTACCATTTGCTAAGCAAGGATAATTTTACTCAGTTCTGATTTTCAGCCAAGTAACCTAGTCATTGGCGTTACGAACACCGCATAGTTCTCACTTAGATAAACATTAAGTGCCAGCTAACTGAGAGACACATACCTTAAGTTACATACCGTGTACTTTATATTATGAATTTACGGGCAATGAAAAGTATATTATAATACTTGAGTGTTAAGGAGCGTAATAATTATTCTTCATAACAATTAAATTACACATAACAGAATTGTAACTTAGACATGAATTCAGTGTTAAGTTGCAACTATTAAAAAAATATAGTTAAGGCAGGTTCAGAAAATAGTAATATGAGTACTAAAAAAACTGCCAAAATGATGTTATATTATAGAAATATTGTATTGGAGGTCTTTATGCTATCTATGCGCTACAATATTTTAAAGATTATGTGAGAGTCCTATGCCCTGTACTTTACAGACTATTTTGTCAATAATCTATTCCAGTTGAAAAAAAATTCTGCATTAATGCTGAGTCGCGAGCTATTTAATTGCAAATATACCAAAATTTTTACATTTTTTTTTTATTTTTGAATATATTAACTACTGAGCTAGAATCTGGAGTAGTTCACGACAATATTAGAATAGTGGCCCCGAACCAGCGACATTATATTTCATAATCCGCACTCTGAAGCTTGAAATTGCTACTTCGTCAACTTATATTGCTTACGATTTATTTTCAGTTCACGATAGCCGAGTGGTTGGGTGGTCGGAATTTCGAGTAGAAAGACACGTAGTCGATCTCCAGGTGGCAGGCTCTTACCAATGGGTTTTTCAAAAACTTATGTACGAATTATATCGCTGGCTTGGACATAAAGACGGCGAGAGGCTCACCACCTGCCACTTTGTACCGAAAATATCTTCGATGGAAGGTGGGTCGAAGGCACTTAACTGTCTAGGCCTCAGTCTACCCCTGTATTAGGAATGACGTGAAGATATTTATATCTAGAAATATATATTTACGATATACAGAAAAAACGTCTCACGGGCTTTTCTTAAAGAAACAGTACCATCGTCATTTTGTGAGAAGGCTTCAGCAGTTTACAACTTGATAATTTATGAAGGAAGAAATATAATGTATTTTATTAAAAACAGGTCGTTTGATACATTGTAATAATTGTAAACGTGTTCATAGAATTGCAAAAGAGCTTCATAAGGCGCACTTACGGCGAGAAATATTTTCTAATTTGTTACATCTTAAATATTTGCTACTAAAACACGCCAAAACCGCAGAACAGATTTTAAAGGAATGTGGCACACGGATATTTTACAGAGGTCTAGCTCTGTCTACCCCTGTATTGGGAATTGCGTGAAGATATTTATTTATTATTAATCTTGTCGCGGTGTTTGTTGCCAAAATCCTCCAAAGAAAAGTAGGTGGAAAATACTTAATTGTAATAGGAAAGGCGTGAAGATATTTTTTGAGGTGATAACGTCTTTTGGCGCGGTAGGCATACGATATGCAACTATGTTTTGTGCTGCGAACGCGTCTACAACAATAAATAAAAAAATCTTTTATTTTTATCTAATCCTAAAATAAGTTTTCACTTATGTCGGCACACCCAGAGGGCAACTAGTAATGTTATCTAAATAAATTCATTATGGCATGCGGAATGGTGCAATATATTTGTATAATAATATATCTTATAGATTATAAAATATCCGTATGCCACATTCCTTTAAAATCTGTTCTGCGGTTTTGGCGTGTTTTAGTAGCAAATATTTAAGATGTAACAAATTAGAAAATATTTCTCGCCGTAAGTGCGCCTTATGAAGCTCTTTTGCAATTCTATGAACACATTTACAATTATTACAATGTATCAAACGACCTGTTTTTAATAAAATACATTATATTTCTTCAGCTTTCACCGAAAAAATTTTTAGGACATCTTGACAAGTGGTGAGCCCGCCGTCGTCTTTATGTACTAGCCAACGACTGTACTGGGGGGTCGAACTCGGGACTGTTGATTCGAGTTCCGATCATCCAACTAATCGGCTATCGTGACTCTTCGTTTATTTCAAATGTGAAATTACAATATTAACTTGGATCTATAATGAAAAAGTCGGAATTAATCTTACTTATATTATATATATGTACCTAAAATATTAAGCCGATGGAAGGGTTGTTAGAAAACTTTATTTTTCCACGCCAGTGAAACGATCAATCAAACGGTGTGAGTAATAATGGTAGATGAGAAAAATATTGACAAACTTTGTATCTCAATTGGCAAAGTTATATTGTAGCTTTCCAGGCGAAAATGGGAAATTTCATGATTTAGGGAGAACTGCCTTCCAATAACCAAATAACTCATAAATTTAATTAGCTCTATAATTAAATTGATACAATGAGGTTGGCTAAAACTAGGAAGTGCCTTTGTTTTCTAAAAAATAAATTGATTGTAGATAAACATATCGCATATATTCAAAAAATATGGTGTTTATTTAATTATTATTAAAATTGTATTGTAACATGATATTGCAAATAACATTCTAATATCACTTTTAAAGCGTAAAGGGATATACCCTTGAAATATCTTTCAGTGTGCAGATTATTTTCTGAGAACGCCCTGTTTATACCGGTGTTTTAAATTTTGAAGTGTCGTTCGAAATCGTGAGGACGAAAAGTATAAGAAAATAAAAAAAACAGTTTTGACATTAATTTCCTTTACTTTTTAGATGTTTACAAACTTACAAATTTATAATGTTATTTTAGTAAAAATTTTTTCCAAAACACTAATATCCAATTCAGTTATTAGTCTATACACGATCCATGAACTAATTACAATTATTTTGCTCGAAATATATTATCCCGTTATGAAATTGAGTCACGTTCAACTCTTTAATATTCAGGTTCCATACTTAGTCACAAGTGTCGTTTATTTTCTTTTTGCTACTTTAGAAACTTATGGTCAAAATATGTATATAAAAGTGTCAAAAAAATTGTTATTTTATTCTAAACGACATTTTTTCAAGTAAGCGAAAAATTATTATGTTTGTATAATCTGTTAACTTTTTTTGTAGAAGGTTACTTTTGAATATTATTAATTGCTGTGACATGTTTCTAACTTAAATTACTATACCAGTTTTGACCAGAATCTGTCCACTTTACGAGCTTAGCGAGATACTAACTCTTAGTAGTTTAATATCTTCACGCAATTTTCCATAATGCTGAAAGTAGACATCTAGACAATTATTTTATCCACTTTTCACTGTAATTCATATGGGACAGGTGTTAAGCCTGTCACTGCCTTTCTGTAAAAACTCACGGTGCAATATACTTAGATATAAATAGATAAGTTTTCATATATGTATATAAAAATCCATGACATGTTTGGTGGAGTTTCGAACCCGAAACCCCTTAACTTATAAGGCAGGGTACTAACACTACCCACTCACCTATCGTATCGTCAGAATCTGTTTTCCTTATATTTTTTCTTTGAAGAATTTAAATCTTAATGCAATTCTATTAGAATTACTGCAGAAAATGCGATAAGATAAAATGCTCTTCACTCTGTAAAGCGATGGGTATTTGTAAAAGCGTCAGCGTAGGCAAATATTTAATTTTCTACAATACTCGGTCGAATGAGTTCTGAATTTGTTGCGTTCCCGCTATTTCAGTGCACAGCTTACTCTTATAGTGATGAAATGTTTGGTGCATTTATGCACTGAAATTTTTATATAATTTTGTATTAATTTTTGCCTTTTTGGGATTCTTAATTTTATAATGTATTTTGAAATACTATCCAATTGTAAACATATTCTTTTATTATTGTAGCAGTAGTGTAATTTTAAAAATAGGCAATGAGTTATACGAAAAAAAATATTATCGTGATGAAAGGTTGATATGTTATTAGTTTGGCCGATACTTTCATTTACTTATTAACTTTCATTTAACATTAATTTAACTCTTTCGTCGACTGTTATCAAAATACAAAATAATTTATTTTTTTTACGCATATTCTCAATACCAGATAAAACAGTTCTCGACAACTAAACGACCCTTACGACCCACCTCTCACCGAAAACTAATTGAGGTAACATGACAGATGGTGAGCTTGTCGTCTGTCTGTTACCTAAATAAGTGAAAATAATTTGTGATGGCATCAATTATTACACATGATGGCATCGCAATTGGATTGAAGCTAAAAGAAAATTTCTAGTTCAATTCATCGACAGCTCTTTGAATTTTGCAGCAACAAATATACGGATCCTCAATTTTTATATACAAAGATATACGTAGTGTTTTTAAAGCATAGACAAAACGCAAACAAAGAAAACGTAAGTTGTTATGGACTGAACTAACGACCTGATTACCTAGTTGGTAGTAATCCTGCTTTCGAAGTTAATGGTTGAGAGTTCGAATTCTGCTACAGACAAATATATTTGCGATGAATGTGAAAGTTTATGAACGTTTATTTGTATGTAAGAGTTTTTATCTATATAAAAATAAAAAGAGGTACATTGTACCGCTGAGTTGGTCACTAAGACCGCGTTAGCTCATCTGTCACGTTGTCCTAAGTATAAAAGACTACTTGAAATGTAACTCCCAAGGACTTAATTGGAAATATCTCTGTCTACCTCAGTATAAGAGTATGTACGTCAATAAATAAATAAAACAAAAATAAATATTTTCACGCAGTTCTAAATAGAGCGGGGGGGGGGGGGGTAGACAGGGTCTAATCTAGACAATTAAGTCCCTTTGATCTTCCATCGAAGATTTTTTCGGGTCAACCTGACAGGTAGTGAGCCCGTCGCCGTCTTTATGTCCAGCGAACGATATAATTCGAATATAAGTTTTTGAAAAACCCATTGGTACGAACCTGCCACTTGGGGATCGTACCGACCCCCAGAGAGACCCGATCTCTTGACTCGAAATTTAGACCACCCAATCACTCGGCTATCGTGACTCTTATCTATTTTATATCTATTTTTAGAGCAGATAAATGAATTAAGAACAATATTATACTCGTAGCTTATGAGACTATACTAAGAGAACTAAGAGAAAAGCCTTCAAAATTTATTGGCTACCCATTGATGGCGATCTAACCAACTCAAACACCGGATCGAATTTCAGTAGATTGGACACTTGCAGCTTTGTAAATGGTGCAAGTTTTCTGGTTCTGCCACTTAAACAGAGGATTGTGCATACATGACATAGATATTCATTGCATAAAAAGTCTTCAAAAATCTTCTGGAATATACGATGTCACTTATTATATGATGATAAAAATGTTCTGGTGTCTGTACACCCCTCAGGTAGTAGAATTGAGAAAATATTCATTTCTCGGTATGTTAAAGAATAGCGTAACTAAAAACCGAAAATAACCACGACGTACTGATCTAGTCAAACTTGATCATAACGCAAATAACAGTATCCAAATTAAAACTAATTATACAGCTAGATATAAGTTATAAATAAATTTATAAATTTGCTATAGAAATAAATAAACATGTAAAGCAGTAAAGAAACTTATTATGAGTGGTGTGTTGTTTTGGTTCGTGTGAACGATACATAAGTTTGAAAAAAACTCATTAGTACGAGGCTTCCTCATGGATATCGAACGTCAGTATTGTAATTAAAATTCATGTCACGTTATCGTGACTTGGCCAGTCCTAATAATTAATGACTTATTAATTTAATATTTACCTTTTTTTCTTATCTGTTACTTGCAAAATACTTATTAACTAAAAACTTCAGTAATCGTACAGCCCATCTTCTCATGGCATGATGCTAAGGACGCAGGCTGCATTTCCACATTAAATGTTATGCTTTGTCTTTTAGTGACATAAGAACCGACCATCATGTCACCAGCGGCTACTAGTTGCACATAAAAGGACCCCAAGGACCGATCGTCTCTGGGCCAAATGGAATAAATATATAGTCTTATAAATATATAGTCTTAATAAATCAAAACACTACATAAAATGACTCGATATATTTCAAAACTTTCGTCACATTTTTGTTAGTTACACGAAACCATAAAAAAGTTTTTCAATATTAACGTTTCTCGGGCCGAATCCCAGAAGTTTTTTGTTTTTATTTTTAGAAAAAAATTAACATACTCTAGTGTTTTATTTACTTTATGTTTTTCAATGCCCTCTCCAGAGCAATTCCTTTGGCGAGTCTCTCCCGTATCGAGAATTTTCCATAATCGCCACATTTGTAATTGCATAATTAATCGCAAGCGAATTGGAAATCGTAGTCTCACTTCTTGCACGTTAGACTGCCTTAGGTGTCAGAACACCTGGTCTGATCAATAATGGTTTGATATTTTTTAAAGATGGTTGTCCCGTAAAATATCGGTAGCCTATTCACAAGTAAAGCAAATACAAAGGTAAGCGTTTCCATTTGCTTTGGTTTCTCTATTATTCGTTTCTTTCGAAATCAAAGGGTAGTAAAGGCTTATACTTAATTACTTTCGAAAGCGGTTTGTGAGGATCGTGAAACTTGGCGATCTGTTCTCTCTAGCTACCCCGTCAAATAAGTAAGTAAATAAAAGTAAATATTTAATTAATTACTTTATCTACAGGGCCGGTCTCTGACGTGTTAGCCAGGTAGAACAGATCTTCAAGTATCACGATCATTACGTACCTCTTTTGATTCCTTCAAATTCATATACACACGTTTAGAAAATTTAATAAAATGAATGCTTATGCTTAAATAGAAAAATCTTTTAGTTGTAAATATTAAATAAAATAATTGTAAATAAATAAATTAAATATGATTACAAATTATGACAATGTTAATCGCATTTTTTTGTACATTTATTTAAAATATAACGTACAAAAAAAAAAACTAAATGGTGTCCTAGTTTTTTATTCGCTTTGCACCGATATCGGCAAGCGGAGTTAATTAACAAACTATGTCAAAGGAAATAAGAAACCTCTTTTCCTACCGTTACTCAGTATTAAGTCATAATTAAATACACATTATTTAAATGTAAATTGACTAGAAATTATGCAATAAAACTTTATGATGAAACGTTTCAAAACAAAATAACACGTCTTACTTTCACAACGAATTGGAAAATGTTTGAAGATGTACATTTTACTGTAATCTTTAAACCTATTCCCAGGGTAAACTTCTTTAAACGTTTACTCTGGGAATATTCCATCTGTATATTATTGATAGTAATTACATATATAATCAATCTGTAGGAACGATTTACAAAACAAGTGAGAAATATTTTTATATGAATTTTAGAAATATTTGTATATATATACAAATATTTCTAAAATTGTATAGTTGAAATTCAGTGAGCAAAATGTCTGCTTAATGTTTTTCCGTATTCAGAGAGTCATAATGAAGCCAATGGATGCAATAGGAAACGTGTACAAATCACTTAGTAGAGCGTTTATTAATACTTTCAAAAATTCTTACCGTGAGAATAAAGTGTCTGCTTCTTTGATTTGCTTCGCAAAATTTCTTGCAAATGAATTAATATCCCCTTTTTTAAAGAAATTTCAATACTGAAAACGCAGCGGCCTACAACTTTACTTGTCTAGACCAAATCACTTCTTATTGATGCAAACAAAAATCTACCTCGATGCAAAACTCATGCAAATTATACTCCAAAATACTCGCCAGGTTTCTAGCTAAATGTTGCGACGTTGGGACGTAAATAGTTCCAAGTACTTTAAAATAGGAATGTAATGCATGTTTTGAAGCATATTGCGTACTATCACATAACAAGTTATTTCGAACAATTGTTCACATGATCTTCCAGAGTTAGTTGTGGCCTACCTCGATCCCTTTAATTGTTAATTTTCGAGATATATATTTTCTACAATATTCGTTCTTCAAATATTCGCTCAGAGCAAAAATTTAAAGATACTTTAGAAGGAAGAAATGTGAATGTACATTAACATTGAGAAACCAAACATATTTTGTATAAATTAAAATTTAGATTAAAATAATTCAGATAAAATGTTTACACAAGTTTTAAACTTTGAAATACATAAAGTTAGAACGTAATTAAAAGAAACTGTAACTTTCAGTCCCGAAACTTAATTTTCTGACTGGAATAAAGCCTACTAATACTTTGGACGACAGTTGATTATGTATTACAACAAAGTCAATCACGGCTCTGGGTACTATTTGTGGGTAACACAATAATTATACTTCAAAGTATAATAATTTCAAAGGATAACTTTCGGACTTAATCTACTATAAAATAATACAGGCTGGGGTGGTTAGGTCTGGATAATTTAATCCTTTTTACCCACATTAGCAAGCTTATTAGCGCAAACATAACTAGCCTTTCTGGAACCCAAGTATTCTTATTCAAATTAAAAATATATGAATATCAAAATTAAGTCTAATCGACCAAGTACTGAAAAACTCTTGTTAACTTTTTTTTAGATTTTTGTTTATTTTTTTAATCTCCACAGCGTTATGTAATAATATTTCCATCCTATTTAATATTAAAACGCAACTTCTAATGCAAGCATGCCAACACACCACTTGGTTCGCATTACCGGCATCCGTTACGAGACATTATTTATATTTAGTTGCAATATTCGCATCTATATTGCTATTTGCAACACAAGCCTTCGTTTAGTGGTACTTATTTTAATTTTACATTGTAATAGCTGAATACATTAAATTACTATTTTCTATTTAATTATTAAATTTGAAATAGAATAAGCTTTTGTGTGGTTTTATTAGCTGCTCTTGGAGACTGATAACCAGCTGAAGCATGGCTCAAGAGAGTCGTCTCAAAAATATGAAAACTTTTTATTTATCTACTCAATTAATATTTTCTGTCTATTTTAATTTACTGTTTGATTTGGTTATTTTTGTATTAAGTTTTCAATTTAAATTACATAATTTTAAATACATTTCGTGAGTCAGTATCGAAAGACAGTGTTAATTAGCAAACTGCGACAAAGGAAACAAGAAACTCTTGTCCGCCTTTAGTTTCAAAGTCTCTCATTAAAATAAATTCCCGTGAACTTTACAGAAAATAGATATTTATTTATTTTTTCATTGTAACAGTTCACTAATTTATAAAATAATCTTTTTTTGGTTTTTCATTTGTTAAAGATACATTTTTGATTTCTTATCGTATTTTATAACTTTCATTTCATTTGTTCATGCGTTTACACGCATTTCCTAATATTGGGTAGTCAATGCTCTAAACAGTTTTTTTCTTTAGACTCACATTTCGCCGTAGCTTATAAGCAAGAACGTGACTAGTGATAACAATATAAATACATATTTATATTAACAACGATGACAAGAGTACAAACATTTAAATTTATCATACAAATTTTTGTCTCAAAATGATTGTGTTTTACTTTTTCATTGGTAATATTGTGACAGTGTTAGTTTTTACATATTTTTTATTAGCTTTACTTGTATGTATGAATTACTTTTTACTTTTTACTTGTATGTATGCTTGCTAAAGAAGTCGCTTACAAAATGTGATTTTTTTTTAATTTATATAATTTTCATCTATAGTCGAGAACGTAAGAAACTTAACTAATTTTTATTTTTTATTATTTTTGTCTACAGCCTTGATGTTAATTATACACTGGACTTGATGTTAATTTTAATTTCCAATAATTATTAATTATCTTTAGCCGATTTCTCTAATATTGATAAATTTTCGAATACTAAGGAGAATTTTAATTCTCGAAAACAAATAATAGTTTAAACAAAACTATCAACACGCTTTTCATAGAAAACCAAACTAAAAAATAGAAAACAAATTTTAATAAATTTAAATTAACAATAGTCTTAAAAATTACAAGAAATATAAATTAATAATAGTGTAAAAAAATTATTTAAAAAAGCGTGGGGTGCATTTTTATGATATTGTCAAAATGATAATCACTCTTCTAATATCTGTCAAAAATATTTATAGCTATTTCCACCATGCACCCCACGCTTTTTTTAAAACAAAATATTTTTTTTATTTACACTAACATTAATTTATTTTTATTGAAAATTTTTAACACACTTCTAATACAAATTTATTTTCTATTTTTAGTTTGATTTTCTATAAAAAGCGTTTTTTTAGTTTCTTTTTAACTATTATTTTTTTTTCCATTGTTTATTACATTAAAATACAGAATACAGTCACGATAGCCAATAGTTGAAAGAAAGAAAAAAGAAAGAAAGAAACATTCATTGCATATTGCACATAATACACCACGAAATTAGTGAATTGATAATAATAAAAAAAATTAAAGAAGAAACTAAAGTAGCTTATAAATAAACATAAAAGTGACACAAAAATAACAGTTGTTTATCATTGTCGTATGAGTCGTGGTGCAATGGGCAAAAAGTTGGATGATCGGAAATTGAGTAAAGAGACTCGACTTTGATTCCCTGGTGGCACTTCGATTTAAGTCGTTGGCTTGGACATAAACACGGGGATGGGCTCTCCACCAGTCACGTTGTTCCATAAATTTATATTTTATTTAATTAAAAAATTATGTCGAACATCAGGTTTTACTCCCAATCCGGGAGATTATGCTTTTACCTAAGAGTTATGTGGGTCATCCCTACCCATTTCGATGTCAAATGTGGTTGTTATAATGGTTGTGTTTTGTTCTTAAATGTATAGCTTTTAAAAGTCTAGGTTTGAAAGGTCGTGATTATACTAGACCCCTAGGCTAGAGTAATCACGAGTTGCAAGAAATTCTTTCCAAGTCCCCGCGGGAGTCAACGGGAGAACGTTACCCATCTATATTATTGTCTTCACCGAATCGTGGTTTGGTCTTTTATTGAAAGACTAAAGGGAGGAATAATCGTGTAGGGACTATTATGAACAGCATCCAGCAGAGCTTTCTAGTCTTGTATACAACAAGCTGAAATAAAAATGAAACAAACGTACCTCCACCGAATGTTTAGACGTGAGTTTAGCAGATTGTAATTATTAATCAATAATGTCTTACGAAAGTTTCAATTATTTAATAAAACAAATGTTCCGTAGAATGTAAACATCTATGAAAAAATATTCACAAGTAAACAGAACCGCGAGGAAAATGGGTCGGATAGAAATTCTTCAATAGCTTTATAGCTAGTTTTATATCATAAAGACTAAATTCAAGAATATTTAATAGCACATAAAATTTAATATGAACTCTTTCTATTTACTTTTGATAATTGTACAAAACTGAAAATAAGAGATAATGGTCGTTTTAAAATTTAGTACCAAAAATATTCATATTAATATTTTTTATTTGTTTGTTTTAGATTAACAATAAATATGATGCGCTATTATGATGCGATAAATATGATGTATCTAAATTAAACATTTTATTATTCTGAAGACACTGAATCTGAATTAACTGAAGAAGGTACAAGGATCCCGACATGGCTTGAAGTTGGGCACAGTCAGCGAAATAAAGCCAGAACTGTTGGTGTTACCTTTTCTATAGTTAAAAGAGTACTCCAGGGGTTCCACAAAACTGGATCCAAACTTCCGAAACTAGTAACAGGCCGAACAAGATGCACAACGGCGCGGAAGCATCGCAATACAGTAGCAACAATTTTGAGAAATGGCTTTCTTATGCCCGTAGAACTCAAATATCATCATTTACGAGCTGAAGAAAAAATCTGAGTACGGATATAGTAAGGTGGCATCTTATTGAAACAAAATTAAAGCCATTAAGACCTGCAAATGGTACAAACAAAGAGAGAAATCACTGAAACCTAAGGATGAGTTATGCTAGAGAACACGAGAATTGGACTCTGAATGACAGATCAAGAGTTATGTTTTCAAATGAGGCTAGATTATTTTTATTCAAGCACGGAGGGAGAAAAAGAGTGAACGAAAGATCGACAGAGCGTTATAACCAAGCCCCATAGAAGAAATTGTACTATAGGGTGGATGCTCTATTTACATGTGTCACATACAGTTCAGAGGTTACCTGTAAAAAGTACTGAAAAACAACGCATTTTATTTATATTACATTTAATAGAAAAATAACGCTAAAACTAATTTTTAATGTTCCTTCAAGCACATCAAAACATTCTTTAATTTAGTCGTTGTTTCATATTTCAAAGCTGCGGCCAATATTAAGTTATTAAACATTTTCTAAGTGATCCTTTTTCTTTGCGGGCCAGTGTAGTTTTATTTATATGAATGAATGAATGAAAATTCATTAATCCATAACAATTACAGATAGCCGAGAGAAGTCACGATAGCCGAGTGGTTGGGTGGTCGGAATTTCGAGTCGAGAGACCCGAGTTCGATCCCCAGTTGGCAGGCTCGTAACAATGGGTTTTTCAAAAACTTATGTACGAATTACAACGAACGAAAACGAATTATGTCGTTGGCTTGGACATAAATGCGGCGACGGGCTCACCACCTGTCACGTTGTCCCGAAAATATCTTCGGTGGAAGGTGGGTCTAAGGGACTTAATTGTGTAGACTAGACCTCTGTCTACCCCTGTATTGGGAATTGCGTGAAGATATTTATTTATTTATTTTTATAACAATTACAAAAAAATATATAATTCACATAATTATAAATACAAAAAATTTAATTGTTCCGAAAAGGGATTGGCTTAACATTTTCTAAGCAAGAATAATTTTACTCAATTCTGATTTTCAGCCATATAACCTAGTCATTGGCGTTACGAACACTGCATAGTTCTCACTTAGATAAACATTAAGTGCCAGCTAACTGAGAGACACGTACCTTAGGTTACATACCGTGTACTTTATACTATGAATTTACGGGCAATGAAAAGTATATTATAATACTTGAGTGTTAAGGAGCTTACTAATTATTCTTCATAACAATTAAATTATTATATAATTAATATTAATTATTAATGCTGAGTCGCGAGCTATTAAATTACCAATATACCATTTTTTTTTATTTTTGAATAGATTAACTACTGAGCTATAATCTGGAGTAGTTCACGACAATAGTAGAATAGTGGCCCCGAACCAGCGACATTATATTTCAAAGTCCGCACTCTAAAGCTTGAAATTGCTACTTCGTCATCTTATATTGCTTACGATTTATTTTCAGTTCACGATAGCAGAGTGGTTGGGTGGTCGGAATTTCGAGTAGAGAAACACGAGTTCGATCCCCAGATGGCAGGCTCGTACCAATGAATTTTTCAAAAACTTATGTACAAATTATATCGTCTTGGACATAAATACGGCGAGTGGCTCACCATCTGTCACTTTGTCCCGAAAATATTTTCGGTGGATGGTGGGTCGAAGGGACTTAAATGTCTAAGCTAGACCTCTGTCTACTCCTGTACTGGGAATTACGTGAAGATATTTACTTACTTACTTTTCTTCACGCTCAATCTCTGACGGGGTAGCTAGAGAGAACGGATCGCCAAGTGATCACGATCCCTAATACTAGCCGCAGCCTAAATCTACATAACTTATACTACGAAAAGTACTATGATTATGTCTATACTACTGTACTGACAAATTTGCTAAATCTAATGATTTTAAAAGTAGTTATTTTAAGAGTGTATATATATATATATATATATATATATATATATATATATATATATATATATAAACATATATATATATATATATATATATATATATATATATATATATATATATATGTATATATATATATATATATATATATATATATATATGTATATATATATATATATATATATATATATATATATATATATATATATATATATACATATATATATATATATATATATATATATATATATATATATATATATATATATATATATATATATATATATATATATATATATATATATATATATATATATATATATATATATATATATATGTGTGTGTGTGTGTGTGTGTGTGTGTGTGTGTGTGTGTGTGTGTGTGTGTGTGTGTGTGTGTGTCATTTGAGTGTGTATTAAAGCATGTGCATATTATATTACATATTCATATCTAATAAAGATTCAATCTCATCATAATTGTGGGACAAAAGCCATTCAGAAACTACCTTTTCAGCTTTTTGACAGTACAGGATAAATGTTTAAAAATCTATTCAATTTACAATATAGGTAACCGGATTGACTCTTAAACTGGCGACCGGCAAAATTGGTTTTAACGGGATCTTTTCTATAATTATTCTACACACTCAAATGACACACACACACACACACACACACACACACACACACACACACACACATATATATATATAGTATATATATATATATATATATATATATAGTATATATATATATATATATATATATATATATATATATATATATATATATATATATATATATATATACACTCTTAAAATAACTACTTTTAAAATCATTAGATTTAGCAAATTTGTCAGTACAGTAGTATAGACATAATCATAGTACTTTTCGTAGTATAAGTTATGTAGATTTAGGCTTCGGCTAGTATTAGGATCGTGATCACTTGGCGATCCGTTCTCTAGCTACCCCTGTCAGAGATTGAGCGTGAAGAAAAGTAAGTAAGTAAATATCTTCACGTAATTCCCAGTACAGGAGTAGACAGAGGTCTAGCTTAGACATTTAAGTCCCTTCGACCCACCATCCACCGAAAATATTTTCGGGACAAAGTGACAGATGGTGAGCCACTCGCCGTATTTATGTCCAAGACGATATAATTTGTACATAAGTTTTTGAAAATTCATTGGTACGAGCCTGCCATCTGGGGATCGAACTCGTGTTTCACTGAAATTCCGACCACCCAACCACTCTGCTATCGTGAACTGAAAATAAATCGTAAGCAATATAAGATGACGAAGTAGCAATTTCAAGCTTTAGAGTGCGGACTTTGAAATATAATGTCGCTGGTTCGGGGCCACTATTCTACTATTGTCGTGAACTACTCCAGATTATAGCTCAGTAGTTAATCTATTCAAAAATAAAAAAAAATGGTATATTGGTAATTTAATAGCTCGCGACTCAGCATTAATAATTAATATTAATTATATAATAATTTAATTGTTTTTAATTTATAATTAAAAACAATTAAATTATTATATAATTTAAATTATTATTAAATTAATTATATAATAAATTAATCTTATATATAACACATACACACACCTACACTCATACACACCTACAAAACCGTAAAGAAAACCGTAAAGACGTTATCATACCTTAACCTTACGAATTTCATCGTTGGCTTGGACATAAAGGCGGCGACAGGCTCACCACCTGTCACGTTGTCCCGAAAATATCTTCGGTGGAAGGTGGGTCAAAGGGACTTAATTGTCTAGACTTGAATACTATATATATATATATATATATATATATATATATATATATATATATATATATATATATATATATATATATATATATATATATATATATATATATATATATATATATATATATATATATATATATATATATATATATATATATATATATATATACATATATATATATATATATATATATATATATATATATATATATATATATATATATATATATATATATTTTTATTAGATTTCCTACAGAAGAACTTCATTCCATAGCTGGGATATTGAGTGAGTAAAATTATATATATTACAACTAATAATAGAAAAACATAAAACAGTATTCTTTAACTCCAATACTAGCATAAAACGGAGAATAATTATAGAAAAAGATCCCGTTAAAACCAATTTTGCCGGTCGCCAGTTTAAGAGTCAATCCGGTTACCTATATTGTAAATTGAATAGATTTTAAACATTTATCCTGTACTGTCAAAAAGCTGAAAAGGTAGTTTCTGAATGGCTTTTGTCCCACAATTATGATGAGATTGAATCT